>CM046860.1:44302082-44641054 GCA_025617745.1 Heliocidaris erythrogramma | reverse complement strand
GATTATGCTAAATCACTTGAGAACGACAACTTAATTTTTATGCACTTAATATAGAAGTGCAAATAGAAATTTTGAGAAATTACGGTCATTTTTAGGAAACACTGAATTGTCAGTGCCTCCGTTATTGCTCTCTCTGAAACCTGGTTTTCAGAGACAGCTAATTATTTAGTTACGCTGATTACGACTGATCACTCTGCCACCCTTATAGACAACATATTCTGTAACTGCCAACTTGTTCCTAAAGCTGGCAATATTGTGACAGACATTTCTGATCACTTTCTGATCTTCACTCACATTCAATTAGCACTTCCAAATACTAAAAACGATGGTATGAACTTAGGAGCACGTCATATTCTCACTCTCCGAAAATATTACCTCTTTACAAGACAAGTTAAGCTCTACTGACTGGTCTGATGTTTACTCTGTGAAAGAAAATGTTGATCAAGCCTTTGAAATATTTTTAAACATGTTAAATAAATGCATAAATGTTTGCATACATTGAGAAAACATTGAAAATATGATTATAAACGTATACCTAAACTTCCTTGGGTTACAAAATCATTCCTACGATCCATTAATTACAAAAATAATTTATATATCGACTTTATTTATTAACCAAGCGATTCTTCTCCAATGAAATAAACTTCCTACAAAAATGTGCTTACTACAACCCTTCGCTGGCAAAAAAGGGATACTTTGTGGAACAACTACATCTATTTAAAAATGACATTAGAAACACCTGGAAAATCATAAATGGTGCCCTGAATAAGGGTAAAAAATCCAAGGCAATTTTTAAGTTGTGTGTTGACAACGCCTTTATTGAAGATAATCACGTAATAGCTGATACCTTTAACACCTATTTTTCTGAAGTAGGCTCCAAATTATCTCAGACTATTATTCCAGGTGATAAATTCTTTCACAAATTTCTAACAATGCCAAATGACAACTATATTTCCCCAGCATATAGGCAGGAGTTAGTTAATATTGTCTTAGGATTGAAATCAAACAAATCTCCTGGTTATGATGGTATAACAAACTTCCTCTTAAAAAGCATTATCGATTCCATTGCTGATCCGTTGCTTTACATATTCACTTTATCTTTGAAGTCTGGCCAAGTTCCAGCTTAAATGAAACTTGCTAAAGTGATCCTATTATTCAGAAAAGGTGATAACCTGTCTGTCAATAATTATCGCCCCATATCTTTATTATCCTCATTTTCAAAAATTTTGGAAAAAAGAGTTTACTTAAAGTAGAACTTTATTGATTTTAAATATTGGCTTAATACTTATTATTGCATAGATGGCATAAATTAAACAAGGTTATCCAAATTCAACGCTTGGAAACATTTGAAGTAATGATTATTATCAATTATAAAACGGTAAAATACAGCCCCCGATATAGCAGCTGAAGAGCTCCTCGAACGCTGCTGAGATATGTGACGACACACCATGGACCAGTCCTGTCTAAGCAGACGATGTCCCATAACATCTTACACATTTTTCAGAGCCTATTTTGTCATCTCCTCTTCACTTTTTTCTCTTCCTTCACTAGCGGCAGTCTTAATGTTAGCCTGTTGACTCACTCTTAACTTCGTGTATGGTATTATTTTGATGAAAAATGCAGCGTTAAAAAAATAAAGGAATCAGTCACTTGTAAACAAAAATAAGACGCCATTGTATTTTCAGCTGCTTGCACCGGGGCATGTTCGGCGTTTCAAGAGGGAACGAATACCATCCTGCTATTATTCGGAGGGCTTTTCAATTTGAAAGTGGGGTTTATTTCATTGATCATTGACCCTTCTCCTGTGTATTTACAATAAAACGGTTTTAGCTATCAGAATCAGTTTCACTTTCCCTTTATAATGGTGTGAAATAAGGTCATGTTTAAATACACCAAACTCTTTATAATTTGATAAATAATTGCATTGCAATTACGTTCATTCATTATAGGACGTCGTCTGCTTAAGCAGGATCGATCCCGAGTGTGACGACATCAAAACATCGCTATATTTCTGGCGAATCCTCAGATATTCCAGATGCTGCGAAGAGCTTTTATTTGTGTTGTTTTTATAATCATCATATACGCAGTTGACATAAAACTTATACGATTGCCATCTGTAAGCTTCCCAGTTTCTAGTGATACATTAATTGCCATATTTGTGATTTTCTTTGAATAGCTACTTTAAGAACTATTACTTTTCTTAGAAAATACAATATTACATGTATATCCGACTCTCAGTTTAGTTTTAGAGAAAAACACGACTCATGATATTAAAAAGTCATCTGATATTCTTTCTTTTATACTCTATGCACATGACTCCAATGTGTTCTACACACATCATGATCGTATTGAAGTCATCAGAGTCTTAAATGCCGAACTTAAATAGGTGACGGATTGGATGAAAGCTAACAAACCATCTATGAATTTACAACAAAAAAATGTAATGTAAATGTAAAATAATTCGTTATCACATCTGTCTGATCAAATTATACACTGTTATTAAAGAGCTTAAAACAACCAAATTTTTAGGTCTTACTATTGACAATAAATTATCATGGAATTCGTGTATCAATAACTTTTGCAAAACCATATAAAAAAATATTGGAGTCATTCATCAACTTAAGCATGTTCTTCCATTATCAGCACTTCTGATGTTATATTCAACTCTCATCTTACCATATTATATCTAAATTATGGCATTTTGGCATGGGGAAATGCAACAAGATCCAGGTTAGATAAAATTTCACTCCTGCAGAAAAAGGTTTTGAGAATTATATGTAATACATCTTATAGAGCGCATACTGATATTTTGTTTCGCCAAATTCGTATTCTCAAAATTCATGACTTTTATCGATTTCAGCTGCACCAATTCATGTAAAATCTTGATAGAAATAATATGCCATTCATTTTGAGACAATTGTTTGCAAAAAATAGCACTTTACACAAGTATTACACCAGGCAAGCAATCGATTATCATATACCCAAAACTCGAACGGCTTTAGCCAGTAAAACTATATTTTTCAATGGTCCTGAATATTGGAACTCATTAGAACAGAATTCAAAACTTAGCCCTAACTTAAATAGGTTCAAATAGGTGTCGTGGTCTAGTGGATACGTCACCGGACTGTGGCTCACATGGTTCGCGGTTCGAATCCCGCCACGGCGCTAATGTCCTTTGGCAAGACATTCATCTACATTTGCCACTCTCCACCCAGGTGAAGTAAATGGGTACCCGGTAGGAAGAAATTCCTTGAATGCTTTAGCGCCTATCATGGCAGCTCGGCTAAAGCCGGGGTAATAATGTGATACTTTGTATTAAGCGCAGTAGAGTATATTCATATAGTGGCTGCGCTATATAAATGGAACATATTATTATTCAAATATCTTGTGAAGAAACACCTGATTTATACTGATCATGTAAATAATTCTGCTTTTATTTTTTTTTTTTCTTTTCGTTCCATAACATTGTATTTATCTTTTCTATATATGATGCACCACGCGGTACCCCGGGGTAGCGTTGTACCCCGGGGTACCACGTTGTGTAGCGCCATCTCACGTCCACTCGAGTACAACCCCAGAGTTATGAATGCAGTGCGTGTACGTAGTCATTCCCAATGCATGTTACTAGTAAGTGTTATTATGCATGGTATGCATGCACTGTACTGCTGCTCGCGTGCTAGCTGCTAGAGCTATAATATAGCCCTCACAAGTGCAGTGGTGGCTATACAGCGCTAGCTCCCACGGCTTTGGAACTTGATTTTATTTCACTTCTTCCTAAAAAAAACATCACATCATCGTTACTGTATTTTAGCTGTCAAACTTTCAAACTTAGAGAATGGTGGAAGGTAATGGTGGATACGGAAATTTGCTGTAAGGGAAAGGACGTAAAAGACGGAAGATTTCAAGGACCGAGAAAGTTGAAAGAGCACGTTATCATGCAATACAGAAGTTGGGGGACGAACAGGCCGCTGATCTGTGTACATGGTAGCGGTTTTTAGGAAGGCGAGTGACGGGGAAGGCGAGTGACGAGGGAGACAAGGAGCAGGCTGTTATTATGACACTGCTGGCCTAATCCCTCTCTCAAATCGAAGAAATAGAAATCAATAATAGAATAATTACTCACAACAATGAATTTGAGAAAAATACATAAATAGGATTTTTTACAAGAACATGGGACACAACTGAATGTTGAAAAAAATCACACCAAAATAATTTCCCACTTTTTGGTAACCCAGGGTACAGCCCTAAAAAAATGGCTGATTTTTATTTGGTACCCAGGGTACCATTTATATTATCATATATACACACGTGTATATGTAATTTCCACTCGAAATCTCTTTTATTTCAATCTTATTTTGTAATGTTAGCTCAACTGCATATCATGTACATATGTTTTGTTTAGTGGTTTTCTCCCTCTCAATTACTTTGATTAAACGAAAATCATTTTTTTTAAACATATATTATTGTATCAGTATTCGATTAGCTAAGCTTTTTAGTAGATCCCTCCACATATCCTTATGTCATCTTTCTATGTCATATCCATGTATTCTCCATTTTTGCACTGTTTGTAATTTAGGGTAACATACATTGCAAAAGTGGTTTCATACTGCCTGTAGGCAAATGTTATCAACGGTGAGTTATTATTTTATTTTATTTGGGGGAGGGGAACAGTCTGAATGTGCCCCCCCCCCCCCCCGAAAAAAAAATGCCACTGATAAACCCCCGAGTGGCATACTTTTACTACACAACACCAAGTTTTTGCCACCCCCTTTCTTTTTGAGCGGATTAGCATCAATTTTTCTTTTTCTTGTCACAGAATTTGGAGTAAAAAGACACACCCCAAACTTTGACTTTGTTGTTGTTGTTGTTGCTTGTCAGACAATTTCAGACTAATGTGCTCCCTCTTTTATAAAATACTTGATCTGCACCTGAATGTCATATACAACTAAAATATTCAAATAGTGAAAAGGGATGGCTTAGTTGGTAATAGAGGAGTGGAGTGGAGAGGTCTGTGATGTTAGTACATGTACATCTACATGTATGATAATGCATATTTAATTTACATACAATTGCAAGTACATAATATGCTCCTTGAAATTAATAGTATTTCTTGAGCAAGGAGTCTTGACATCAAAAGTGTATTGAACAGTTCCACTCACACTTAATACATGTACGTGTTGGTATCAATATAGGCTTTTAATGTACTAGTACATTGTAGGATGCAAAGTACATGTATATCTTGAAGCCCATTTGAGATGCTACCTCATTGTTCTTAACCACATTCACTGATGAGCTTCCATGTGATTCATCAACAGGGACAAATATTGTCTTGAATGACTTCCATGGAATTTAGTGGTTTTCCTAATCAGCTCTCCTGTCTTTCTAAGGTGTCTAATAGTATGGTTTACACAAGTGCAGTAACACCTGCATATAAAGTCCGCTCAAGGGAGACAATAAAAGCAGTCTATATAGGTACATGTAGGTGGTCTTTATGGACAGGTGCCTTTAATACACGTTTCAATGAGAAACAGTTTTCAAGGGAAACAAAACTTGTGGTTTTTCTATAAAGGTGGTCGATAGAGCAAGTTCGACTGTATATATCTTTAAGATACCCACTTACTTTACTCATTTCTTCCACAACAAGTAACTTTTACAAAAGAATATGGTATTTTTTCTTTAAAGCACTCATGTGTCTTCCTAATCATAGCGTACATGTACAGGCATCTGTCTTTTGGAAACCCAATTTTAGGGTTTACAAAATATGCATCCCAAAAGCATAAGCAGACTTTTCCTTGTATAGGTCTCCTACATGTATCTTTCTAATAGTATTAGTATGGTTTACATATAAAGTATTCATCTTCATGAAAGCTGTTTTCTTAAAACAGCCGCTCATGTCTTTTTAATTGTAGTGTTTACACAAGTTTCTGATTGAGGAAACCTGTATTCCACTGCATGGTAGGGTTCACACAAGTACATCTATTTATCTTGAAGAAACAATTTTTTCTTACACAGCTACATGACTTGTGTTCTGTCTTTAAAATGGTTCAGACAAAAAAAAAAGTTTCAGACAAATACATCTATTCATTTTCAAGAATCTATATCCATGCAGAGCTAGCTCTCCTTTTGGCCGGCTTTTTTAGCAGGGCTCACAAAAGGATTCATCTTTTAAAAAAACATGTCTTCCTAACAGTTCTGTTCATACTGCTGACAAAACAAGCATTGTGTTTCATGTACGCTTTGTACACAGATTTAATGCAGTTCTCTACCTTTTAAAGAATATTGTTTCATTTATTCTATACTTTCTGGAATGGTAACAAGATTTATTGTATAGAAATAATTCTCACATATATTCTGAGAATACATAACAGATAAATATTTTTTTTCTAATTTATGAAAAACAGGGAAAAACTTAAAAAGAATATTTGTCTATAAAAGCCTCATTCACAAATGACATGGTAAACCACTACGAAAAAACCACAGCAGCAAAAATAAAATGGCAAAATGGCACAAACGTTGTGTGCTTCATATTACTGTATTTTTAATGTTCATACAGATAAGTTTGTATACTTAGGAGCTTTTATAACTTGCTGTTCATGTAAACAAGATTTAAAAAAAAAAAAAAAAAAACTGTTGCAGTAAATCACCATGTTTACCACATCATATGAAGACCAGAAGGCTTGGAGAAAAATCCATCAAGGAAATTCAACCGCACAGCATGGGAAAAGCAGACATTAAATGATGATGACGATGATGATGTGAACTTTATGCATCAAATGTTAAGAAAATTCTCCAGTAAAGGTTTTCTTGTTAATTTCTTACCTGGTTAAGATAGAAATATTCCTGGGTTTTTCCAACCAGAATGCCTGTTTCTCTGCATCACTAGCACCTTTGAGTAGGTAATAGAAGACATGGTAGTTACGCTCATTGGCTGCCTGCGACACGATGCGGGATTTCTCTAGCAAGTACTGCTCAACAATAGCACTGGATGGTGGAAACAAACACACAAAACAAAAACAAATCATTGCTCTGTAGACAGACTTCACATTTACATTCCTACTACCTATGCACTCAGCAAAAAATGTGACCAAATCAAAAATATTAATGTGCAAAAATAAAAATGTGGGAAGAAAATCAAGATTTAGAGAAATCAAAGCTTCCTGTTGAGGTGACCAAATATGGAACTGAAAAGCTTATCTGATCAAAATGGAAGCTTGGCAAAAAGTCAACATGTCTTTGGAAATCAAATATTGTTTTATGAAATTCATCAAATGCGGGCAAAATGTCATAGATTAATTCTGATATACATGTATGTCACCTGTGTGATTACCCCCCTCTTCATTCATACTCAAAATATCTACACAATTTACATCATACACCGATATATACAATGTACCATGGTTTACATATTAAAAGTAATGATCTCATTTGAAAATGATGTAGACTTACACATAAAAATTTGCCATTTAAAGTTGATACATCACCATGTGATTATGATTTTCAATTTCTCTTTAAAATATGTTCAGTAATGTGCCAAGAAAGAACAATGGTAGAAACTGAGGCACAATGTCGGCAGTTTAGCAATCAATAAGACTATACTTGCATTGTGTCAGTATGTTTGGCACTGCAGAGAACAAGATGCTATTAATAGGCAGATGATATATTATTTTTTCTCTCCTGAAAATTCAATTTGTGAAAAGGAAATCACTGCACCGAGCAGTGTCCAAATAATGACAACTGCTGCGTCACAGCTCTCAAAACTAGACAATGTACATGTACATGTTAATTGTGTTCTCAAATTAGTCTCAAAATTTGCAACTAAAAATAATTCTAACCTCGTGATATACAAAAGAAAGAAGAGATTGCTATTAGGAGAAGCATTCAAATGGAAATATATGTCTTTCTAATAACTTGCATACAATGTCTACACTATGGTAATAGAATATTCCATCACATATACTTCTTAAAACATTTGAATGCTTTCATCAGATAAATATAAAAATGTAAATGTTGTATATCGTCATCATTATAATGAAATGAATTGAAATGCAGAACATAAACAAGAACTTGTACAAGTATCTAACAACAATGAAATTAAGTCTATATTTAGAATAAATCATAGAAATTAATAGTACAATGTAATATTAAATCTATAATGAGAATGAATTAAAATACATAGCCATAGGGCAGGCTAAGTTTTGAATTCCAATGAAACTAGAAATGTGCATTCCTCGTGCCGCGCAATGCGAAATGTATCCCGGCGCTGGCAGCGATTTGAAGGAGGGACAAAGACCCTCCCCCATCCCTCCCTCAAACAAAAGGATGGTGTAGAAATTGCCGCCAGTGGCCCGGAATATTGTCAACACCAGGAGCAGCATTACCAAAACGATTTGTGTAGATTAGAGTATAATGCATTTTTATAGAAAATTCGGAAGAAATATGACCTCAGAGCGCACATAAGACATCCACTAAAATATGACCTTTGATCCTATGAAAGACGGAACACTAGAGGCAGCATCACCAAAACTGTAGAGGTGTAATCTATAATGGACCTACATACAAAATTTGAATGAAATCCGTCAAGAAATGCAGAAGTAAGAGTGCACAAAAGGGACAAATGAGCTTTGACCCTATAAAGGACGGAACAATGAGGGCAGCATCACCAAACAGTAAAGATGTGTAGATTATACCAAGATACATCTCCATACAAAATTTGAAAGAAATCCATCAAGAAATGTGGCCTGCAGAGTGAACTCACGCCATCCCTTGAAGTATGACCTTTGACCCTATAAAAGACGGGACACTGGTGGCAGCATCACCAAAAACTACAGGTTTTTAGATTACACCAAGGGACACCTTCATGCAAAATTTGAACGCAATCCGTCAAGAAATGCAGAAGTAAGAGTGCAAGAAATGGAAAAATGACCTTTGACCCTATAAAGGACGGAACAATGAGGGCAGCATCACCAAAAATTAAATATGTGTAGATTATACCAAGATACATCTCCATACAAAATTTGAATGAAATCCGTCAAGAAATGCAGAAGAGTGCACAAAAGGGACAAATGAGCTTTGACCCTATAAAGGACGGAACAATGAGGGCAGCATCACCAAACAGTAAAGATGTGTAGATTATACCAAGATACATCTCCATACAAAATTTGAAAGAAATCCATCAAGAAATGTGGCCTGCAGAGTGAACTCACGCCATCCCTTGAAGTATGACCTTTGACCCTATAAAAGACGGGACACTGGTGGCAGCATCACCAAAAACTACAGGTTTTTAGATTACACCAAGGGACACCTTCATGCAAAATTTGAACGAAATCCGTCAAGAAATGCAGAAGTAAGAGTGCAAGAAATGGAAAAATGACCTTTGACCCTATAAAGGACGGAACAATGAGGGCAGCATCACGAAAAATTAAACATGTGTAGATTATACCAAGATACATCTCCATACAAAATTTGAACAAAATCCATTGAGAAATGTGGCCTGCAGAGTGCACTCACGACATGTCCTGAAGTATGACCTTCGACCCTATAAAAGACGGGACACTGGGGGCAGCATCACCAAACACTATAGGTTTTTAAATTACACCAAGAGACACCTTCATGTAAAATTTGAACAAAATCCGTTGAGAAATGTGACCGCCAGAGCGCACACAAGAGTACACACAAGACATCTATCAAAATATGACCTTTGACCCTATAAAAGACGGAACTGGGGGCAGCATCACCAAAATCTATAGGGTTCCAGATTTTACCAAGAGACACCTTCATACAAAATTTGAACAAAATCCGTTGAGAAATGTGACCGCTAGAGCGCACACAAACTTTCCCCAAAAATATGGCCTTTTACCCTATAAAAGACGGAACACTGGGGGCAGCATCACCAGAAACTATAGGGGTCCAGATTTTACCAAGATACACGTCCATAGGAAGTCTGAAAGAAATTCGTCGAGAAATGTGACCGCTAGAGCGCACACAAGAATGTGACGCGGCGGCGGCGGCGGCGGCGGCGGCGGCGGCGGCGGCGAAACGCTGCTGAATCCAAAGTATCCTCCGGCATACTGCCGGGGGATACAATAAAAAGGACAGCAGTATATGAGAGACTTGCACCAGCTGCATGCATGATCATGAAGAAGAAGTATGTTGCCTACATGTACATACATGCCTATGAATTAAGATTTACCTAAGAAATCATAAACTCGTTTAATAAAAAAAAAACAGTTGTCCATTTAATAGGCCTACACACGCACATTTGAAACAAAATTGTTTGCTGCATGTAAAGAACAATGTCTAAACCATAAACAAAACTACATGAAGGTATACTGTATATGCCATGGTTTTGATGCACTATCAGTGTTGCATAGTGGGATTTTCTACACATTTGGCTAAGTACCACCCTTTACAATGGAGTATTAACAAGATTTATTCAGAATAGAATTTCCCATCCTCTAAAGTGAGCAATCAATTAATCAATAAAGTTTGTTGAGCTAGTGGCTGGTCTATGCCATGCTCCAGACTCTCCATATTAACTAATCCCTCATCAACTAAACAGAGATGAAAATATACCACTTATCTATGGGAAAGTGTACCAGAAAGGAATATTGTCAAATATTTTCAAGATTCCTCTTTTTAATGTATTCATTAGTGATTGGCAAATTTGCATGCATCAATAATTGCATACATGTAGAATGTCAACTTCACATTTATGAAATTTATATATTTGGCCAGGAAACTATCATATTTTATGTGACTGATCTTTATACCAGTGATCATGATGATACTGCATTTGATAGTTTTATATATCATGCCTCTTTCCTTCCTATGGTCTTCTCTGGTATTTTCTCTGCTTCCTATGCTGTTCTTCTTCCTCTTCTCCTATTACTTGAATTTCTTATCTTCTTTAAAAAGTTTCATCTTTATGTCCTACTTCTATATCTTCTCAATTTTTATTTTCTCCTTCATTCTTAGCTTATTCCTTGGCAACTTTTCTGCTTTGTCTTATTCTGCCATTATAAGATAGACTAGCAGAAGCAGCCTGTGGACATCCACGGGCGCTAGCCGTGTTTATGATTAATCATCATGCCGTATATTTTTCACAATAATCGAGTGAATAAAAAGAAAAAAAAAAAAAGTCAGGTAAAGTGTTGGGGTTATTTCAACAAGAAGTATTTACAACATATTAATATGTGTTATTTTTTCAAATCTTACGAGTTCTGAAAAAATACATTTACATCTTGATGAAGACTAAATGACGACTATTTTACTTCATGACTGACTTAATAATGATTTTATTTATGTTACGTCGGCCCTGTGGCCTGTGGATGACACAGGATCTCATTTACACCAGGGCAGGATTCTCGCACATAGAGCATGGATAGATTTATAGTAGTATATCCATAGTATATACACAGCCGTAGCCAGGATTTTTCAATGGGGGGGCAGACGTGAAGGATGCAACCGCATGGGGCGGTTGTGAGCACGCGAAGAGTGCGAAATTGGTGGTGAGCACGCTTTGCAAGGGGTGGGTGCGGGGAGGGGGAAGTTTTCCCACGCGAAGAGTGAAAGCTCTGACGTTTTATAGCAAATTTGGCTTGTAGCACTTTTTTTTAGGATGAAAGTTATTTCAACGTCCAGACTGCTCTTTAGTTATGCTTTTTTTTAGTTGCTGAATAGGAGGGGCCATGGCCCCCTGTGCCCCCTATCTACGCCAGTGAGTATATCCATACATAAAGCTAGAGGGAGCGATTTGATCTTGTCATGTTTCTGTTGTTTAATACTCAAGAGAAACTAACCCGTTGACTACTGAATTCTTTAAAGGAGAATTAAGCCCTGATTACAAATTTTGTACTTATATTGGAAGGTGTAATATATTCCTACTTATTGGCCTAAATCATTTTCTAATAAGACCCCGTTTACAGTAAGAGTAAGGCCGGGCCGAGCCCGGGCCGAGCCCGGCCTAAACTTCACTGTAAACGCTCAAAAGGCCAAATGCGGTACCAAAAGCGGCCGCGCATTTGGACCACCTCTGGAGGTAGTCTCGGCCCGGCCTCGGCCGGGCCTTCTTCATGTTCTTTCACTGTAAACGCACGCAGGGCCAAAAGCGGTACCAAAT
This sequence comes from Heliocidaris erythrogramma, assembly GCA_025617745.1. Lineage (NCBI taxonomy): Eukaryota > Metazoa > Echinodermata > Echinoidea > Camarodonta > Echinometridae > Heliocidaris > Heliocidaris erythrogramma. The sequence continues at coordinate 44,628,936 of CM046860.1, read as the reverse complement.
GCGATCCCGGAAGTGCGGCGATCATGACATCATTGGATATGTGTCATGCTTTGAGCGTTGCATGCATTGTACGGCCTGAGCTGCTTAGTTGTCTTTTCTGCTGAGATTTCCAAAGTTTGTCCGCGTAAATAAAAGTCGAGATACTAGTGTTTTTAATTCAATTATCATCGTTCATCTCTTTTGCTGTTTCGTTCGAAAGAGCAGGCCATTCCTCCTGCGACGATTCTCCTCACATTGCTATCTCCTCATCATCCTGTCACGATTATACCTTTGAATTCTACAAATACGACCTTCCTCATCCATCCTCTTGTCTTCTCGATCGTACAAAGATATTAAAATTGCGTAGAGAATATGAAATTATCCGATAAGTTAAGCGAGCAGCTGTGGTGTTCGATCGTTCGTCGTATGCATGCGAGCTAAAAAAAATATCGGTACCAATAACCCGCGCCACACTGTTACGTTTACCCACGGCCACCAAACTACCCACCAAAATAAAGGTTTGTTTACATTCAGAGCGCCACTACGACAAAATAATGAAAGGTTATAATTTAGGCTGGCCCGAAACCCGCACTGTACACGCACAAATTGAGGGGCCGAGTACCGCAATTAGGGCCGGGCCGAGGCCGGGCTCGGCCCGGCCCTGCACTGTAAACGGGATCTAAGATATCAGAAAAGGGTATAAATAAAGATATTCCAACACCCGGTGTCGTCTCCTATTCCTTTACATGGGGGCTGCCATTTTCTTGCTGATTTGGAGTTGTACATGAACCATTGAGAAATGTTCCAGTCAGGAAGATATTTTGAATCCAAATCCTAAATTGTTTTTCTTCATTACCTAAAATCCCATATGTGATGGAAAATATAAAGTGGGTGTTTACATGTATTATAAAAATTAAATCTTTATAATGATACTTTTAAATTGTCTGGTTTTGCTTAAAGATCACATTGCAAGAAAATTCCATCAAAATAAATATTGGCTTAATACTTTATTATAATTATTGCATAGATGGCATAAATTAAACAAGGTTATCCAAATTCAACGCTTGGAAACATTTGAATTAATGATTATTATCAATTATAAAACGGTAAAATACAGCCCCCGATATAGCAGCTGAAGAGCTCCTTGAACGCTGCTGAGATGTGTTACGACACACGAAGGACCAGTCCTGTCTAAGCAGACGATGTCCCATAACATCTAACACATTTTTCAGTGCCTGTTTTGTCATCTCCTCTTCACTTATTTCTCTTACTTGACTAGCGTCAGTCTTAATGTTAGTCTGTTGCCTCACTCTTAACTTCGTGTATGGTATTATTTTGATGAAAAATGCAGCGTTAAAAAAATAAAGGAATCAGTCACTTGAAAACAAAATAAGACGCCATTGTATTTTCAGCTGCTTGCACCGGGGCATGATCAGCGTTTCAAGAGGGAACGAATACAATCTGTGATATTATTCGGAGGGCTTTTCAATTTGAAAGTGGGGTTTATTTCATTGATCATTGACCCTTCTCCTGTGTATTTACTATCAAACGGTTTTAGTTATAAGAATCGGTTCACTTTCCCTTTTAGAATGGTGTGAAATAAGGTCATGTTTAAATGTACCAAACTCTTTATAATTTGATAAATAATTGCATTGCAGTTACGTTTATTCATTATAGGACGTCGTCTGCTTAAGCATGATTGTTCCCTAGTGTGACGACATCAAAACTTCGCTATATTTCTGGCGAATCCTCGGATATTCCAGATGCTGAGAAGAGCTTTTATTTGTGTTGTTTTTATAATCATCATATACGCAGTTGACATAAAACTTATACGATTGCCATCTGTAAGCTTCCCAGTTTCTAGTGATACATTAATTGCCATATTTGTGATTTTCTTTGGATAGCTACTTTAACAAAAATCTATTTTCTTGGGTTTGCCAAACAGAGCAGAACATAATATATGCAGCATGCATTCTGACTTTTCAAGTCCATCATCCGAAAGCAGGTGAATGCATAGTTTGACGCTATAGATGCTCAGGGAAGAAGCATCCATAAAATTTGAATTAATTTGCTCTGTCCCATACGTCCAGTATCAAGAAAATAGATTTCTATTAAGCGAATATCGATTTTCAACAGAAATATATAAGGAAATCTTCAGTTTAAAAATAAATTGACATATCTATTCTATATTTTTAATCTCAAATGGGTTTTTAATTTTGAAAAGGGCAATTGAGCATTTGGATTAAGAAAATCTTCTTGTACACATAAACAAAACGGCAGCCCCCATGTGCTGCTAGCAGACAATACATATTGCTAGCAGATGGTAAATTTTGCTCAGAAAAATTTGATTCGTATCGATCTCGTATATTTTGACGCGAAGCCATATCGTCTAACAAGTAGGAATAAATAACACCTTTGAACACTATCGTCTTTATTTTTGAGCGTAATTCTCCTTTAACTCTCATAGGCTTAATACAGGAGCTACCCGGTTCCCGTAGTCAATGGGTTAAGGCCATGAAAACATAATATGCATAATTAGCAGTACGTCCCGTGTGAAGGATACAAAAATGAGAAAAAAATGGAATTTATTGCCATTTTCTTTTACAGGGGGATTATTATTGCCCCCTTATATGGGTCTTGGGAAGACCGACGGATTGACTTTTCCCTACTACCCCCCCCCCAAAAAAAAATCTAAATGAATAAATAAATAAATAAAAATAAATAGATAAAAAATAAAACTTAAATTAGATGAATCTTTCGTCGGAATTTATGCATCTGCCATCACCAGATTGAAAATGTATGGCATACATGTACACTCTAAAAAGGATTGGTCCAACAAAATTACAAATCTTTTCACTTAAAAAGCACAGGAGACAGAAACTTTATTTCATTTCATTTTCATCCCGTACAAATAAAAAACTTACCATTGATGACTTACAATCAAATACACCAAGGAAATAGATATTTTATAGCAAATAGACCACTGTCCCCTTGAAATTTCTAAAATAGGTAGGCCTAGACTCCATACATTGATCACGAACCATTTTTATGTACATAATTACCTGTGACCTTTGATCTTGAGACCCCAAAATCTAATCAGTTATCGTCCCTCCCATATGCATACATGGGCCAAGTTACAAACTGATCCAAAAAACAGTTTTGAAGTTATCGCGAGAAAGAAAAGGGGACGGACGGAGGGCACACCTACGGTGGGCGGGGGCATAAAAACCTGTTGAGAGTTCAATTTAGAAAGTAATGGAATGCTATACACAAATCAAACTTCCAAAGGAGCTGAATTTTCACAAATTAAAGGCAATAAAGTTTACGGGCTCCTGAATCGATCCGAATCGATCGCAACAACCACTTATCAGTCTCTGAATTTGATTTTTTGCTTTTCTTGATACCCTAAACACGTAACCTGGGGTATGCACCTATTGCTGAAAAGGTACAATTGATGTGCCGGCATCAATGAGACATCTCCCCCCCCCCCCACCCCGCGACCGCCGTGAAATCATACACACTAAACTGTGTATATTAAACCATGAAGCTACAAATGATGTAGCTCTATGCGTGAAACATAGTACCTGCAGGGAAGTGTAAGAGATTCCCTGGTGCGAACGAATAACACGTGTGTTGCGTCGTATACATTGAAGCCATACATGCGGATATGGCCTTGGAGTATACACGCCACGCTGTTCTAATTGGCAATACACCAATTGAGGTTTCTCCCTTCACAGGTGAAGGGTATGGGTTGGGCATGAAGCTACAAACCAGCTTCATGGGTTGGCAGAATTATTACTCCCTCCGGAAATTCAATGTTTAAAAATGAATTTATGAAATATGGATGGCATGTCAGCCTTTAAAGGGATACTCAACCGCAGATTGTGGAGGTTTTTATGCCGTGAGAGGGCACGCATGATCGTTACCTGATCATGCCGTTTGCGGGAGCAAACTTCGAACAGGCTGTTCGCCGCGCAACATGCACGCTTGAGCTCGAGCTCTCGTGCGATATTCGGTCGGCTTCGTGCAGTCCGAAAAGTAATCCCTAGTCCAACGGACGCGTTCGACGCACAAACTTTGTGTACGAGTGAATGGGGCTTACGCAATCTTGAATTTCCCCACGGCCGCCTGGTGGCGTATCCTTTTAAGAAGTGCCTCCCACCACTCTAAGAACCATTTCCCGCCCGTGGGTACCAAAAGGTGGGGACCGAAAGGGCCAGGGAGGATGCCTATTCGAACGAGAAAATGGCCTCAAATCCTTAGCGCAATATATAGAGAGAGAAGATATAAAAACAAGTTCCCTTAATATATTCAACCAAAATTCCAATGATTGCAACACTTTTTCTTTTATAGAGTCAGTATGTACTTTAACGTCAGTGAGGCAGAAAACATTTTGTTATCGCCTCTTCCATGTGTTCCTACTTTGTCTGCTGAGAGGCAGAATGGTATTGACTCTATGCAAAATGATCAAAGTTAACACCCATCTGACTCTCAGCAGATCATTTTATAATTGGAGCAAAATCTCTTCCTGTACTCTATGACATGAGCATAATCATGTTAATCCTCAGTGTCATTATTTAGAACATGCTAGGATTCTACCTAACCACATACATCAATCATTGTCTAACTTGTTTACTGTATGGTTTATATTCACACATTGAATAAAAGCAATGTGTGACTTTGTAAGGCAAACTCTATCAATCACTTGGACAGCTTACCTTCCTTCCATGCCATCAAACTAAACACTCTGGACCTCTGATGGAACATGATTACGAAATGTCAAATACATACTAACACTCATTAGAAGTACATTAAAGGGTACACAAATAAATAATGATGATATCATGTAATTGTGAACAAGCAAAATAAAAATATATTTCATGTAGTTTAAGACTGTATCTTGAAAGTCAATTCTAAAGTCCTAAATGTTTTGCTGCACAGTTTCCATTTTACATTTATTGTAGTGCATATCGCTACAAACATTTGAATGAAATTTACTGCATGGCAGCCAGCTACATGTACCCGGGATGTGGGCTAGCATGTCAATTGCCAATGAAACACTGAAATTCTTCACTCTACATGATTTTGAATTTCTTTTTCTCCCCCCTCCATTCTCCCTTACTACGGATACGCCACCAGGCGGCCGTGGGGAAAGTCAGGATTGCGTAAGCCCCATTCCCTCATACACATTCAGTTTATGCATCGAACGCGTCAGTCGTACTGCACAAAGCCGACTGAATCTCGTACGAGAGCTTCAGCTCAAGCGGAGCGTGCATGTTGCGACCAGTTTGTCCAAAGTTTGCACCCGCGGGGCAACAGCATATAATAAGGTAACGATCATTTTTATGCCTCTTGCGGCATAAAAATGTCCACAATCTGCGGTTGAGTATCCCTTTAAAATATTAAAACCATCTTAAATCATCCCTCTCTCCTTCAATACCAAGTATTCCAAGGAACAAGACCTAGGGAATGAAGGAGGGTCCACACTGATGACATAGAGAGCATGTCAATTAAAATAGTTCAGATATATTCTTGGAATGGCCAATCAATATCAAGTGACAGTGACTTTGGGACACTTATTTATATGCAATAACTTCCCCACGTTTCTCTACACATATATTGCTGGATAATACATGTAGTTATATATCTGAATAAAAAAGGAAACATATACACCGTCTGTTGACAGCCACAAGGGCTTTGACTCTACTTAAAGTGCACAAGCTTGTTAACACCATTCTGGCTTCATGGACCTAGGTCCATGCTGGCTCTCAGCTGATGACAACATTACTCTGTATGCATATGAATTACCGTTGGATATTTTGGTACCAACTCACATGCAGTATGTACATATGTATATGTTTGCGGCTTTTGGGCAACCTTTTCTCAAAATACATTTGGGGAAAACGACACTCAAATACATTTTCCAATAAACAAATCTTAACATTATCAATCTGAAACTGACAAACTAATCTCTGCAGTGATTAAAGGCAGTTCATATCAAATCAAGAACCAGTTATTAATTCATGCTATGGACAAAATTACATTAGAATGACAGACATACAGTGTACAAACTATTATATACCAATACAGCAATCTAGACAAAATGAAAAACTTTAGCCCCATTTCTGCACCACATTCTTCTGCAGGGAGCCGAGCATTTCCTGAATAAAGTATCTAATGGCAAGCAGGAAGAAATAATTCTATGATGAATTATCACATCAATTGAAAATGGCATATATACCACTACAGATATCAGTTGCAAAGAATTGATTATAACCATGAAAACACATGATTTCATTCTGACAAGAATTGTCTTGACATTCAATCTATCTCTCTCTCTCTCTCTCTCCTTTGTCTGTCTGTCTCTCTCTCCCTCTCTCTCCCTTTCTCTCTTTCTCTTTTACTCTCTTTCTCTCCCCCTCTTTCTTTCTGTCTCCCCTTATATACTAGTCCTCACATGTAAAAGCCATGCTGGTTATTATTAACCTGGTGCATTCCATTCCACACACAGGGGTGTGCAGCTTACCCATCACTCTTAACGTTATCTGTGTTTATTGAGCATCTGGAGGGGGCATAAAAAAAATTAATATTCATACATGCTTCACCTACACTAAATAGACATCATCAAATGTGATCTTGACATTTGCTAACAACTCTGAATCCAACAAAAAATTATCTAGGCTTCTATTAAATCTTATATAAATACCGGAATAGCTAGAAATGCTCATTGCCGCGCAACGCGAAATGTATCCCCCCGGCACTAGCAGCAATTCGAAGGAGGGGCAAAGAACCTCCCCCTCCCCTCCCTCAAACAAAAGGATGGCGTAGAGATTGCCGCCAATAGCCCGACTATTGTCAACACTAGGAGCAGCATCACCGAAACAATGTGTGTAGATTAGAGTATAATGCAAAATTCGAAAGAAATCTGTCAAGAAATGTGATCTCAGAGCGCACACAAGATATCCACTAAAATATGACCTTTGACCCTATGAAAGACGGAACACTGAGGGCAGCATCACCAAAAACTGTAGAGGTCTAGAGTAATCTATGATGGCCCTCCATAGTCCATACAGAATCTGAAAGAAATCAGTCAACAAATGTGTCCTCCAGAATGCATGCAACCAAAATATTACATTTGACCCTGTAAAAAGCGGAACACTGGGGGCAGCATCAGCAAACAGATGTGTAGATTTAACTAAGACACACCTCCATATAAAATTTGAAAGAAATGTGGAAGTTATAGTGCACAAAAGACATATGACCTTTGACCCTTTACAGGACAGAACAATGAGGGCAGCATCACCAAAAAGTAAAGATGTGTAGATTATACCAAGTTACATCTCCATACAAAATTTGAAAGTAATCCATTTCGAAATGTGGCCAGCAGAGTGCATTCACGCCATGCCCTGAAGTATGGCATTTGACCCTATAAAAGACGGGACACTGGTGGCAGCATCACCAAAAACTATAGGTTTTAGATTACACCAAGAGACACCTGCATGCAAAATTTGAACGAAATCCGTTGAAAAATGTTGAGAAATGATAGAACTTCAAAAATTTCCAATTTTTTGATACCAACAAGGCTCTAAAATTATAAATTTGCCCATGAAAAATTTTAATGGGGTTGTCACATCCCCCTCTCTAGCGACACACCTTTTAGGACTACAATTTTATCTTATCCACATTGGTGTTTTTCAGTAAATGCCACTGTCAGCAGATATATAATTTTATTCATATTTCATTAGACAAAATATCCCTGAGATTCATAACCACAACATTAAAAATGTTGATACCCTTGAGGCAGAATCTCTCTCAAAAATGCAGTTTTATAGAACCCAAGAAGGACATGATGTACATGTATTTCTTATTCTTTATGATCGGTTCCTTCCTAGGATGAGCGGTAGTTACTCAACTCTTTTTCATATATTCTAACTAACTTGTGATGAACACTACAATTGGGGGGTTGAATTCCCAGAAAAAACAATTATCTTGGAAATTGCCACCATTGTCTCAAAAGGATAAACAGAAATATCTTACTCTCCTAGACCCAGTTTACAGTGAAAGTTAGCCCGGGCCAGGCCCCGGCCGAGGCCAGCCTAAACTTCACTGTAAACGCTCAAAAGGCCAAATGCGGTACCGAAAGCGGCGCGCATTTAGACCAGCTCTGGAGGTAGTCTCGGTCCAGCCTTCTTTCACTGTAAACGGGCACGCGGACCCAAATAAGGGGCCGAGTACCGCAATTAGGGCCGGGCCGAGGCCGGCCTCTGTCCAGCCCTGCACTGTAAACGGGGTCCTACATGTAGATTCATAAACTGTACTTTATAATAAAGTATTCTTTGTGACTTAGAATGTACAGGAGAGGCATGTATTATGTACATGTACAATGTACTTATCTTAAAAAACTAAAGAAATGTAAATGTGACAATTTTTGCTACATCAACTGAATATTGAAAAAACAATATGTCAGGACTATAGATAGCACAAGGGTTTATGATTATTAACATGAATATACTTTTATGAATTTACATGCTTGTTAAAAAAAGGTCAAATGCCTATTTCAACTTGTTTTTTCATGACAGCACATATTAGTTTGCTTTTATACAAATAATAAATGGCAAGGGTGATCAGATAACATATGCCAGGAGAAAATATTGCATGAAATAAACCTCTACTGTCTAACACCAAGAAGGGCCTTAACTCAAAGTTAATGCTCTTATTAGCTGATGAAATATATTAAGTTATTCTTTAACAGATGAAGTAAACTTATGACAGGAAATGAAGGGGGAAATGACATGTACTGCATGCCATAAATATATACTTAAAATCATAATAAAAACTAAACATAATCACCACTAATGATATTCTAAGAAACATAAGGGACTTGTTACAGCAGTACATGTTTCATTTGCATTTCTATAGTGAAGTGAATATATTTGCTTGTATCTATAGTTAAGTGCAACATATGGTATTAGTCTACAAAAAAAATTCAATTTGAATTTCAGCAACAATTTAAATATTCATGTCCATATTTTGACCTTATTTCATAAAAACATGCACATCAGCACATGAAAAAAGCAGTTAGCTAAATTCTTTATTTCTTACATTTGTAGACATGAATATCACACACACACAAAAATGAGGAACAGATACATTTTGAAATGATTTTTTGCACGTATATTTAGCTTTGTAAATGTATGAATTGGGACAATAGAAGCATCTGGAAATCGATTTAAAAACAAAAGAATTAGAAAAGAACTTAAAAATAAGAAAATATAAAATTTTATCTTACCCATGAACGGTGCCATTTTCTCTGTAGTTGATTTGGATGAATTTGCCAAAGCGACTGCTGTTGTTGTTTACTACTGTTTTTGCATTCCCAAATGCCTAGTGATGCAGGGGTACAAAAATAGCACATTATTGTAATTAACTTGTGAAAATTGTATTGTACATATGTTCTATTGCAAGGGATAATTCTAAACTAAATGAAGTTAAATTCTTTCATTTACTAGTGGATTCTATCATAGATTAATTATTATTTTGACATCAAACAAAAAAAATATCACAAACTATAAAACCAGAAACTTTTGCAAATTTAGTGATTTGTGCTGATGTAAATGTTTAATGTCATGAAATAAATAAATTATAACACTAATTTGTTTTAAATCCACAGCTGATGATCACAATCTGCTAATATTGTCTGGTTTCACAGTGAAAATCACACTTTACATGTATATTCAACAAATTTACAGTATCTTGTTGATGCTAAAGGTTACAGGATGACCTACCACTCATTCATTATCATCTTTATTCACATTTACTTACTCTAGTATTATAAACTTTAAGGCAAAATAACTCTTGTTAAGGGAAACAACTTTAAAATCCAGGTCCAAAAAACATGTTTATGTGCACCGCTTTTGAAAACATTCATGATACTGTATGCATAACTCAAGTACAGTATTAAGTATAGGAAATTTAACAGAAATGACACTTAAAATGAAAGATTTATGACTAATAAATGGATGAAAGCAAATGTCTTGCATTGGAACATGTGATGAAAAAGAGATGTTTCCTAAACAGATGACCAAGACTTCTTTTAGAACTTACAAGCATGATGCGGATGCAGAAGCAGAAATATTTAACAACATACGAAAGATATCATCACCTTACCTTATTAAATTGATACAAATAAACCTGACAACAAATACTCCTAAATAAATCAAGTGCATTTTGAAATTCTATTCCCATCAAAACAAAAACGAAATCATGCTCAAGTTCTTTATACTTCTTCTGGCCTTTTTTTTCTCCCCATTACCAATTCCTGCTACGTTTAGATGCAGAATAAATGCACCAGCAAACAAGATGAGATGCTATAAGCAGCCTTGGAGAAAATAAGTGAATTTGAGCCCATTTTCTCAAAATAGTCACACAGTGACGACAGCAATGCTACCTAAGTATGACCATGCAAGTCAATTTTTCCACCAAGAATAGAAATTTTTATTTCCTATTTTGGGTAAGGCCTACCCTCTTGTTGTAATGGAATACTTCTTATTGAATGATACTACAGATCAAACAAATTGTGTTTTGACTATAGAGATAACTTGGCTTAAAAGGCTGTTGTAAATAATATTCTAATTTTAGATTTGGCAGTGTTTGCCAAGACGGAACATTTTTCATCATATGAAGTACAGGGAGAATCAATCTTGTTTCATTTTCATCCTGTCCGACATTTTGCTAATTCAACAATACCATTCAGGAAATTTACAAATGGAGGAAAATTAAGGTCATTTTTCCCATTCAAATACTTGATAAATGCCAATAACAGCCCAATGAATATACTACCAACCTGAATTCCCAATTCATTGAATACTTCTGTTATTATTTTGAAATAAGGGTAAATGTACATATTCATTGTTGGCTCATATATACATGTACATGTATTTGGACATTTTAAGGTAATATGATAAATTTCAGAAGGGGAAAAAAATTGGTCACAAAATACTTAGTGTTTACAATCCGATGCATCTTTTGTAATTGATTTTAGGCCTACATGCATGTAGATGCAATGTGATCAACAGAATACACAAAAATACCCCTTTTTCATGTTATACATATACGTAGTATAACATCTATGTATGTATAATATCACAATAAAAAAATTGATCAATTCATGAAGTTTTAGAATCGAATTCCAGCACAGAGACAGAAATGAATGACCAATTTATTAACTTTCATTTTGAAATTAAAATTTAGTCTAGTTGATGCATAACATGTAAGAATGGAGTTGACATATCATTATCAATATAGAATGTATGCTTCATTATAGAAACAGTATACCTATGGTAAACATAGACAAATATTTGTCAAGTGAGTAGAGCAATAATATTGAGTGATCATCCATAATTCCATTTACTAATAGGAGATCAGGGGGTATATCATTTATCATTTCCAGGATGGGAGCATCAGACAATACAATAAACTAAACATCATGAGTCATCCACATTACTAGTACTAGGTAATGATGCCTCCCAATGCATTAAACTCATGTTGCATTCATACAACTTTTTGAAGCCAGAATCAGGAACATCAAATATCACTCAAAATCCTCATTAGAAACACACTTTCACCATACCATAAGATTTTTTTTGTGGAATCAAGCTCTACATGTATATTCGCCCAGCAATTGCTTTGTGATAATCTGTAGTGCAGACACTAATTTATGTATGTTGCCTCAGCAAGGGCTTAACCAGCCTTTTGATATTTGTGTTCAATATCTCACAATAATCTTCAATTCAGGACCCGTGTCGGGGTTAGCCTTCGGTGAATATAATTCAGAGCCTGCACTGTATGTTATGGCTCATGAAGGGTCTTGTGTGATTGACCAAATGCACACTTTTACTTTATATTTTAAAATATTTGAGATCTTGGTTGCATTTGTGCAATTTAAAAAAAACCATGATTTTAGCAACATCATGTTTTAAAAAGACAAAACGTACCTTTTTCTGTTTAAATCTACATGATTTTGGCTTGGAAAAAATATGATGTACATGTATGAACGCAGCCAGTGTGATGACCCATTATACTGCCTCAGTCCTGGCTTAAGTCCCGTTTGTCTGTCTGCTTGGGTGCTTGCCCATTCTACTAACATATGTGGGAGCCATAGGATTTATCCATAACCCTCCCAATCCGCTTATGCCTGTTCCGAGGAGAGATTACATAACTGCTTGTCTGCATGTGTATGTAAAACTGACTTTACAAAACAAAATACTGAAAGGTACTCACTGAATTGGAAAATGTGTTACATGGTAAAACAATCCAAGTGTTATAAATGCCCCCGCAAAAAAAAAATAAATAAATAAATTTAAGAAAACAAAAAAAAAATAATAAAAAAATAAAAATTAAAATGTTAAAAATTAAAAAAATATTTTTTTCTAAAAATTTTAAAAATAAATAAAAAAAACAAATCAATTAATTAATTTAAAAAACAAATAAATAATATTTCTTACAAAAAATAAAAAACTTGTATGTACTTTTCATGGTATGAAGTATTTTTCTTTTAGTGCACTAACAATGACCATTTTGCTGAAACATGGAACTATTCAGTCCATATTTTAGGGCATGTTAGGATAGATTTCAGCATAATTTAACATTTCATTTTGATTCAAAATATTTGATATAGTACATTTAATTGAATTTCTCTGATGCACGTTGTGATGCTAACACCTTTGCATGACTAATATTGAAAACTTGCAACACTGCCAGAAATCAATAACTATTTAAAGTTCTTGCGGGTTTCTGCCTGGAAATTATGAAAAGCATTAACAGGCATTCTTTTGACTTTGTAACTTTATTTTCCCTCAAAGACTTAGGCCAGTATTGATAAATTCTAAATTTGGGTTCAGTTAGTCCACTGAAATAAGCACAAATGTCAACTTTTTTATCCTGTACAAATTACTATAATTTGGAGAAAAAAAAATAAATGAAAATCATATGACTATAACATAGATTTCTCTACTTCTATTTCATTAATGTACATTCATCATATGTAAAAATTGCATATTTGGCTGCTAATATAAGCTATGACCGGGGTAATAATGAAGCGCCAGGAGCGTCACAACGTGACGGACATGAGCGCTATACAAGAAGCCACCATTATTATTATTATTATTCATTTTCTATATATTTTGAAACAGAAATCCAGGAAGGGGGAAGTTGACACACAAAACTCCATAAATATGTGGAACAAAGCAAGCCAGTTTAAATTTAGTCAATTTTTGACAATATGGTGTCATGGTTTTTACCTCTAGCACAGGGCCTGCTCCTAGAAGAGTTTGTTCTACACCACTAGCATATCCTTTCTGACTGAGTGCTGTCAGATGATGTATCAACAATGTAGTACTCTCTGTCTTCCCTGATCCACTCTCTCCTGATATCACAATACATTGATTCTGTTTCTCTTGCAGCATTGTATGAAATGCTGCATCTGCAATCGCAAAGATGTGCGGGGGCAGCTCCCCAAATCTGTGGTTCTGATACAAATTGACATACTTTGGGTTGTAGATAGGGAAGAACTTGAAAGGGTTCACAGCTATTAGTATCGACCCAACATATGTGTAGATCTTGCCCTTGCGGAATCTCGCCGACAGGTTATCCAGGAGTGTTTTCTCATTGAGATCAGGCAGTTTACATAGGTCGTGGCAGTCACCAGATGCTGAGGGTTGTGGGAAGTACCCACTCACAAAGGAGTCTATGCTCTGCATGTCTGACATGTCTGGGAGTGCTCCAGGAGTCTCGTTTACGCCACGCAGGAAAAAACGATAGTTCGTCTGGAAGGTGCCTGAATCAGTGGAGTCGCCGCCTTCGTCGTCGACGACGATCTTTGGCCAGAGTAATTGCACTTTGACAGGACACTCCACCGGACCAAGCCGACGCTCCTTGCAGCTTTGACCTGAATCCTGGCACACCTCTGATAGACAGTATTCCTCAGGTTTGGAAAGGGCTAGCTTGCAGCACAATGCTTCCAGGAGGTCTGTGGTACTGGTCTGCTTGGTGGCCTGGATGACCACGTAGTGCCTGTCAGGATCAACAGAACCGGGGTGAACCCTCACAGCATAGACGGTGTCGTCCACCCCATCCCCCTCCGCCATGGTTGAACCTGGGGTCTGCACCTATAAAAAACAATGAAAACACACTCAGTTAGCTAAATGGATTCTTATCAATGTGTTCATCTATCAAAATGTTACAAATACTGTCTTACCATATGCTACATACCTACATGTAGGTGCGAACAAATGTTTGTAAAGTGATTACTTATCGTAACAAAAATTGACTTCAAAGCTGTTTTCTGCACATACATACATGTGGCAAAAAAATTTAAGTACACCTGGATTAACTTATCCGTTCATATATACATGTAAATGTATCACCTACTACAGTTATTATATGCTTCGAAAGAAACCTGAAGATAACAAGAAATATTATAAAAATGATGGTGTCACTAGATGGACAAATCTTTGAGTCATCAAAGCATACCGTACATGTATAATGTACATGTAGATTATACAGGAAGTTAAAGGAGAGCAAGCAATGCAAGAGACAAGTACCTGTACACCTCCAAAACATTGTTGGCCCCAACCAAACATCACAACAATAACAACCAAAAAGAGGATATTTGCATGAGATAATCAACAGAGTATTCAAGATACAGATTTCCTAGATCACTATCATATCCAGATATTTTTCCACAAGAGTTTCCTTCCTTGCCGATGTGATACTTGTAAACAGTGTCCAAAATGCATGATATGTAAAAATTGCACCTCTCACAGGCACTTCACATGTGCCTTCTGTTCACACATAAGCGCAGTAAATAAATGGTCCATTTGCTACTTGTGAATGAAGGGAATAGTTTGATGTGAGTCAGGCAGGCTCGCCCATTTGAGGGAACTCCTGTACACAGCATTGACTCAATTAACTCACTGATGACTGGGTGAGCTCAGTGAGTTTTATGATATTACTGTACTTTACAATGTAACCACAATGAATGTTTGCTCAGGCTTTGTCGGTTAGGTTAAAGGAGTGGAATCTTTGTTCTTTCATCAATGGACCAATTTGCCTTGACACTGATCTGCTAAACCATGCATGGTGTATTTACATGCCTCTGATCTTTTTCTTTCCAGCTTTCTTTCAAGCTCTCTCTCTCTCTCCATCTGTCTCTCTCTGTCTCTTTCTCTGTGAAGGTACATGTATGTCCATGTATGTAAATATCCATCTCTCTTTCATATTCGATACCAGTTGTAAAAGTTTCAGGGTTTGCACCAAAGGAATAAGAGCTGAAAAGGGTCTAATTTATCATTAATCACTACTACAAGCTGTAAATTTGGCAGTCAAAGATCTTTTTCATTTGTGATGTTTCGATCAGACATCGGGAAAAACTTTCCCTTTAAGTTAACAATTATTATCTCTAAATCTTGTAATTCCAACTGCAATTCATTAACTGTTGTATCTCACCATTTCATTCCATTTCATATTTCATTTATGTAATGTCATATGGATTGGAAAAGAAGACCTACGGGTTATAGTTATTTAGTTTAATTTTTTTCTTCTCCTGGCATCCATGTGACTCTCTTCTAAATCTATTGTTGTTTTGTATTCACCAAATTCTTGATTTTGTCTTTGCTGAATAAATAATAATAATAATAACAATAGTAATAATAATTTGATATTGTTTTAAATTTGAGTATGAACAAAGATGTACACAGCCTACAAAAAAGTAGGCCCGAATTCATGAAAGAGGTTCAACCAGTCTAAACCATGGTTTACACCTCCACATTGGACTAAAATAAGCGTAAATAATCATATTTAAACGCATTACTATCTTCCCATTGGACATGAGGACATGCGTGATTTACGCTTATGGAGGTTTAAACCAAGGGTTAGATAAACCTCTTTCATGAATTTGAACCGTAAATTCAGACCTGCCATTCTCTCTCTCTCTTTCCCTCTCTCTCTCTCTCTCTCATTTTCTGGAAGTAGGCCTCATCTTGAAAAGACTGAGGAATTGCAAACACTCCCCATTTTATTTACCTTTTCACCATTCCATTGACACTAAGCTACTTAACTTTGAACAGGCTAGGTCATAAAATACTGCTTTAGGTGCAAGAACTATTCATGTTCAACAATAACTACATTTATTTATAATTATGACACAGACAAGTAACATGTATGTTTAGGATGAATAAAAAGTTCATTGACCAAGCAGGGCTACACCACTGGTAATGCTGATTAAAAGAGGCGCCTGTGTTTCGGAGGTGATGGCATGAACCTCCGTTGAATGTATGTGTACAATATACATAGTATGCAATAAGTTCCTCCATACATGCTTCATGTAACATAAATTTGCACCCTCCAAAGCAAAACCTTGATTTGCACATACTGAGAATACTCATGGCAAATAATGGAAGTACAAACCAAAAAGCATACATTTCACACCAATGATAAATCTATCATTTTATGATATCATTATCACTGATTTACTATATATGTACATTCCAATCACTGTTACAAACCCAAGGTGAAACACAATGTGATCAACCATAAAGGTTACACCCCTAGCCCAATCTTTCCACACATGAAAAAAACTATGCATGTGTGTATGAAAAACGGGGCATGGTGCTAGCGACACATATAGTGCAGTATTACTTTAAGGGTGCGTTTACAATGTATGCTCACCTTTTTCAGGCCAGAATGAGGCTTTTGTTACGCGTTTAGGTCAAAACACGGTTGTGTCCGTTCTCATTTTCGTAGAAGGCAGTTTCTGGGGAAGCATAAACGCACAATCATTTGTAAATGCGTTTAAATGACGTCATAATATACATGTTTCCGGTTCACGTGAAAATCTGCGCGCCGCTACAGTGCACAATATTATGCAATGCTTGTTTTTTCTCAAGGCATGGGCATATAGACGTCGTCATCCGAGCAAGATCTAACAGATTTTTGTAAAATAATACTGGTACTTCTTCCATATTTATATCATTGTGTTGAAATGAGTGTCAAGGGCTCAAACTACAGCGAAGAGGAAGTGAGGGCCCTTCTCCTCGCTTGGTCCGAACCCGAAATACAAGATGAATTGAATGGGTTGACGAGGAACAAATTGGCAGACCAGCTTGTGGCTGCAGGGTTTCCAAGGAGAACCGGGCAAGTGTGCAAGGACAAAATCAACAGAATAAAGGTAGATTTATTTCTATATCGAACCGATATTTATCGTAATTTTGAGTTGAGAGATGTGCGAGACTGCCAGTTGTAATTACTTGTACCCGGTCAGTGACAGTGTTGGTCGGCTCTCACATTTCCCACCATGGTAGGTAGTCCACCGTAATAACCGAAATAATAGACATAAATAGCTGAAATAATAACCGTAAATCGAAACCGAGAAAGGCAATGCACAGTGCATGTTTGCGAATCCAGCTGCAGAGCCCGAATTCGCCTGGAGAAGGGAAGCATAAACAGTACCCCGTAGAACTGCGTTTACGATGAGCGTTTCAAAACGCTCTGCCTTCAAAAGTAAGCATAAATGCACACTTAGTCTAAGAGATGTACCGTTCAGTATTATGTTGTAATTTGCATGCTGCATGAAAACGTTTTTCAGTAAAATAAGGACCTACAGGATTAGTGGTACTGTGCACATTTTGCCCCAGGTGAAAATATTTTCTTACACAAAATCAAAATAGTTGCATTGGATTATAGGTGAATATTCATACAATAAAAAACTAGAGCACTCGGAGGGGGGACCAGTCCGAGTACATGTATACCCCAAACCCGTCACCCATCCCCCATTTGAATCAATGTTGTGATTGAAATGGATAAAGTGGCAATTTGGGACCTCGGGTATCACTGCTGACAAATTTACCATAATGCACCTCCATGCGCTCACAAGAAAGTCTTTACTATTTCTTTTAAAAATATGGGTACCATGGCAACAATGACTCCACCCACACCAAAAACAATAGGCGTCTTCATCTTTACCATAATGCACCTCCATGCGAAAAATGAAGGTGATCCGACAAAAACTGCAGCCGGTAGAGCGCTCACAAGAAAATCTTTACCATTTCTTTTAAAAATATGGTTACCATGGCAACAAAGACTCTGCCCACACCAAAAACAATAGGCGTCTTCATCTTACCATAATGCACCTCCATGTGAAATTTGAAGGTGATCCGACAAAAACTGCAGCCAGTAGAGCGCTCACAAGAAAATCTCTGCGGCAGACGCCGCGGGACGATGCCAAATCCATAGTATCCCCGAAAAACTAGTTCGGGGGATACAATTTAAAAAGACTCTAGCTATTTCATAAGTGAATTTACCATAACAATAATGCAAAATTAGACTTCACAGCTTTATCAGTATCTTTATTTTGTCTGGTTCAACTTTGTTGGCCGA
This sequence comes from Heliocidaris erythrogramma, assembly GCA_025617745.1. Lineage (NCBI taxonomy): Eukaryota > Metazoa > Echinodermata > Echinoidea > Camarodonta > Echinometridae > Heliocidaris > Heliocidaris erythrogramma. The sequence goes on along the minus strand of CM046860.1, from coordinate 44,610,525 downwards.
ATGACCAAACTGGAAAACTGCAGACTGTTTTGAAGTACAAGGGAAAGGTCAGAACTTAAGACATAATACCAGAAGAACTTTTGTCCAAATTCATTAATATGGCCTGGTTATATTTACATGTACAAAGACCCACCATTCTTTTTCAAGCAAACAATATGAAAATATGGAGTGGTATTTAGTGCATGGGAACCAACCATTCCTACCTAATGCATTTATAATGATTGTCGATGACAGATGGAATAAAACAAAACCACACACTGCTGAATGCAATCTATTCTCCTGATAGACCTAGTCTCAAGCTCCAAACCTTATCCTTTTATGTTTTCCTGGGAAGTACACCATCGTCAATATACTATAAAGTAACTGCATTGAATATGGAAATAGTCATGGTCAAGCATGAGATGACAAACTGCATACATGTGGAGTTTGTATTCAACATGATTTATTACAAAATCATAAAGAGTGCTAGGTGAGATAAACATATGCATGTAATTTCTGTACAGTGGCTAGCATCAGGGTAGTTTTATAAATTCAATGCATCAGTTTGCCCTCAAAGGAATTTGTAGAAATTAGGCCCGAGTCATCACAGGTTTTTCAAAACTCGGGTTTGACTTGAAAATTTTGGGCGGGGACTGGGTACCCGAACAGGAATTCCCCACAGCAGAAAATTTTTTTATGTAATGACGGGAGTCAAGGTAAAATTGCTAAGCTAAAATGCAGCACAGAGGACAGTTACTGAATCCAAATAGATAAAACAAACATTTCGGAATAACAATTTTTAAAATAATGCAATATTTGACAGGGAACCAGTGTAGCGACTTCAAAACGGGAGATATGAGTACGCTTGGTGGACAGTGTAACAATGCGAGCCGCAGCATTTTGAAGCTTCTGGAGCTTGGACAACAGATTTTGGGGTAAATTGAACAGAAGGGCATTGCCAAAGTCGAGACGGGAGGAAATTAAGGCGTGAACTATCTTTTCAGTGGCAGACTTGGACAAATATGTTACTTCATAGCTTTCAAATGAGTACATACACATGTAAGTGGCGGCAGAAGAACTAGGTTCATTATTAGTGTACATGTAGAATCTAGTCCCATATGTGCATTTGTATGTATGTTCTGATATACCGTAACAAGATAATAGCTATAACAAGGAAAATCCTTCAGTCCCAACGGCCTCGTTATATCGAGTTTCCCCTGTAGTTACATATCCCTGATTCATGCATACACACACTTCACTCCCTCAAAATGTCTCACTCTAAACTCTCACTCAAGGTTGGCAGCCCTGCTGTTATGATGTACAGACCAGAGTACCTGATGTAGTGTCAGATTCCCCATGGGAGCTCAAGATTATACATGTATTTTAATACAGGAACTCTTCCAAAGATTGTCAAAATAATGCCAAAAACTGACAAATCAATAAATTCATGCGATTTTCAAAACAATGAATCCTTTCATATGGTGTTGAACGAAAAACATTTTCCTACTTGAGTCATGAAAATAAACAGACATCACACAAAAGTGATAAGTGCTATAAAATGTAATAAAATCTGTGTCCACCAATAGAGTTCTTATCATCTATTATTTGCATGAGTGAGTCAGCCAGAATATTCAGATAGCCCGGCATAAATGTACATGTATGTAGTATACAACAACCAGGGAATCTGATACCCCTTTCAAAGCAGTTTCCCCGCTTAACATCCCTGGTGAAAATCTTCAAATTTTACAAGCACGGATTGCTGAGGTTACGCGGGGAGGTACAGGAGCACCATTCAGACCGACCTCACTTCCCCGGGAAAGTTGCCATTTGCCGTTCAATCGGCCGGAAATCAGGTCAGATTCAGGGCGCGCGAGTTTGTGTTTTCGTGCGGGGTTAATGAAAGCTGATGCGACAACATGGGATCATAATGTGACTGGCCGGAAGTGATAATTGATTGCTGACGTATTTCCCCGCGTAAGTTCTCCACCTCGGTAGGTGGAGAAGTTATGCAGGGAAGTTCTTCAGCTTTACGCGGGTAACTTTTCCCTTGTCCTTTTCAGGCCAAACCTTTCCCCGCGTAACTCTGAACTTACGCGGGGAACTTCCCAGGGTAAGTACTTGGTTTGAAAGGGGTATTAGTAACCTTTACCTCCCATGCAAAAGTAATAAAATTTGTCATGTTTCAAACTCATTTAAAGATGATGCTGATGACTCTGCAAAGTTATTGCTGTAAAGTTACTAAAAATTGTGGGGTAAAAAAAAGAGGAATGGATTGATAAAAAGCACCAACACTAAAATTAATTGTGAAGTGACAAAATCTGCAATAAATTTTCACAATCATAATCGACTCATGCCATAAAGGCACAGATACTCCCCCCCCCCAAAAAAAAAAAAAAATAAATAAATAAATAAATAAAAAATAAATAGAAATTAAAATAAAAACATAATGTAATAAAAAAAATAAAAATAAAAAATAGAATAAAATAAAATAATCTTATTAATAAATAAAATTAAATTTTATATATAATGATACATGTAAAAGTAATTTCACGGTAAATGGAATAATCTGCAATCCTTGACCGAAATTCCACTAACATGGTTCATGATGGTTTATCCTAATCTATTCATTTTTCATGAATTTATACAAGTTAAGGCACTCAGAATCTCTCATACACGATATCAACCACTCCCACAAGTATCAGAAAATAGAACTATGTTATATTACTTGTAAACTGTGATGACAAGAAGTCAATCCATGACCTGGTCTATGCCAAGCAAATCGCAATGACAAAACTAGCTTGTAATTTCATTTGGGTGGTTCCCTTGTGGGTGAAAAATATGAGATACATGATGTAGATGTCAAAAATAGTTCACAAGTTAAATTCTGCAGTAATTAGTTGCAAATCATTTGACAATGATTCCCACACCCACATGAAAAATCATTGTGTATAAAAAAGTAAACACCTTTTCTTTTCAAAAAGTCATAAGAAAAAAGAAGAGATGTATGATATAGGCCTACATGTACATAGAGCACACATTTAATGCAACTATTGTTCCTCTTCCCCCCTCTTCTCAGACATGACCATTAATGTACAGCTACTTTTTTTCACTATTCATTCACAAGTGCAAACTTTTCATCAACTTATGCATCACAAATCTTTTTTTGTTATATAATATAAAATTACTGTCTAACATTCTAAATTCCACTTTTTCTTGTTCAGTAGCTATGACCATCTGATTGGCTTTTGTTACAAGTCTGATTATCTTGTATGATTTCTCACAATTTTCCCCATAGATTCTTTCATGAATATACATTTACACACTTTACAATACACTTCAACTAGCATTAACCATATAAAAAATGGTACTCCAAATGTACAAAGATAATAGCTTCAACAGCGACAGGCCTCAACAATGTACATGTACATGTAAGTCTGCATGTACCATTGAAACACATAATGTTATCAGAGAAGGCCCAGAAACTACCCTTCATAAACCTACAAAATTTAACATTCATCATACAATATTCCTAAACTGGCAATACATGTCACATATTAATTGAGCCATTTCTACATTATCATAACACTTATTATCAGCACACCAACAAAAACATTTAAATACATATACATGTTTGTATGACATATGTAAACAAGAAAATATGAACCACATGGTAGAAGGGCTGTACGCAGCAGCAGAAGAGATTCCTTTGTATACACTTGTCAAAATCCATAGAGCCACACAATGAAACACCTCATGCCTACACAACAGCCTCAATCTACTTCTACTAGGCCAGGCTTGAGCCTTACAATAAGATACACTAGACTGGAGAGCGGTTTGTATTGTACATTGGACCAAATAACATCCAGACTCTAATTTATGCATGCTGCGGTAAGGTTAACAAATTATGCACATACAGTATGCATTAGGAACTATGATTTCCTAGTTTTGAGTTTTGATTTGGCGTGGTAATTGGTCATTCATTATTTAAAAATCAAATCTGGACACTTTCATGTTCTACAAATGTATTCATAGTATTACGAGAAGTAATTAAAAACAATGAAGTGCTGGAGAATCATTGAATACACAATTCCTTCTTGACATTTGTGTTTCTAGCATTTTCTATTTTTCGTAATGATTATCATTGTGTATTCTTCTGAAGCACTTAAGTGATTATTGCTACAATAGTAAGGAAGTACATGTATGCATATTGTATTTCAACCGAACAGGATAACTCTTCAGTTTGCATTTGTTCAAAGTTTTCACACATAATGATTGTCAAATCTAGTATTACAGCTTAAAGGAAGTATAAATCCTGTATCTTCTTTGATTGATATGCTACATTGTCTATGTGGGTATATTTATCTAGATGTTGAGCACTTATGATGTTTGGCTATAATCTTTAGTATTTAATTATAAGTCGAACATAAAGTGATTTTTTTTTTCCCCTTGAAATTCTAAACATGTATGCAACACAATAGAACATCTTAATCATATGCTCTTGAAATATTGACAAATTTTGGAAGCTTAGTTCCAGTGTAAAAAAAACCAGAAGCAACAATGTTTATGGAATTCCTATTTTCTTTACAAGGGCTCTTCTTTAGATTTCCAATGCTGTTTTAGGGTTATCTACACTTAAATTACTCAAATATTTTATCACTGATGGTTCATAAAGGGAAGCTTGAGTTCTGGGAAAGGTAAAAAATAATTTGTGAGTTTTCTCATTCTTTTTATTTCAGTTTGGAAGATTTTAATAGTAAATGTTACTTATGTCCCCTGAAAATAATTGCTCTTCAAATGCTCTCATATTCAAAATATGACAACAAAGAAAAAATGTTTGGGCTGAACATTTGTGTGTAGTCCCATATACACAATGCGACTCTCAGCAGGATTGAGTCAATTTATCATTTTGGTGATTCCAAAACCTTATAGCATAAACCAATTCTTATGTGCTATTATCAACCTTTCCCAACTGCTTTGAGACAATTTCTTTCCCAATTCAATCTCATGACCAGAACTATAAACTTTAAAAAAGGCAAAATTTATGAATACAATGGTTTACATAACAAAATTATTGTACAAGTTCAACATTTTTAAGATATCCTAAATTCAAAGTCAAACAATATTACAGTGCATGAATGTGGAGCTTACAAGTTTCTATCACAATGTCATTCAGATGTTCATATTAAATAAGATGATACATTTGCATTTCTTGACTCTTGTCAGGAACTCCCGATATAAACCTAAATATCATAGTGCAATGTACCTAAGTAAAATAATGTAAAATCAGAACACAACTATTATTAATTTTAGGGACATCATGAAGCATAATTAAATGTAGGTCTACTAATAATTGAAAATCACACACTAGAAAGTACACATTACATGAAAGTCTTCCTGTACATGTACATGAATATGTATGTATTTTTTAAAAAAGGAAATCATGCATCCATGTCAAGCACAAAAATGTCCTACCCCCCCCAAAAAAAAAAAATCTTCTTTTTGAAATAAAGATAATGAAAAATCACTCCATACAAATTCATGTTTGTTTCTTTTTTGTTCTACAGAAAATCCAAGAAGAGCTGCCATGAAGGCATTACCATTACAAGAAAGGTTATTTTACACCGCTGCAAAATAATACTAGGGCTTACTTCTCTAACACTTCCCTGCTTCTACATAGGCCTATTTACTTATATGTATGCACTAGGTAGTACGCACATACATGTAAACTGTGGCCTAGGCCCAAGCTGCTACATACATGTACATTTAGGCCTACATTCATTCACACATGTGTGATGGAAGGGGCGTATCTATGAAACACAGAGCTCATTGATCACCCTCACCATGAAGCTACAAACCATGCCCTCACCGTACCAATAAACCTCTTTCTGAAACCCAAATATCTTTGATTCACTCACTTGAGCCAGAGCCTGAGAGCACTGATGCCGACATGATAAACATTGACATCCATTCTCATAGGTATTATCCTCCTGCTGCTGCTGCTGCTGCACAAGCATCATTTATAAGCCATTTAATAGTCAAAAACCTTCCAAATTGGATGAAGTCATCTTCCTACGATGAGATGCACACGTCCACTGACTAGGTTGTCACCGCCGCCTACCCATAATACCCTCTCCACCACTTTCTCTAGCTAGTTCTCAGCAGAGTAATGTGTGTGTGGGAGCATGATAATAAACCTGCTAGACACAGCACTCACAGTGTACTGATGCTGTATGGGGAAGCATTTTTCACACAGAATATCTGTATTGATCCTATCACATTATGCTTGCTCCATTTCTCATCAATGAGATTCGTGGGAATATGATTTTGTTCTGATCTCTCCCATTTATGCATGTAGGCCTACAGATTTATAACGAACGGTTCATCTGATTTATGCACCTAAGTTCCATTTATTCAAAATGAAATAATTTGCATTTTGACAAAAAGTCTGGTGGTATGCTGAATGTATAAATTGATTCATTTTTTTCTCTTTTTTCAATCTCTCTTTCATGCACTGTTTGTCTGTCCCTCTCTTTATTTTCCTACAAATGGTTTTCTGTCTACAGCTACATGTGCATGTATCTCTCTATTCTCTCGTTTCCTTTCACAGACACTCCCATATCTCTTCCTGGTCATACATGTATGTCACAACAATGATGAATCTGTCTTTCATTCTGCATATAGATGCATATGATATCTGATTGCCAGATATCACATAGATGTAAAGTCAACCTCGCTTTAGGTCAAAGTCACAAGTTTTGAATTGTCGCTCAAGTCAATGAAAATAAAAAGTCTCAATTTATCCTCATAGACCTATGTGTGTTAATCCTTTGTTCAAGTCGGTTTTTGTAGGTCGAATACTCACCTAAATCGATCAAATTCTCAGAACAATACCATCAAAAACATTAAATTTACACCGCGCAAGTTGAACTAGATGGCGATGTGAAATCAATCATTGTCGAAACTGCCGCACGCCGATTTTGTTTACAAAAATTCCCTGACTTGCTGGCGTGATCTCCGCGACCTCTCTCGCGCACTCATGTGAAGAACAAAATGTGTGTTAAGTCATGTCTGCACGGCCGCCCGGCCGGCCGGCCGTACGGATGCCGTACCTGCATGTACTGCATGCAGTTTTATTGCCTTCATGGCCATGTGCATATAAATGGATGTACATGTAATGGAGGATTTAATAAACTGGAATTAATCACTGGACGTGTCTGGTTTTATTCTTTTTTTGTCCAACTTGTAACAGGATTTGTATGTATGCGTGTTCTTACTTTCTCAATGTCGGTACAATATAAATCATGGTACATTATGTGATGAGAACTCCCAATCGATCAAACCACAGCGTCCCCGTGTTATGTAAACACACGTAAGTCTAATTTTCTGCGACTTCTGCACAAGTCGAAAATCGCCTAAGTCAACGCATTTCACCCAGTCCCGTCATGATCGACTGTATATGATATCTGATTGCCAGATATCATAAAGAAGTATATGATATCCGATTGCCAAATATCATTGGATGAATATATCTGATTGCCAGATACCATATGGAAATATATCTATATACAGTCAAACCTGTCTATAGCGGCCACCGAAGGGAAACGGAAAAAGTGGCCGCTATAGACAGGTCAGCGGCCATTTTGAATTTTTGCACATGCATGTAGATGTACACGCAACAACATCACTTGTACATGCATCCGTATATTAAGAAAACAAGCTATAAATCGACAGATTTTACGTATAACATGTCATTGTCATATGATATATAAAATGCCAAAATAATGTGCTTTGTTGTCAATAAATGAGAAAAACAATAGATATACGAGCCATTTCTGTAAAATGAATTTTCCCTCAAATTACCACGTACGTACCGCCCGCGGTAGACTGCTGTTCTTGATTTTTATAGTCTAAAAACGATGTCTACCGGTAATCATGCTTTTGCTTCCTGCCAAAAATTACAGTAATGAGTTTATCTTTTGAATAAAAATAAAATCAATTTTCATTCAATAAATATTTGCCTTTTGAATGTTTTAAAAGAAGTTTTAACTGTTTTTGAGAACAGGCGATAGAAGGTGCTCGCTTGATTCGTCGAAAGTGCGAAGGTCGACAATGGATCACTGGTGGATAAGTTTTCCTGCTGTTTTTCAGCAGGACACTCTCGTACATGAAATCGTTATTATTGATCCTTAAAAAAATAATAGTTGGGTAGTATTTTATTATTTTCACTTTCTAAAAAGAAATCACTCTTTTTAATATTTTTTTCGAAAGCTTTAACCCTTTAAATTTTTTTTTGATAAATCTTTTAAAAATAAAAATTAATATTGAAGTGTACGAGCCTGTGCTATTGCGCAATGGGCGATCGCTATCAATGCCGACCGTGATAGCTTAAAGGTGCAGGGGATTGCAGCTGGATGGTGCGAAGATTACGTAAACGAACAATACAAGTGCTTAGTTCTTACTAAAAAGAATTTTAGTCTCTAATTAGTCGGCAATGTGGTAAAACTTTTAGATCTTCTTGGCCATTGTAGAATCTATTCACGACGTTTTTGTGAGAATGTGACTGAGCTAGGACTCGGTAAACACATCGCGGCTTTATTATGCCTATGGCAAAAACTATTTTTTGTGCGTGAAGCTACGGCTCGACTCAATATTGGTGGCCACTATACGCGGTCAGATATTGACCAAGGGATACATAATGGGTGGCCGCTGGCCGCGTTAGGCAGGTGACCGCTATATGCAGGGTCTACAACACAGTAATTTCCTGCGGGGGGGGTTTTTGGTGGCCGCTATAGACAGGTGGCCGCTAAGACAGGTTTGACTGTATCTGACAATCAGATATATATTTCCATATGGTATCTGGCAATCAGATATATTCATCTAATGATATCTGGCAATCAGATATCATATACATCTATACGATATCTGGCAATCAGATATCATATCTATATATCTGACAATCAGATATCATATATCTGATTGCCAGATATCATAAAGAAGTATATGATATCTGATTGCCAGATATCATATAGATGTATATGATATCGGATTGCCAGATATCATTAGATGAATATATCTGATTGCCAGATACCATATGGATATATATGATATCTGATTGCCAGATATATATATATATGATATCTGATTGCCAGATATATATATATATATGATATCTGATTGCCAGATATCATATAGATTTATATGATACCTGATTGCCAGATATCATAGATGTATATGATACCTGATTGCCAGATATATTAACTACAATACCACTACCTATTTGTTCCATTCATATCTTCCTCTATGTACATGTACATGTACGCCAATAGCGATATCTAAAAATAGATAACTCGATTATCTTACCTTTGTATATCTACTTCCTACTTGCACTACAGCAAATTGTTATAATTCACATTTCCTAAAATACAAAAGCACTGAAGATTAAGAAAACAGTATACGTTAAAATTCTTTTGTTGGCGAGAGCAATACATAGCTGCGAGGAAAAATACAACAGGAAAACATGAAAAGACATGATACTGATGATAGTCAGTGATTTTAAGAAAGGCACATGAAAAACAAGACACTGTATGCACTATGCACATCAAGAAAATGTGTGAACAAATTTGTGAAACCAGGGTGAAACTAAACAGATGTCTCAGCTTTCCAATAAAATTAAACTTGAGTAGAGAAGAAGAAACTAAAACCACTCCAAATGGTTTTGAGTAGAAACAGATAAGGATTGTCATAAACACAAGATTATTATAGATCTGATTTCATGCATTCATTTAATTTTTTTTTCATGAAACTATCAAAACAATATATATTTTAGTCTAGATATATATACACAGTTATCTCTTCAAATACACTGTATTGTACAGGATTTAATATTTTGTGTCTTATAAAAGGTTCAGAGCATAGAACAAAATAACTTCATCCATCACATAAATCCATCACATATATCCAATGCCTTGATTTTTCTCCAAGCATTAAGCACTAAATGTGATTTTGTCTACATGTTTGTACACCCCAATCATCCTTTAATCAAAAGGGGGAAAAACTAGAAATGTCCATTGCCGTGCTATGCGAATGAATGAGTGTGAACAATGACTCAAACACCACTTCATCATTGTCTGTAATGTGTTCCATGCCAAGCCTGTAATAACATGAGGAAATACCCAATAAATATACATATAACCAAATCCTTTCTTTTCTTTCTTTCACTACCCCCCCCCCCCCACCCCACCCCATACACTCTGTATCTGTTACATAATTTACAATGATGTTTGTGGTTTTTAGATCAAGACCTCGAAACACATCATGAATGATTAGCGAATAAAATGGTTTGTTTTTAGAAGTCTGTTCTTTCAGGCTTCAAAGCATAAACTTGCACATGTCTTTGTCATATTTGATTGTTTGTTGATTTTCTAAAAGATAAGGAATTGTTCTTTTAATCTGCACTAATACAATACAAATATGAATCAGAAGGCTACAAAATTATCCCCATAACATAGTGACATACTTTTTACTTCAAAATGATGACTAACACTATAGATTTTTTTTTAAGAGAAAGCATTTACTAGTAATTCATACACTCTTAAAAATGCGGGGTCGCATATTGCGTGGTCGAATTTATTATTATTTATTTATTATGTTGCTCCCGCTGCATTAAAATGACCAGTTTTTGCGTGGTCAAAATGACCACGCAAAAACTGGTCATTTTAATGCACTCTAAAAAAGGACTGGTCAAAAAATGTACCAATGCGATTGGTCAACACCATATGGGTTATTTCCAAAAATATGTTGGTCACAATGTTCCAATTTCACTGGTTAATCACTAATCATTTGAAATATTGCTTATTCATCAGCAAAGTATTGGTCCGACTTCTACTTGGTTAAACGTTGGGCCATTGTCATGAATATTCATGATGTATCCTGAATACCCATGAGCAACCGTAAACAACCAGAATTTATATATATAAATGACACTTGATTTTTAAGTTTTTATGCAATGATTGCACTTTGAAATGTGATGAAAAATGTATGTATACTAATTATTATGTTGTACATATTCAAACATGTAATTAGGTTTAAGATCTAAAAATCTACATTAGAAAATTAAATTAAACTCTTTAACCACTTTTAGCAAGCACTGCAATACAGTCCCTATATAATAAAGTAAAGGTTTTCAGGATATATAGGTATAGGATGTAGGACTATAATAGGAGTAGGGTTAAAGTAGGATGATAGGGGTATGATATGCTATACGAGAGGATAGGTTATAGGTCATAGTGAGCAAAATATACAAAATATGTTATGATAATACTTGACATTAGCTTCTTTTTTGTTAATCTTTGAAACGTGGATGGTACACGCGCATCCGGCAGAAGTATCAACCCCATCCGACGGGAAATGACCACGTTGCGTGGTCGGAAGAAATGTCCCCGTACGTTTTGACGGGGTTATAAGGTAATGATCATTAGTATGCGGGGTCAAGTTATGCAGAAATGACCACGCAATCGTGGTTAAATTTTGACCACATTCGGGGTCGAAATGTAACCACGCTATGTGGTTACTTTGGGTGACCCCGCATGGCGGGGTCAATGTGACCCCGCACGGGGTTTGTGCATAGTTGATCCCGCATGCGGGGTCATTTGTAACCCCGTTTGGGGTTATTTTTGACCACGCATTTTTAAGAGTGTAGTATGGGCTATCAAAGTCATCTATCAAAGTCACTTTGACGCAAATTAGTTATTACAAAAAGCTATTTTTCTAAAACAGGTTGTTCCTTATATTCATTTGCTTGCTGTGGAAATTATTGTGAAGCATTGACTGAAGAGTGAATCATATAATAAAGCTGATTAAATTTGTAAAAAATTTCATCCTAACTCTGAGGTTTGATTGCAAATTACATAGAACATGAAAAACTCATTCTACTGATAAGGTTTATGTACAGCGCATAACAAAAATGTGATAGTCACTATAACAACTATCCCATATATGATCCCATATATGATCCCATATATGATCCCCTTCATATTTCTTGGTTCCTTCAGATGCATATTGAAGATGGTAAAAAAATCATATTTCCTAAAATTTGCATAGCCTTTAAATCAGTCTTTACCAAAAGCCTTGTGGAAGTTAAACTATAAAGTAAAACATTTGGATATGTTCGTTAACTGACCTGTATACAAGCTAAATGACACTCATGATCACCTGTGGAATGCATGACCTGGATTCTCTCATTATAAACTTTTGTATAGTCATGTACATTCAAATGAAGATATTTTAATCCTGTCATATAACCTATTTGTGTCAAGATATTTGGTTCAGCTGTTTCATAGGTGTAGCACTTTCTTTTGTCAAGCAGGATTTGGCATGCACAAGTTGTTGCCTGGTCAGACAAAGGTATGTCAATACTTCAAAGAAGTGACAAAGACCTACATATAACTGCTTGTAGATATCACCTGTGCGAGATGCTGGGTGTACCAAGATGGCTGCCATTTTGCATTGGTGGCTTTAGCTGTACAATAGCTATCATTATGCAACATCATAACCATTGTGTACAGTTAAATGGACATATACAACTATGGTATCACAGTTTTTCAAAATGGCAGCCCCCATAAGATAATATCTAGCATGGAATCTGCAAAATTTGATTGTTCTCCTTAATACTGAGTAATCAAATAGGAGTATATTCAAGATATTTTGAACAGGATGACAATTTTTCCACATGATTATCGGCTAATGTTTGTGGAGTTTCATTCTCCTTTAAACTTATGTTTTGCAGGATATTGTAATGGCTGCAGTGATTCTCAAGTGTAAATAATGGTAGTCTTTGTAGACTACATTCATTACCATATTGGCAATACCCTCTCAAAACCAAACTCTAGTTTTGCCAGAGAGATTAAATGTCAGGACTTTAATACCAGCAAGTTTGATAGCTGCATATAATATTTAGCAACAACAACTGCCAAGTGTAAATGGTGCATTCAGAGTAGATTTTCCATTGAAAAGATTGAAAATGAGCAGATCCAGCAGTGAAGAATGAGAAGTGGTGATTAACTGTGTTTGATAAACAAATCAGATTATAATACTGAACAAGTATGCTGTAAATCATATGATTCAGATGAAAGCCCAAGATTATTATACCACAACCTTAATTCCCATTCTTTGGGAGTATTGAAGTCTGTTCATGACAAAATGTATTACTCTGAGCTATCATAGAGTCTAATTTACATTACAGACCAAAAAAAAATATGAAATCTTTCCAATGAATTTACAGAAAATATTAAATAGCTGAGTAACAAGCAGGACTAACAAGCAAAGAAAAATGTACCAAATGCATTGTCCCATGTGTGCACATCCACGTTCGTACTTTCGAGCACCATATATACATATCAGTACTTTGCTTTTGTCAGTTTCAACAAATTTTCACTAGTTTTGTGTGCTGGTGAAAGTGCAACGCCTGAGTACATGCCGCTTCAAAACAGACAACAAAATATACTAGGGTTTTTATTTATAACACTATCAATTACCTACAATAACTTTTGCTCAGTTCCCTTGAAATGAGAAAAATTCCCAAGGTTACATTTAAATATCACCATAACATCCCCACTATTAATAGAGTTGCAGGTTTCCAACTCTTGATTGGATAGGAGGAAACCCTTTGCACTCCCCGGATTTCTTCCTCCGTAACCATTGCTAATGAAAGGAAACAAACAGGAACCAAGACAAGCTGTTCCAAATGAATTAGTTCCCTCTACTCTGGCCATGAGTCTCACGCTTCTTTAACTCAAGGAAAGCACGCCCTTGAAATATCGCATAAAAACATTGTGATTGTATAAACTAAGTGACATGGGAGGGGGTCTGCTCACTATTTATAAGGACCGCTATTCATTTAGTCATGCGTTATGGATAGCGGTCCTTATGAATAGCAGTCATTATGACTAGCGAGGTTACCCCCATGGGAGAACTTGAAGCTGTGCGTATGCTAATTGGAAAAAAATATGGAAAAATTATCTCTGAAGGAACTTGCTTGGAAATTCTCATCTCTGGATAAACACTGGCTTCCTGTATAGGCATGAATACACCATGAACCTTTCCTGTCAGATTAAAATCATATTTCCTCATATCTGGACTAAATACAAATATAATAGACCCATACAGTTCATGAGATGGAACTTAGACACAAGTTCCTCTAATTTAGAAAGAAAGTATGGTTTATTGCTTAGTTCATATTAAACAGATATATCTAAGACCCCATTTACACCAAGCTTTTAGGCCGGCCTCGGGCTGGCCTAAAGCTTGGTGTAAATGCAAAGCCGGCCCGAGGCCCTCCCAAATTTGGGACTACCTCTGGAGGTAGTCTCAGGCCGGCCCCAGGCCGGCCTAAATTTGGTGTAAATGGAAAGGAGGCCTCGGGCGCGTAAGAATTTGCGCGCGATGCGACGCTGTTACGTAACAACAAACAAAACGCGCAAAGTATATCCGGAGTATCTGGCGTGCAAGCATCAACTGAACTAACCTCCGACATATTGTATTATAAATTTGATAAAGATATCAAAACAGACAACAATATCCCTGAACTATCACCTATCCTGTTTTGAAATTCCTGATGCTGGTAAGAATTTTCTTATTTTACAGCAACCACCGAGGACACAGAGTCGGAGAGTATAACAAGACAACAAGCGCGAAAGAAAAAAAAAAAGTTTTGTTTACATGTAGGGCGACATGTGCGGAGAGTTTGGGAAAGGAGGCCTTAAAATGCTGGCCCAATATTCGGTGTAAACGCAAAAAATTGCGGGCCTCGGGCCGGCCTTTTGGTGTAAATCGGGTCTTACGCTACCATGTTTTGGTGTAGTGGTAGGAGGGAAGACTGGATATCAGAGTGATAAGATTTCTAACCAGGAAACATTTCATTTCATTCAGTTGGGATCACTTAAGTGCTATTGCTGAGGGGATGGGTATGATCACAAAAACCACCTCACAGCAGGAGAGCTTGCACGCTGAACAATGTGTGCCATCAAGATCCAGTGTATCTTATGGAACAGTACATAATTAAAATGAAAATCTTTGGGTTGAGACTGATATCTCTAAGCATCCAGATTCCAGGAAGCACTATCTGTCTGCTGCACCTAATTTTGGGATAAAACTAATGCTGCCTCCATCAGAAAATAAATTTATTGATGACATCATGTAATATGAAAGAAATCTGTGTTAATAAGGGGTCCGGTACGCCAATTTTTTTTCTGGACACATTAAAGCAAATTCTCATGAATCTTTCATTTCAGCTGAGCTGGAAGACTGAAGTGCCCAAACGTGTGGACTTGGCTAAAAATAAAAGCATCATCGTTGGCAAATGTGTGTGGTGCTACCTATATGTTCTACGCACAAGACACACATATGATGACATAAATGGTACCCTGGGGTACCAAATAAAAATCGGCAATTTTTTTGAATTATTTAATTTTTTTTTAGGGCTGTACCCTGGGTTACCAAAAAGTGGGAAATTATTTTAGTGTGATTTTCTCAACATTCAATTGTGTCCCATGTTCTTGTAAAACATCCTATAAGTCATGTATTTTTCTCAAATTCATTGTTGTTGTAAGTAATTATTCTAATTATTGATTTCTATTTCTTCGATTTGAGAGAGGGATTGGGCCAGCAGTGTCATAATAACACCATCAGCCTGCTCCTTGTCTCCCCCGTTACTCGCCTTCCTAAAAACCGCTACCATGTACACAGATCAGCGGCCTGCTCGTCCCCCTACTTCTGTATTGCACGATATCGTGCTCTTTCAACTTTCTCTTTCCTTGGAATCTTCCGTCTTTTACGTCCTTTCCCTTACAGTAAATTTCCGTATCCACCATTACCTTCCACCATTGTCTAAGTTTGAAAGTTTGACAGCTAAAATACAGTAACGATGAAGTGATGTTTTTTAGGAAGAAGTGAAATAAAATCAAGTTCTAAAGCCGCGGGAGCTAACGCTATAGCCACTGCGCTTGTGCTGTGAGGGCCGCTAGCAGCTAGCGCGCGAGCAGCAGTACATACAGTGCATGCACACCATACATAATAACACTGCACTGTTAACATGCATTGTGACTACGTATACGCACTGCATTCATAACTCTGGGGTTGTACTCGAGTGGACGTGAGATGGCGCTACACAACGTGGTACCCTGGGGTACAACGCTACACCGGGGTACCGCGTGGTGCATCATATATCGGAAATGGTTTCCCTCAGCTCTCGGTTATTATTTCAGCTATTTTCGTCTATTATTTCGGTTATTACGTCCGTGGACTTCCTACCATGGTGGGAAAAGAGTGAGCTGACCAACACTGTCACTGACCGGGTACAAGTAATTATAAATGGCAGTCTCGCACATCTCGCAACTCAACATTACATTAAAATAGATTTACCACAAAATATTGGTTTGATATATAATAATTCTTTTGATTTTATCCCCGCACCTTTTGCCTGGTTTTCCTTGGAAACCCTGCAGCCACAAGCTGGTCTGCCAATTTGTTGTATATGGTTTTATTCCTCATCAACCCATTCAATTCATCTTGTATTTCGGACTCGGAGTCAGACCAAGCAAGGAGAAGGGCCCTCACTTCCTCTTCGCTGTAGGTTCGAGCTCTTGACACTCATTTCAACACAATATAAATATGGAAAAAGTACTAGTATTTTTTTTTTTAAACTGTTAGATCTTGCTCGGATGATATCTATATGTACATGCCCTAAGCTTAAGGAAAAAAAACAAGCATTGCATAATACTTTGCACCGTTAGCAGGGCACAGATTTTCACATGAACCAGAAATATGTTTGTCATGACATCATTTAAACACGTTTACAAATGATCGTGCATTTATGCTTCCCCAGAAACCGTCTTTCTGGAGAAACGCCGATCGTAAACGCACCTTTCTGTACGTTTACGATCGGCCTTCACGATCGGCGATTATATGAAATTGAGAAAGGACGCAACTGTCTTTTAACGTAACAAAAGCCTCATTCTGGCCTGAAAAAGGTGAGCATAAACACACTCAAAGTTACATAATTTGGTTGTCTCTATTGCAAAATCAAAGTTCTTGTCTTTGTATCTGCCCTCCCACACTAGAAAAGGAAACTCTTAAAATACAATGATAATTATCAAAATGAATAACGGAATGAACATGAACAGGTATTTAAGTTAAGTAATGAACAAATGCTGACAAAAAATACGGTTTTCTTACATAATTTACAGTCCATTTGCTTCACTCATTATCTCAACAGAAAAAAAGGCAAAACCATTTTCGGATGTATATTGAATTAATTTTTATAAGATATGGTTATTATGAAAACATATATTTCTCCATAGACAAACCAACAACCAGAATAGCTTGTTCCATGTAAACAATCATATTCATACTTTTGTCTTTTATCATCACACTAAAAATGGGGATAAAAAAATTTCAAGTGAATATTCGATAGTCACATGACTTTCTTGAACTATTATGTAGGCCACATTTAGTTCAATAGTTTAATGATCTAGACGTTATTAATCAACAAACCAAATATTGAAATCAATGGGTAACTATCCCTTGAAGGTATAACAGATTGTCATATGTCTACCAACCTTGCAGATGCCATTCACTGCCACAACACACTCAACTTGCTATCAATTACAAATGGTAGAGAAAAGTACATTGGCTTTCTGCTTATCTCATTTACTAGTGTTTTCTCTTCCATCATTATTCATCATTTTTCACAATGCACTGACATCTCTAAAATCATCTGTATGTAATATGGGGTGACCATGAAATTGCTCTTAAGACACTGTGATGATGGAGTTGCAGGAATGTGTAATAAAAGATATTCTGAAAAGCAAATCATATATGTATTATGAACTCACAAGTTGAGCCTTAAGCTGGGTCAGAAATATCTTTAATTGCAGCCAGCCAGACCAAGGATGGAATCTTTTACTGGTACGACTATGAAGTAAAACAAACTCCGAAGACAAGAACAGATAAAAGTACAGTAAATCAAACCAGTGAAACAGCAACATTAGTATTTTCCAGTAATTTTAGTCCAATAACAATGACAGTAACTCAGCTTCCTTCTTCTATGTATTTTGAATTTTTGAAAATCCCTTTCTTTATAATGAATCAAATTTTTAATTTTCCACATCTAACCAATAAAGTAATTATTTAAGCAAGTTATGTACATTTACGTCTGTTGACTTTTTACATATCTTTTGAATAAAATAACATGAATATATCGATGTTCCCTTTCAAAGTACAATATTCATCGTCTTGACAGTAACCCATAAAAACACAAACATTTTGATAAAACTCCAACATAGGTCATATCTTCAGAATATGTCTTTGTCTTCACAAAACATTAATGAAGGCCATGAACTTTACAAATAATTTCTTGGTACTACAAAATTTCAATATGGCACGAAAACGAGACATGATAACGAAGCTTTTCGACCAGCACTCATCAGGTTATCACGCAGGTATACAACAAATTACTTGAAATCAACTATATTATACTAGATGAACCCGGACGCAACCCAGACGTTGTAATTTCAGAACAATCGCAAAGCTTGGACGAACTCCTTTTGTCAGCACAGAAGGGGTTCGTGCAATTGAATGTAGGCGGCTTCCAGAAAGCGTAAATGCACTGAGCTTCTGGCCCAGAACATAATTGAGAATTGATCGTCGGCATAGCTTTGTGCACAAGCTGGATTGTTCAGCAAGTAGAGACCAATCGCTGAATCGCATTTGGCTATCTTTTGTCAGTTACCGTGCATTTCAGATTTGCAGGCACGGACGGGCTGCGTGCGCTGATTGGTTGTACGGTTCCAAATAGTTGAGGGGACATGTTGTTTAATGCGATCATCGAGTATAATATAGATGATTTCAAGTAATTTGTTGTATACCTGCGTGATAACCTGATGAGTGCAGGTCGAAAAGCTTCGTTATCATGTCTCTTTTTCGTGCCATATTAAAATTTTGTAGTACCAAGAAATTATTTGTGTATTCTCTCGTTTTCCTTTGTTTTTCTTCTTTCTTTTTTTTTTTGTTTCCCATTCATAAACCCCCGTTTCAACACAGCTTTCTGTTTATACATCAACAAAATTGCAGGGTCTGATACAAATCTCGGATCGAAACCTACTATTCTGGCGGAGCTAAAAAGGCATGTTCAACACGAGTCTCAGATCACACTAATCTTGTTTATACATCATAAACTTGCCGTGTTCGACTCCTGTGAGTCGGATCAATGTGTAAATGAGGTAATAGACATTTTTGTAGATACCAGATCAAACCTATCAACACTTTCAAGCAATTACCACCCCTAGCATCCCCTTAGTGCACACTTGAAGACATCAAAACCTTGGCATCAGAAGCTAAAAACTTAACAGTATGGCACTAAGCACTCTCAAAAATAGCCTCCCTGTCAGCCAGGATTTTCTATCTCGAGCTAGACACGATGCAGATGTCCCCTCCAAACCAGGCCAAAATCTTAAGTCAATCATTGGAAAGTGGATGCATGCTCAGGGAGTTACCAGGCAAAATTGAAATGAAAATGAATAAATAGCCTACTCTGCCTGAGAGAAGAGAGATTTTGAGAGACTGCAGGAGAGCGATCTCTGGCAAAATAAAAGTACATAAAAGTGCATACATGTAGGCTTATTCAATGTAAGAGTCTGTGCACACTTCTTTGGTAATGCAGTCCTACATGAAAATAGTTATTACATATATTCATGTTTTCTATATCTGAGCCATGTAACACAAAGGTATGCAATCAGTCAAAAAGTTGCAATAGCCAATCAAGATCATCGTTCAAAAAGCTGACACTGGACCGATCAGAATGGTTGTTTCAAATCTGTGATTGATTGGAAACCATTATAAGTTATAGGGCCCTGCTGACTGTGTAGCAAGATATGCAAATGCTAATAAGGAGGAATAGGTAGTAGATCCTTCATAGTCAGTCCCGAAAAGTTAATTATTCATTAATTATTGTTCTTAGCTGACATACAATGTGCAAGGTGCCACGTGACAAAATAGATAAAATACAGTTAATACCTAGTTTTACATTTGGCCTGCGATTGGTCTACAGAGCCCGTATCCTGCCCGTATCCCGTTTTCCGTGCAGCCTCCGTGTGGAGGCAGGGGCAGCCGTGGGATTTTCGTACGGTTTAAAGGGCTCCACGGCCTCTACACTTTTGTTTCGCAGGAAGTTATACAAATTTGAAAAAAATCGTAAGCCCGTAGCCCATAGACATGTCGTACATGTAGGTGGCATTACACATTGCCTGCAAGGGCATCGCACGGAGGCCTCGCGTTTATTGTGCAGCAAATGCACAATTTTTTGGTGAACATAGGGGGAAAAAAAATTGTACAGAATCGAGTAACAGATTGTAGACTCGAGGGACATTTGCACGGCCATAGCACAGCAATCGCAAGGTTGCTGCTCGATGCCCGTGCAGTACCCGTGATACTGAGCAGTCATCCCGCAGCAACCCAACAGCTCCCACACCATGGCCGTGCAACCGCCTTGAGACAGGCCAAACAGTTTTCAGATGGGCTCCGAACGATTTCTGTGCGGAGGCTGCATGGCAACTGCACTGAAATTGCACGATTTCCATACAATCTTTCCAAACAGCCTCTGTACGGATTTGCCCCAGCCTGCCCTCGAGCACCAATACAAGAAATGGCACGATGCCGTAGGTAATGTAAACACAAGCCACCTACGATGCCCGAAAAATCGAAAGGAAAATCGTAGACCAATTTATCATACGGTGCCTGGGGTAAATGTAAACTGGGCATAAGTGGGTTGATTTTATTCTTCTTGGGTGGAGTAATTACATTTACATGACAAAATAGGTATATTATCCTTAGGGATACAACTTCAATTGTCATTTTCACTTAATCTGAAGGAACAACATGGTGTATCAAATCAAATGTATGTGAAATAGAAAAAATTCTTCATTATAACACAACTGCACCCTCTTGTCTTCATATGAAATAGAAAAGTAATTTATGAACCAATTGAAAATACAAACAAACATATTTTTGTTAAACTTTTTTTTTCTGTAGTACCGGTATACTTAGGTAAACATTAGGAAACATAAAGGATAGGATATAGGCCTAATATGTTCTGGAAATCAAATCAGCTTACCATGGACATAGGGTACATTGACACGTAAACAATCCTCCTGTAAAGATTTATGTCTCCATATGATATTCCTGGATTCTTTGAAATGCGGTCATTACATTCATATCCATGCAAATGCTCAACACGCTTCTAATACAGACTTTTTACAGCTACACGACTTATATCCACTGTCCTAAAAGAAGAATGTAAAATAACGTCTTCTCATTCTGGCAGCAAAAATCTTCCAAAATAAAATTTCAAATTCATACAGGTCACATAGAGTCAAATCAATTGTGAAATAATGGTTAAACAGAAGAATATTTGGATTCCCCAAGGCAAAATGTAAGTACTCCCACTCAAAACACACTTTTCCTGAAGAGCTCCGGAATGAGTGGTTAACTCAATACAGACCAGCAGGGTGGTTAGATTGGGTATTTTGACTCTGGACTTGTGAGAAGAATGGATGTGGCTGTACTTAGGTTTATAAAGCAGATGACAAATTTAATCAGGAAACTATAATAAAGCAACGCAAAAAATATGGGTGCGTATGCATGCCTCCCATAAATTACTATCAGGCTATATATAATTAGTGTGTGCGTGTGTGTGTGTGTGTGTGTGTGTATGTGTGTGAGGGTGTGTGTGTGTATGTGTGTGTGTATGGGGAGACTGAGAGGGGGTGGGGTAACGATGATAGATTGTTTTTGCGCTTCATTTGGTATTTATGGGTCCACTACCTGTAGCCAATGGAGTTAGAAATATATCTCTTCAAATACGAGTTATAATTTGCCCTGGTGAATAAAGCTGCTGATCTGTCAAGTAGTTTTCAAAGTTGAACAATCTGTTGTTATGATTTTTTCAACCACACCGGGGAAATCAGAAGACCGAAAGCTGTCTACACTCTTGATGGACATTATTTGTCTATTGTGTCTGTCAATATGAAAAAGCAAAAGCTCTACTGTCTAAAACAGTAGCAAAAATGTCTTGATTTAAACCCTTTTCTGATATTTCATTTCTACAGTGATACAGGCCAATGATTAAAAATACTGTATATTACACTTTTGAACATAAGTACATTTATATTCTGGGGTTAATTCTCCTTTAATGAATTAATTTAATATAATTTTCCCCCTACTCAACCACATCTGGATATCCCCTTGTAAAATAGAACATATTGACAAGCGGCATTCCAAAGGCAATCCTACTGCAGTACAGCAAGACATAATTTTTGTGACCTTTAGAGCAATACTTGAAAATGCTTCAGCCACTACATAATAGCAATGGAGGTAAGGATAATTAAAACCATTTTTTATAGACAGACAGGACTAATATAAAGAAGAAAAAAAAAATTCATCCATGAACCATGTGATCAATTTTCAATAATATGGTTCAATTTAGTGGACACAACGTGCTAAAAGGTCAGCAGCTGAACACACGGTGCATGATTATCAGTGCGCATCATTGGCAAGTAAACGCTTGCGCATCCCTGAATGGGTTGCTTACTGGGACATGAATACAGCCTAAGCAGAGTCTGGAAGGATTTGGGTAGGTTAACTTCATATACTTAAAGTAAGATGCAGGTTAGCCTGGTCGGGGAGAATCATTCCAAGAAGGGCATAGACAACTCATGTGCATGAACTGCATCATATTTACCTACAATATATACAAATTGAAACCTGAGTTGGATATGCAGATGCTTTCCTTTGTATTATTCTCCTTGTTGTAATTGAAATTTAATTCTAATTTATTTAAGTCATTACATCATCATAACATCTACAAATATATGGGAAATGAATGAATGATTGAGATATTTCCCAAAGTAATACTTGAATATTTGGTTTGAAAGTTGGATAATTACCGTAATAATTTTAATCCTTTCTATGCCTATGCCCCACATCAGCACTCAACAGTAAACTTCAATCACTTTTATCATTCTTATGTTATCAAAATCGTGAATCCCTTTACCAGTACAACATACCAACACAATATATTGAATTATATCATTTCCAAATCTGTTTCGGCTTGAAGGAAATTTAAATGTAAATGCCCCACCAGAGTCAAAGTTTTAAAGGGCTACTTTTCAGTCCACCTATCTTTTCAGTCTATTTGTTCAGAGATTTTATGCACTAACCAACTGACAGAACTTCACTTAACCACGGCAATCTCTGAAACATATCCCTGATTTTTTTTAACAGTGGCTCTTTTCTCTTTTAAAGTGGATTTTTTAAAGAGATGGGGGGGCAGGGGGTAAAGTGCCCTAACCCTTGTCAATTTTTCCCCTACTGGCTAATTATATGGTATGTGCATGTGTCATAAATTGGTAATGATGACAACATGTTGGCTAATTATGTCTCCTTGAATAACAAACGCCAGCTATGCATGTATGTGATGTATATTACACATTCACTGCCATTTTCATTGTTTACAAGGACTTGTCTTCACCTCAGACCAGCGTTTTTAACCATCAGGGTGTCTGGGGAGCGAGTCTTTCAGCCTGAGTCATATCGAATATTTCATAAACCGGGATTCGACGGCTTTGATTCGATCGAATACCGGTTAATCGATAAATGATGTGCGGTGAAAACAGAGTTGCACACAGTTGCACGCAGTGTATGCACCATGCACCGGTGACCGGTCCGCTGGCATCGCGGGCATGGGCTCTCGCTGCTCGAAATTAACGATAGCCCGCTAGCCAATGGCTAGTAAAAATCACAGCGGACGAGCCAAAATCTTAAGTTTCTAGTCCGTATGGCTAGCTAAAATGTCACTAGTGTCGCATGCAGCGATGCTCATTGTCGACACACCCGACAATGATTCAAATTCAAAGAATTAATAATCTTACTTTGTCTTTGGAGAGCTGAATGGAACACGTTTGTTCGATGCCAAAAAAAAAAAACAATACGAAATAAACTTTTCGTCGCTCAATATAGACTCGACTTCATTCAGCTTCAGAGATCATTCAGAAGTAATTGCCAATTTGATGAGAGTGTGATATTAGTTATTGCGAATTAAGTAGGAACACTCGTACTCATGCCCGTATTTATCATGTTCAATTATACAATTGTCAAATTGACAATGCAGAGAGAGTGCAAGAAAATTATCGTAAACTTCAGTTCGTAACGACAAAAGGACTTTTCCATAGAGAAAGCACAGGTAAAGCGCGACGTCCTCCGCGAGCGAATTAGCGAAAGTTAGCCAACAGTTTGAACTTTGAAGTCGCCTTCACGTTCTCTGCTAGTATATAAGCTGTACGTTACGGAGTTTCTTTTTTTATTTGATTTTTTCATGGCGGCTACGGTAGTCAAAAATCTGGCGGACTACAAATCGATGCACCGAATTTGCCAAAACGTATTCGGGAGTCGATGTCTTCGATCGAACACCGGCTAACCAATCGATTCGACTCAGGCTTAATCAGGGTGTCTGGGGAACCCATAAATTGCAAATTTCTTGTAAAAGATGCCCTATAATTTTGTTTAAATCCACATAATTTGGACACCCTATTTTTTAAATTCCGACACCAAATTTTGAAATTCTGGCTAAGAGCCTGACTCAAACACTAATGTATGTACATACATGTATATGCTTCCATCTTGAGTCTGTAATTTCAACACTTTTTTAATATCATAGGAGACTGATCACTCTTCTTGACTTCAAATAAAAATAGTGCCTCTGGAAAGTCCGAAATACTCATTGGATTATTAAATGTACAATGGTGGCCGAGAAAGTGAAAAAAATTGTCGAGGATTTCGCGAACGGATGTATCGCCTATACTATTATATAGCCTACATGGATGAACATACACAGGTTGGCGAAAACCAGCAACATATTGATAACAGGCTTTCTTTCAAATTTTCATGTCATATGAAAGAACTTCCCATTTGAAATAGATTGCAGATTGTGGATGTTTTTATGCCACGAGAGGGCACCGTGATCGTTACCTGATCATGCCGTTGCCCTGCAGGGCGCAAAGCTCCAACAGACTGGTTGCCATTCTGATGGGAGGCACCTGCCCCGGGATAGGAAGTCTCGCGATAAGCTTTTTCTGACCGGGGATAAAGGAGGTAACAGGCATGATTATCATGCGACGACCCCACCTCCACAACTGTGTAGCTAGGACATTCAGAGTGGCAGAGCGAGTGCCCCCCTGCCGAATGATATAAGCCGCTACAGTGACAATGTCCGTGAGAATGAGAACTGAAAATATATATCTATATATCAAAGTAGAAGACAGTAGAAATGCATTGATTGCCAACAGATAATTTATTAAATCCGAATTTTCGGGGGCCTCCCCCTTCTTCAGGGATATAAACTAACGATGCAAGATTATACAAATAAGAACAAAGATGTTGTTTATTATAAGCGAACGCAATCTCAGCGTGGTCATGACAACCATTAAGGTGCGCAGGTGATATTAAGCATTTTGGCGTAAAGTTTTATAACAGCGTTCATTGGTTAAGCGCATAAAAGGGCATTATGATGCAATATTTATCTATATTTTATATTTATCTATATATTACGCTAAGGATTTTTTGGCCCTTTTTTGGGTTCGAACAGCAGGCGCCTCCCCTGGCTCTTTTGTTCCCCACCTTTTGGTCCCCACCTTTTGGTACCCACGGGCGGGGAATGGTTCTTAGAGGGTTGGGAGTCACTTTTTAAGGGGAGTCACTTTTTAAGGGCCGACGTGCCGTCCATATTTCATAAATTCATTTTTAAACATTGAATTTCCGGAGGGAGTAATAATTCTGCCAACCCATGAAGCTGGTTTGTAGCTTCATGCCCAACCTATATCCTTTACCTGTGAAGGGGAGAAACCTCAATTGGTGTATTGCCAAAGAACAGCAGGACGTGTATACTCCAAGGCCATATATCCGCATGTATGGCTTCAATGTATACGACGCAACAAACGTGTTATTCGTTCGTACAGCGCACTTGCACATGTACAGGTACTATGTTTCACGCACAGAGTTACATCATTTGTAGCTTCATGGTTTATACATACACACAGTTTAGTGTGTACAGTATGTAACTCTATGGTTTCACGGTTGTCGCGAGGGGGGGGAGATTTCTCAATGAGGCCGGTACGGTACATAATCCACGTAAAAACAGATAAAAAGTGTACCTTTTCAGCAATAGGAGCATAACCCGGGTTACGCGTTTAGGGTATCAAAAAAAGAAAAAAATCAAGAAAAAGGGTATCAAATTTCAGAGATTGATAAGAAGATCCACGGAAGGAGGGGGGGGGGGGGGAATAGTTCGGTAATGTGTTCCAAATTAGGTTAAATTTCTTTTACGGTTCCTTTTTGGCTAAAAAGAAGTCTATGATGATGATGTAGGCCTAAATAGGATGTAAAATACCAATCAACATATAAAAGCCCCGTTAATGGTATAAAAATAGGGGATAGACGGGTTTCCCTGTTCAGGGTATCACAATCTGCCCCTACTTCAATCTGCTTTTTAATTCAGCAAGTGATTTACACAGATAATGTAATGTACATAATGAGCCATCCCCCCCCCCCCCCCCCCCCCCCCCCGGTTCAGGTGCCCGTAAACTTTTCTGCCTGTTGTGAAAATTTGGCTCTTTTATGTAAATATGCCATTACTTTCTTAATTGAACTTTGAACAGTTTTTTTTTTTCGGGGGGGGGGGGACTGTTTCTTAGTTGAACTTAATTCTTTCTGTGGAACAATTTCTTTAATGTGGGGGTTGATGTTCGATGAGACAGGGTGAAGGGGAGGAACATGTAACTGTTAAATGTAAAAAAAAAAAAAATTGAAAAAAAAAGGAGGGAATTTCTGCCACTTCATATTTTAGGACTCTTTATGTCAATTTAATTTATTTCTACTCTTTACTTACCGTATATCATGGAAGCATACTTGGGTAAACTTCCTTTTGCAACAGCCTTAGGGTTAGGGTTTAGAGTTTAGGGTTAGGGTTTCTGGTTTACGTAACCGCACACTTGGGTGGCTATCGCATAAGGGTTAGGGTTAGGGTTGGGGTTAGGGTTGGGGTTAGGGTTAGGGTTGGGGTTAGGGTTGGGGTTAGGGTTGGGGTTAGGGTTGGGGTTAGGGTTAGGGTTGGGGTTTACGTAACCGCACATTTGTGTGGCTGTCGCATAAGTCATTCCTATTATCAACAACTAAATTGACATGAATGGGGAAAATGGCCTTCATACCGTTGGAAACATGTTATTGTATATCGCCTCAAATATATTATTCATTCCCTTATGACAGACTAAACCGATCTGTAGACATCATTCGGGGGAGGGGAGGTGAAGGAGATCACATCACTTAGGAATATCGGTTAACACGGTGTAAAGAAGAAGCCCCTCCCCCACAACCAAACCAACCCAAATTTCCACTATGATATGGATACGTATAGGATATTACTCCCATCTCCCCTCGCGCTAGGGGTGACGGGAGGGTAGTAGGGAAAAGTCAATCCGTCAGTCCTCCCAAGACCCATATAAGGGGGCCATAATCCCCCTGAAAAGAAAATGACAAATTCTTTTTTTTTCCTCATTTTTGCATCCTTTGCAAGGGACGTACCGCTAATTATGCATGTTATGTTTTCATGGCCTTAATTTCTCCGAGTATTAAACCACAGAAACATGGCAAGATCAAATTGCTCCCTCTAGGTCTATGCATGGATATTCTTCTCGAACATAATTATATCCATATGATTTAGTCTTCATCAAGATGAAAATGTATTTTCTTCAGAACTCATGCAAGCTTTGGATAAATAACACATACTCACATGTTGTAAATACTTCTTGGTAAAAATAACTTTACCCGACTTTTTCTTTGTATTCACTTGATTACTGTGAAAAATATACGGTACAGTATATCATAAACACAGCTAGCGCCATATCCACGGGCTGTTTCTGCTTCTGCTGTACATGTATATGCTACATGAAAAATGCTCCAACTCCTCCTACACTTTCCTGCAAATGTACTGTTACATGTGAGTGTGTGGGGGGGGGGTGTTTGTGTGTCATTGAATTTTGATAGACATGTAACAATCAAATATGATTATTTATGTCTGAGACTGACCTTTAACGGCACCATGTGAAAGACATGTCTGAGATTCGAACCTGGGTTCGATCAGAGTCAGTTTGTAGGCAAAGAGCTGCCAGTAGATGTTCATTTGTAGGCCCATATATAGATGAAGCCTCTAATGGTATTGGCATATATCAATATGAAACACAAAAACTGCATGTATTAATCAGATATCCTTTCAACTTTCTGATGCTTTTTACCAACAGATCTATTTGTGCCAAGTTCAACCACAAAAGAACTCTTGTTTGGAGCCTATAGAAAATGGAGGTCCAGAAAATAAAATTACACCCTTGTAGTATTAACATACTTTCAGTAATTCAGGTAGAAGCCTAGCTCTCCTCAAATAACAGGATGCTCAAGGTACATACAAACCATCATTTTCATCCCAATTGTTGCATCAACATATAAAATCCTGCATGAGTTGCATCTAGGGAGGATGGGGGAGAAGAGGGGTTGCAAATCCAACTTAAACCAGTCAAAAGACATTATAAAAGTAATAAGATATTCTACGTTGCATAGATATATCGACTGATATAGTTTAAAAAGCCAAGAGACATGTCCAACATGTGTAGATAATTTCACTTGGCAGATATGCCTGAAACATAGTGGAGGCATTCTAGAAAAACCTCCAGTGAGATGACATCATCTGTTGAGAAACTTGAGAGCCAAAAGGGCATTCAGTGATATATTCTAACACAAAGTTAACGCGCTTCAGCAGATGACATAAAGCATGAAAAAGGCGGTATGTAGACATGGTGATAATTGATATGTCTTCCTCTCTATCTAATGCATGGAGGGTATGCTTGGAATCTAACTATTTGTTTGTAGATTTCTGATCAATGAAGTGACAATCCTAGCTGGAAATGAAACAGCTTGTCTAGTCTAACCATTCAGACCTTAGTATGTTTGTAGTCAGAGCCCTTTACAAAAATACAAAGAAACAAGGCCAATATGATTATGCTTAATGTAATGTCAATCAATGAGATGAATCTTAGATGAATACTCTTAAAAGAATTTGAGTATGACTGATGCTACAAATAATATACATGTATAACAAGCAAATTCAATTCATTAATCGAAAAACAAACTTAAAAGCTTGGAAACCAGGCTAGCAATAGATAAATTAGGCATCAAAGTAATTTTCAATCAAGAGATATATTTTCACAAAGAAAGAAAAATCCTATTTTAAATAGAATATCCTAATGTAATGAGTAGCTGCAAACCAGCCTACATGTACAGGGTATTTGCACTAAAATCAGCTTCATTTTTTCTCTATAGGCTGAACGAAAAACCATGTCAAAATCAGCCTGGTGTGAAATTTATTATGGTAAGGAGCGAAGAAGCACACAATAACAACAACAACAACAAAGAACAAGGCATTAGCAAGATTGTGTCTCGCCCATTTGCGAAAACTGGAAATATTGTGATCTCCGTTGCCACGCAGAAGAATTGTATCTCTGGGTATCTGCCACAGAATGTAATATCCCATTAATGAGAAGGACTATTCACAAAATACTACTTCCCTCCATCGACTGGTCTGTTGTCTGTTCAATGTCTGTTCTTCCCCTGTTAAAACTCAGTCCACCATGAAATCAGTTATTGCAAATATAGTTATGAATTAAGGTCTACTTGCTCTATCAAATATGGTCTCTCATAAACATATCACACTAAGCCTGGCATGAAATCAGTTATGGCAAAGATAAGAGGGATGAAAATAAATGAACCATGTCTTGGATACCTCCACTGTGCACCATCCTACACCCACATACATTTCCCTCTCAAATGCCACGAGAATGGCAAGTGTATTTCCTGTTCAGACAAGAAAAACAACATGTTTCACAATCCTAAACTAACATACATTTTCCTCAAAATAATAAATGAGAAAAGCAAAGACAAAGTATCTTCCTTTCCATACCAGGAAAACAATACGTTTTGAACAAAACTCCAAAGCTATCCAATTTCTTACAAATTTTAAATGTAAAACAAACTTTGATTAATGTTGAATAAGAGGTTTGAGCATTGTTTTGTTTTGTATGAGATTTTAAGAAAACACTCCCATGTATGCATGGAAACATCATAATACACAAGAACAGTACGAAACTCTGCAGTCCCTGAAAAATGAGTTTCTTTTATACTGTTTCTTTGAAATTATGCTGTATGGTCCTTTGCTATTTTCTTTGTATGACATGTCTTGATGCTGCTATTTTCTTGATGCTGCTCTGACTTGTCAAAGATATATGTTTAGGGTTAGGTTTGCAATTGGATCTTACTGAGGTTAGGTTTACGGTTAGGGTCAGGGTTAGTTACAGCGTTTAGTCTTGGGTTAAGTTAAGAATTTAGGTAATGAAGGAAGAGCAATTGTCGCCAGAGCATGCGCTGTACAACCTTCATACAATGTTTCCTCTAATGTGAATGGGCCCTATATGAAGAGGATCTTGGAGAGGTGACAAACACCTCTCCATTCTCTTTTTAGATGAAGACTTGAGGGATTTTGTTTGGCATTACAGGGACATTCCTCCTCCTCCCACATGAACTAGATCCATTGCTATGACCTTTACAGCCAAGGCTGGCTTTAAAGATGAATTTATCTTCAGGCCCAGCCCTATACTGCAATTAACTCGCATAAAGTCGTAAAAGCTTTTGAATTCCTATCGGCTATCGAAGCCCTCCACTGAGCGAAGAGCAGAAATTATCGAAAATTCACCTTCTTGTATCTCCCTTATTTGAGCCTTAAAAGTCATGAAAATTCCAGAGTACATAGGAAATGATGATATTATGCTTCATATCAATATTCACTGAAAACGGCTGAGTATTTTTTGAGATACAAGTACTTTTCTGTTTCAGAGGGCCGAGAAAAGAGGTTTTGCTTTTTTTCCCCCGACACAAGTCTGGGACGAAATGAATATGCAAACAAATGACATATTACTAGACTTTAAACTCCAGTCTCACTCCCTGCGCTGTTTCAAGTTTGCACAATTAGTAGTTTTGTGTAAAACTGCCATCAAAAATCAAAGACTTAACATGAAAAGACTGGAAGTTACAGTCTATCATCGAACGATTCACCTCTGTGCGCATGCGCTCACCCGACATCATCCTTTTGCCTCAGCTCGTGCTCACGTCGATCAGCCATTTTGTTATAAGCTACTGAAATTCTTGCAATCTGATTGGCTGAGAGCAAACTTTTTGGTAACAATCATTGACAAGACATGCCCCCTGTTTACTCTCGATCTCGTGTACGTACGCTCCTCATTTCTCTAAGTTTTCACAAATTAAAAAATGATTTCACGACGAGTAATACTAATTACGGGTTACAGCAACTCTTATTCTAGAATTTGATGTTTAGTTCATTTCATTTGGTTGTTTCTAGGGCGAGATTTCATAGTTTAGCTAAGACCCTTCGGTCGCGGTTTTACATAAAAAATTGTTTATTTTATGCACATTAGGCAGGACGGAGTGAAAGCTTTCAGACAGTTAATTGCAGTGTAGAGCCACGACTGTCTTGATATACTCCTAAGAAGCAGCTGCAACAAGACAAGATACATATATAGTTCCAGCTGACATGAAGGCTTTCACTATAGAAGATGGTGATGCTGCAATATTGGGAGCTCTTTCCAGAAAATGAATAATTAAATGGGAGTAATGAGCAATTTAGCTCTGGAAAGTGCAAAAAAATACATACACATTGCATCACATAAGTTTCACTTTTACTATCGCAGATCCAAAAATAGCTTCTGTGAACAACGTACATGTATTTTTTTACAGTGGAACTTTGTGGAATTTCTATTCTGTAAGAAATATTTTAAGAACAAGAGCAACGCAAGGCATAGCATAGCATCCCCTTGCTGGGTACAAATGGCCTATGTACATCAGAACTTGTTAACTCCATTAGACTATACTTTTATATTACTAGGCAAGGAAGTTACTAATACCTAGGGATTGGATGTAGAGAAAGTTGACTACTTTATGGAATGACCCATGAGAAGATCTCAAAATAAACTTGTTCATATACATAATTAGCTATTTTTGCATATTTAATGAACTGTGAAATTTGACCTTTAACCTACATACTCAAAGATCAAACTTAGGCTATATCTTCATACCATGTACCTTCTTACCAAAGTTCATTAAAATCTGTCTAACATTACTAAAGTTATGAAATGAAAACCACATTTTTGGATACATGCTGTAATTAGCTATTTTTGGATATTTAATGAGTTATGATCTTTGAATTTTGACCTACATACTCTGAAATCAAACTAAGGCTGTATTTTGAAACCATGTACCTTCATACCAAATTTCATTAAACACGTCAAACATTATCAAATGGAAACCACATTTTTGCATACATAATTAGCTATATTTTCATATTTAATGAGCTATGACATAGTTGAAGATCAAACTTAGCCTTTATCTTCATACCACGTAGCTTCTTACCAAATTTCATTAAAATCTGTCTAACATTACTGAAGTTAGTAAATGAAGAAGCTTGATGGGAGGAATTTTAATTTGTAAACAAATTTTTAGGCATTGTCTACGGCGGACCGTTGAATATTAATGAGTCAGAAAGAAGAGGATTTTGGGTATTTGATTCCAGTTCATTGTGACTTGGCCGTGAATCAGAATAGCCTGGTGGTTAAGTCGCTGCCCGGCAAGCAGTAGATGACAGGTTCGAATCCCGCTGGTTCCAGTTTTTTCTGACTTGTGTTTTTCATTACAGATCGAGCATACGATCTTGAACACTGGGAGTAAAATGCCTAAAAATTTGTTTACAAATTACTGAAGTTATCGAACGGGAATCACATTTTTTTGATTTTTGCATATTTACTGAGCTATGACCTTTGAGCTACAAACTCCGAAATCGAACTTAGGCTGTGTTTTGATACCATGTACCTTAATTCAAATCCATCAAACATTACCAAAGTTATCGAAATGGAACAAATTTTCAGATTTTCAAATATTAAATGAGCTATGACCTTTGACTTTTGTTTTTCAGACTCCGAAATATACATCGAACTTAAGCTGTATTTTGATACCATGTACCTCCATATCGAATTTCATTAAAATCTGTTAAAACGTTACTAAAGTTATCGAACAGAAATAATAATAATCCCGGTCGGGGCATTGTAATTTTCTCACATTTACTTTCTTTAGGAAATAATAATACTGCTATTTCTGTAGTGCCTTTTCAGAGTATAGATACAAAGCACTTTGTAACAGACGGACGGCGGCGTTGCTATATCCCCTTCGATTTCATCGTAACAATTGTGATGTATATTAGTATCTTTTAATGCTTTTAATGCTTTTAATGCTTTTAAAGTGTACCATGGTTCTTTTGGAGCTTTTCAGTTTCCAGAGCTAACTCTCTCTCACATACTTATTTTTGTTTTCACGATTACCTAGACAGCCAAAAGAAGCATAACCAAGGCCTTGACAGTTTGTCATTTGGAGAAAAGCAAAAGACTACCCTCTTCACATTAAATTGAACTAGCAGTGGAATAATGGAATTCCTTTTTTGAATTTCTGAACATGATTTACTTTATGTTATTGGGTAGCATTGATGGAATGAAAGAAATAAATCGCCTGAGCAAGAATAATAATACATCTTGAGGAAGTAAGATCCAGCTAATATTATAATTATCATCATACCAGGAAAAACTTGTTCATCTCATTTATTATTATTATTACTATAATTATCATTTATATCAGACAAGTTCTTGGATGCAAGACAAGGAATATCAAAGTATGATTTCTTCTATAGAACACTTCCTTGTGCAATAATGTCACAATTTCATTCTATATGCATATATATGTACTGTCATGAATTTGAAAAATCAGCACTGATTTTCTTATTTATGAGATAAATCATTACACCTACCTACTTCGGTTTATGCACGCTTGGGCTAAAACCACTTGGTCTAATTTCCAGATGGGCTACCTTCATTCGGGCTAAACCCTTTTGGTCCACTCTTCATTTGGTCTAATTTGCACTTGGTCTAATAACCAGAAGGTCTAATGACCACTTGGGCTAATTATCACTTGGTCTAATTACCATTTCGTCTACTTTATTTTGTTGTCACTTGGTCTACTACCAGTTCATCTAATGTCAGTTTGTCTAATTCCCAGTCAGTCTAAAACTAGTTGGTCTACAGGCATTTCGTCTAAAATCCACTTGGTCTAGTATCCATTTGGTCTACATGGCATTTATATGGTCTAATGTGCACTTGGTCTAACTTTCATTTAGTCCATTTTCCATTTAGTCTAATTGTCAGTTGGTCTAAATGCCAATTTGTCTAAACATCACTTTGTCTAATTATCACTAACTAAAGGCTAATTGCCTGTTGGGCTATTCCTTTTTCGTCTACGCACCTAGCCTACCATAACACTATGCGTCATTTTGCGGGCCGTCCCTGTAAGATAAAAAAAATCAGCTAAATGTAAGTCAATTATTGAATTTCCGCAGGGAGTAGGCCTAATAATTCTGCCAACCCATGAAGTGGGTTTGTAGCTTCATGCCCAGCCGAGCCCATACCCTTTACCTGTGAAGGGGAGGTATGCCAAATTAGAACAGCGTGGCCATATCCGCAATCCACAGCGCAATCCTACTGCATATAGAGTTACATCATTATTTTGTAGCTTCACATACGCAGTTTTGTGTGTATGTAATTCTATGATTTCACGGTGGTTGCTGGGGGGGGGGGGGCATGTCTCGATGAAGCACATAACACGGGTTACGCGTTTATGGTATCAAAAAATCAATAAAAAAGGGATATCAAATTCAGAGATGATAAGAATAAGATCCGCGGAAGGGGCGGTAGGCTTTGGAGTTTAGGGTTAGGGTAGTGTTTGTGTGGTTGTCGCATAAGTCATTCCTATTATCAACAGCTGAATTGACATGAGTGGGGAAAATGGCCTTCATACCGTTGGAATGATGTTATTGTATATCGCCTCAATTCATTCCCTTATGACAGACTGTAGACATCATTCGGGGGAGGAGAGGTGTCGGAGATCACGTCACTTAGGAATATCGGTTGCAACGGTGTAAAGAAGAGCCCCCCCCCCCCCCAAACAAAAACAAAAACAAACAAACAACAACCAAACAAACAAAAACAAAAACAAAACAAAAACAAAAAATTCCTTCCAAAATATTTCCACTATGATATGAATACATATGATATTAATCCCTTAACCCTCACGCTGGGGGTGTGACAATGGAGTGGGGGGAGCGGGGGGGGGGGGGGGGGGGGGGGGGGGGGGAGTAGTAGGGAAAAGTCAATCCGTCGGTCCTCCCAAGACCCATATAAGAGGGCCATAATCCCCCTGAAAATAAAATTCATTTGTTCTCATTTTTGCATCCTTTACAGGGGACGTACCGCTAATTATGGATTGGTGGCGAGAATTTTTTTTTTTTTTCGTCAGACCTCCAAAATTCGCTCACGGGAGGGGGTGGTTATGGGGGTCCCTCCATAATTCTCTGACAAGCCAAAAGAAGGGGGGGTGATTGTGCACGCCGCCAACGAGCGAGTTAATTTACGTTTTAGATGAACAAATAATAATAATGATAATAATAATGATGATGATAAGGATTTGCGGCATCTTCGTCATGAAATCAATATAATGCATCATGTATGACCTTCAACAAGAACATATTTTTGGTCGCTCGCTTGCAAGTTAGGAGTAAGGCAGAATTGCATATTATGCAAAGATTAGAAAATATATCCTTAACATAATGCATGTTAAGTACAATGTAGGGGTACAGCAACGGTATCAAAGCGCCATTTTTCCATTCTTGTCTTTACCCTTTTTAATTAAGTTCCCCCTTTTCCAAAAACGGCACCCAGTTCGTTGAAACCCCAAGTGCGTGGGTCGTCTTGCCCCTCCTATGAAAATACCCTGGCACAGCTCCTAGCTTTTATACTTGGACAAACAATTTTGTACATCGGATATCAAATAAGACCCATGAATAACAGATTATCAACCCAACAAACATAATTTGAAGTGCAATACAAAATTAGGTTCTTCTACTTAAGTCATAAAAGGAAGAGTAGACCTATAGGATTTTTTAATTACTAAAAAACACTAAATAATTGAGTTTAATAAATTAAATAATTAATATATAAAATGTAGGGATTGACTTGATATAAGCAGCAGCAAGGTGAATAACTCTTTTAATGCACATTTACGTATAGATGACTTCTTTGAAGTTTCATTTTTTAAAGTTTCATTTCCCTTTCCTTTCTCAACTTCTACTAAATGGCCAGAAGAATAAATAGTAATAAGACCAAATGGTCATTATACACTATATGAAAATTAGACCACATGATAAGTAGCCTAAATGGTTTTTAGACGAATTGGATATTAGACCAAATGGTCATTAGACCATATGACAGACTAAATGGAATTGGACCGAATGATAGGTAGACCATATGGTATTAGCCTAAGTAGGAGTAGCCCAAATGGATATGAGACCATGAGGCTTGTAGACAAAATGACTGTTAGACTATTTGGAAATAGACGAAGTGAAAATTAGACAAAGTGAAAATTAGCCGAAGTGAAAATTAGCCCAAATGGGTTTTAGACTAAATGGGGTTAGCCAAACTGTGTATTAGACGAATTGGTGATTAGGCCAAATGGAAATTAGACGAAATGGTAAGTAGACAAACTGGTCGTAGATAAAATGAAGTTAGACCATGTGGAGTTCGACGAACTGATGGTTAGACCAAGTGGTGGTAGACCAAGCGATAGTGTACCCCTATTTTTGCTAGTCTCCTGACTACACAACCCAATCAAGAACTTTTACACATATAAGTCATGTATTGTGCGCACCCACCCTAATCCATTGTTATCTCGTTCCTCACTCACCTGCATGAATGCGCAACAGTCATCTTCCTCTACTGCGAGCAGCCCCAAAGGGTAAAACGTGCTGCTTGCAAGGAGAGGGGGGTCATATGCAGGTATGTAGATTTATCTAGTAAATAAGAAAATCAGTGCTGATTTTACAAATTTACTGCTATAAATTTTATATACCTACCTACCTATTTTTGCTAGACTAACACCCATTTAGGAATGGGAGACATGTTTTAAAGGAGGAAGGAGAAGGGATTACAGGGAAGACACTGCCGCCTTCAAGATAGCTGACGCAAATAATTCCTCCCCTGCAGGAACATCCTTTAAATAGCAGGAAATAAAAGAATTGGGAGAACGCCAATAGGCTGGTTAGACAGCCGGGGGAGCCGACGTCCCCCCTTCTGGGGGACGAGTGGGGGTTAAGGTTTATATCACCTAAACCACTAGAATCTGACGCCACCCGCGATGAAGCCAAAGGCTCCGAGGTTGACGTTTTCAGATTGACTGATGCCATCCGCCTGAAGCCGCGGGCCCCCAGGTTGGCAATTTCTGAGGGGTAACAACACCAGACAACTTACCGGGGGGTGCGCACAATATGTGATTTATATGTGTAAAACTTCTCGATTGGGTTGCGTAGTCTGGAAACTAGCAAAAATTTTGTACATACAACACCAGAAAATACCGACGTACTTAAAACAATTTTTTTTTTTTGTCCTTCAAAATAAAAAATAAATATTTTGGGGTATTTTCTCATCAACATCAGTCAGTCGAGTGTATTTCTGGCATCCCCCCTTGCTGTATTTTCTTTTTTTTAAACAGAAATTGCCGACATATTAAAACAATTTTTTTTCTCCAGTATTTTTTCTCTTCAACAACAGTCAGTCGACATCCCACTAGCAGTTGCCGCCCCCTCCTGTATCGTTTCCTTCATTAACACCAGAAATTACTGACATACTTAAAACAAACAAATATATTTTGGGGTATTTTCTCATCAACAACAGTCAGGTGAGGTTATTTCTGGCATTTTCCCCTCTTGCTGTATTTTCTTTTTTACAACCACAGCAAGTGCCGACATATTAAAACAATTTTTTTTGTCTGTATTTTCTCTTCAACAACAGTCAGTCCAGTGTCTCACTGGCAGTTATCCCCCTTTATCATTTCTTCCACAACACCAGAAATTACTGACGTACTAAAAACATAAAACACACAAATATTTGGGGGTATTTTCTCAACATCAACAGTCAGTCGAGTGTATTTCTTTCCCCTCTTGCTGTATTTTCTTTTTTACAACACCAGAAATCACTGATGTGCTTAAAACTTTTTTTTCCTTCTGTATTTTCTCTTTTAATGAACAGTTGTCAAGTCTGTACGTGCAACACAGCAATTTGGCGACTTTGGTAGATCTAAACGATCGACCAAACGTACTTGTAGCGTTTTGGTAGGGTATTCTATAGTTCAGCCTCCTCATCAAAGTCAATATCGTCATCAATATTAGAGTAATGAATAATAGATGAAGCTCAAATATACAGTCTAACCAAGGAGGCCTAGTACCTCCTTGGTCTAACAGCGTTTGAAAGTTAAAATATTGCTCGCAATCGATGTATGGTATTGTGAACTGGAACAGCGCATGCGCATTCTCGATCGCAAAAGGGTATGTACGTCGTAAATCTTCAAGCGGCCACCCGCTGGTTTTACAAGTCGGTTTCGAACCTCTATCAAAGAGCCCTTCTCTCGTTGTAACTCCAGCTTGCCTAGTACATGTACCTCCTCGGTTTCACACATGTTAGGCCAAATAAATTTGAAAATCAGGTTGGTTTGAGTTAAATAGGTATCACATTACATAAAGGCTAAATTACTCGTTTGCAAGAAGCAGACATTATAACAGATAACATCATTTTGGTAAGTAACAGGATACTGAATAATTTTTCCTTCCTATCTGTACAGTACATCATAAAGTTGTTATCAACTGATGTGATTTTACATATTCCCCTTGTCCTTGCCTGACATATAAAATAATAAAATCTATTTGCAATGACAATCTTATTTTGATAAGACTTTCCCAACGGCCACCTGGTGGCGTATCCCTTTAATTTATGTTAATCATCTTCCCATTGGCATTAAATCACAATGAGGCATGCAAAATTTGTCAGCAGCATGTACCATCAGTTCCAAAGCAAAAAAAAGAGCATTTCCACATTCAAGAGTCTAATGATATCACATCTCTTGAAAACTCACTTCTGTCATTATGAAATTATGAGTGCATAAAATACCATTCTCCCTCCTTTGAACTTTTGCTTTTGATGCGCATTGTTGCACTTATCCTTTAATAGTGCATTGCACTTTGCTGATGCTGGATGCATTTTTTAATAAAGTCATCATTCCTGATGAAGCCCTATGGGCGAAAATTTGAATTCTTTCATCTCATAACGGTTGTCTTATTCATCATTGACTTTCGTGTATTTTTCATCAACCGACGCAGGACACTTATTTTTTATTCATGTGCATTAGGTGTGCATGAATATTGATATGATTTACAGAAAAGAAAAGTGAATTATGCCATGTACAGTAAAATAATGATATATTTGCATGTCTCATGAATAGACCATTTTCATGAACACAGACTGTGCATTCTGGGGCCTGTAACATAGAGTGATACAATCAATCTTACGATCAATTGTAACTCTTCAGTACACGGTTTGCCATAGACTTACGATTAATATCAATCGTAAGTTTGATTTATCTCTTTATGTTACAGGTCCGATTGCAGAAATCAATGTGCTCATTCTGTGACCTAAACTATTTTACTAATATTAAAAAGTCTACTATAAACTTTAAGCGATTGCTACTTAAACTATACACTATGTATAACTGTAATGTGATCAAACTGATATTTTGAAATAACTATAAATTTCTTTGTACCATCTTTATCAGTCAATTTCATGATCAATAGCTATAACCTCATAATTTCAATATGAATGGATCTTTTACAGAATACTGTCTGTTTTTAAACACAAATAAACAAAAGCAATGTTCAGAAAATAAAGTGTTAGAATACTAAAGAGATTTATTCATAAGGAGTCCCAAGTTTACTTGCTTGTACTTGAAATAATCACAGAATCTATACCTTCAGTACTGCCATTGGAAGATTGATACTCTTGGAGTCCCCCTTCCATCAAACAAAGAACTACATGAATTTAGAGGCAAAGCTTTTCCAAGCAAATTTCACAAGAAATAAAGCTAGCTAGAAAATAACACCTTGGCAAATAACACCTTGGTTTCACATAAAAAAATCCATCCATATTATATTATTATTATAATTGAAAATGACCTGTTCAACTATTCAATTTCATTCAAGGAGCACATACATCACAGTGGAAAATGCTGTATATTGATAGCTCACCAGTAAAAACACACATGAACTACATGTACAAGTATGAGAGAATTTTCTGCACAGCAGGTTCACTTGTATACATGTCAATGTACAAATAGACCTACATGTATCCATGTATATAGGAATATATGTAGATGGAGTACCTCTTGATAGATCACTAGGAATACCATGAATGATATTACAATCACTCTCATTGTTCTACCATCCTAATATATAGGAACACAGAGAGAAATGACTCATAAATGGTCCATTGTGTCCATCCCAATATAAAACAACAATGGAAGGGAAAACTGAAAAGTGTAATTCATCCAAGTCAAGAATCACAATGACCACACTATTTTCAGTTACTACTCACCTGAGGCCGGCCATGCTTAATGCTGTATAACTTCCTGGTTGCTAAAAATGGGGGGAAAGTGTTCAATTATAGCCACAGGGATCGACTGCTAATACAAGTGGTCTGTCTGCTGGTATGGAGAATGCGAGTGAAGCAGCATCTGGTAGTGTGGTGAGGGTATAAGAAAAGGCTGGCTATAGCACTAGCTAAATGCCGGCTGGCCTGATGGGATGTTTCAGCTTAGGATGGGTGTTTTCTGACCTTGCTCTTAGAATGTGTCACACTCCTTCCTCAGTCTGACCTTGCATGACCTCTTGTGACCTCACCAGGTGACCTCACCAGGGCACCACAGATGGTGGAACACTTCCTCTTTTCAGCTGCAAGACTGACAACAAAAGCAGCCAGAACAAAATCTGGGGAAATGATCGCTTTTCCACCAAAGCTAAATGTGTTTGTGTGCTGGGCAGTGTGTATTATAATGCAAAGGCAGGAGTGTGAGAGAAGATTAGACGTTGCAAGCCATGCAAGCGTTTTCCACCCTTCTTAGATTAGGCAAGACATCAACTCGCAGCTCATACATCTAAGCCTCAATCCTTACAAAGTCTGACTGATATGAGATGAAATAATCCACATCTCTATACAGTGACACAGCTGACAAATAGATGAGGTATCCTCCGCATACAGGCAACAAACAACTCCTATTACCAACCAGTATATTCAGTATCAGTTTTCCTCTGAATCAAACACTGGTGATTATACGCTTGAAAGCAACACCTAAGGGAAAGTGAAAGTCGACCCGACCTTGCCAACATGCTGGTAATGGTATCATATGAAAAACAGAATATGGTGGCATTGGTTTGATCTAGAAGTGGGGTTGGGTGAAACATGGAAAGGTTTATTCATAGGTCTATGTCAAACCAACAGAATACCGGTGTAACATTTGGGTGATTTCATGGAATATGTCCTGTACAAAACGTCTTTTTTTCCATTTTAATACTTCATCCCCAAAAAAATTAAAATCTCTTGATATGACCATTGGATAATGTTGATACAAGAAAGAACCATTTGAGCTTTTCATTTTTTGATGAAATAAATGGATAAAAGTTATACGTAGTATGAGACACATTGCACAGAATCGCACATTTGTAAAAAAAAAAAAAAAATGTGGGGGGGGGGGGAAGGAAGAGGAGCAGACAATCTGAAGGAGACATCTTAAGACTATGAATTATCTAATGTATATTACATATGTATGGTATATCATACACATATACACATGTACGTCATGCAGACCTTACTTTCAAAAATGAAACTTCCTAGAATTCCATAACTTAAAAGAGAATAAATCAGGTTAATACATGCACTATTATTACCTATATTGGACACTTTTACAGGGCAATTAATATTCATATTTTGCGCGGTCCGCGAATGACCTAGTTCTGAGCGGTCATCATTCCCTCATATTTTCCCTCTTCCGGGTTTCACCATTCACTTTGTGTACAAAAAGTGCGGTCATCATTAATTGAGCCCGAGTAACATCCACCTTTTCTTGTCAGTGTGCTTTTATTAAAGTACATACGCGCAGTATTGTGTACGCGTTAAATTGTGTACGCGTTAAATTGTGTACGCGTTAAATTGTAGGCTTAAACAATGGATACGCGCGGTAATAATTTACGTCACAATTGCTTGGCCCAGATTACATACCTGCATGAATGATCTGAAATCAGAAAGACTGACAGGCAAACAGACGTCCGTCATTGCTACAAGATAGGCATATGCATGATATACTTGATATAGGTAATAATAATAATATTGACTGGCTCTACTTTCGGGAATATCGAAAATGTTGCCCTTAAAAAGTACAATTATGCACTCGTCTTCGACTCGTATTCATATTCATCGACCCTATAAAGTCTACTGGTACATCAAAACTTCCTCCAAAAAAGGCAGGCTGAAAAAGGGATTATCTTGGGCTGTGACTCAACTTGCATTCAGTCTTTTCTATAACATGAAAGCATCTAGGAGTAAGGAAGGCATTTCCTTTTTATTGGTGTTTTGATGATAGATCTTCTCAAAATATCTTTGAGCTTTTTTCAGACATGCATGATTAACTGCACAGTTTTCAATAAGATTCAACAAAATATATGATCAGATATAGTAAGTGTTGAAGAAAAGATTTTCTCAAGAACTTGAGAAAAAGGTGAGCGGTCAAGTACACACAAAAAAAGTGTTCCATTTCTGAATTCCAGGTTTTCTTTGCCCTTCAAGCTTTCAGAAATAATCATTAGTGGGATGCAGATAATTATTTCCTTGTTAAAAAAGTTCAAATAATCAATGTCAAGTTTTGACACCATGAAAGTATTTCTTGCAAGTTGTAGACTTACACAAATAAATTCTCTGAGCTATTTGAGCACTAAATTTAGATGCCTCATCATTCAAATATTAAGATACAACTACATGTGAGTTAATTATAAGCAAGTATAATCTCCATGTAATGTATGCATGACAAACTATATATATCATATTATTATCCTCCAGTTTTACATAAAATTATACAGATAGTTTGAGCAAGATCTTGAAGCCATGCAGGTTATCAGGAAATGAAAACATGAAGGGAGACTATACGACTACCATGGGTCCTTTACTGTAGCTGCTCCTGAACCTGGGTTAGGCTTCTCTCAAGACAATGATTTTCTAATAAAGTGTCAAATAAGTGTCTGTGCTTGCAGACTAGGTTTAAGGCATCACATTATCCCATAAAATTCCCCCCCCCCCCCCCCCCCGCGACAAAATCATTGGTCAGATTGGTCACGATGGTATAAAGGAGAACTCGTATTTATACAACTTGTTGGACAGACTTATTAAAATACACTCAATTTAGCCTCAGGATAACACATTTG
Source organism: Heliocidaris erythrogramma (assembly GCA_025617745.1). Taxonomy (NCBI): domain Eukaryota; kingdom Metazoa; phylum Echinodermata; class Echinoidea; order Camarodonta; family Echinometridae; genus Heliocidaris; species Heliocidaris erythrogramma. The sequence goes on along the minus strand of CM046860.1, from coordinate 44,566,889 downwards.
ATGACACCCTTTTTTTTGTTAGGACATTTTTTTTTTTAGAACACCCTTTTTTTTTGGGGGGGGCCTAAAGTGAGTCTACACATGGACATCATCCTCTGTTAAGATAACTGGAGAGGAGTCATTCCACATTTCTTATGATGGAGTAAATAACATCAATGCAGATCCATAGAGAAACCAGGCAAACATGATGAGAGTGAGTGTGAGTGAGACTTGAATGTAAGGTGCGTGCCTGTAATGTACAAACTACACACATCCTAATGTACATTTATGTATACGAATACTGAGCTCAGCTGGTTATCATTGTCACCATGCATCTATGCTAATGAGTTAAAGTGATGGTGAATTTCATGAGAAAGAGTGCAGTTGACAAAAAAATATAATGTACTGAGCAAAAGTGAGGACACCTTAAAAAAAAGTGTTAAGTTGTGCATTAAAAATATGGAAATGTTTAGGGTGAACATTAATATCCCAATGTACCTTTTTAAAAGTTGTATTAAGCCTATTAGAATTACAATTCAATAGAATTCAAGTTACGACAGAGTTGACATTGTGATACATGTGTACATCCATTAGAATAAAGTAGTGCATTCAAATATTTGTGAAAGAGCAGCAACAAAATGAATACAGTACTTACACCTGCATGTAATCACTGAAAATCTTGGACAGAGAAACCCTAAACCACTGAAAAGAACAGAAAAGGATATCCACAGTACGGAAATAAACTGATTCTTTTGTATTTTCTTGGTATTATCCTAAATTTTTATTTGCATTCTAACCATGATATGACTCAACAAATTTTGGCAATCTTCATTGAGATTGATAAATTTGTGCATTTATTAAAGATAGATAGATTTAGCTTATTTGTGATTGGAAATAGATTGAAATGTCGTGGTTGCATGCCCAAATTCCCTCTCATGTATCATGATACACAAATCATTCTGCAGTACCTTGTGCTCCAAGTGAATGACTAATTTCTAACAGGGAGCCACCTTCTGTTGAAAAAAAAAAATTTTGAGAGAGAGAACAGGGAGTTATTGTGCTTCCTAAAATATGACAGTCGCTCATTCTATCATAAGTCTAACTGGGTAAACAGCAGTTTAAATAATTGTTCATTGTTCAAACACATTGCGGCTTCCAGTCAACATGTGGTTTTGAAAGGTAACAGAAAAGAAGAGAACAGGGAATAACAATTACTGGTGATATGTTGATAAGTTTTCTCAACCACAAGAGGTCACAGTCATACATATGAATACTTCCCAAGGGAAGCAGAATAGAATGAATTGTTGTATCCAGTTCCTCTCTTGAAATAGCCTACTCAAATTGTATTGAGGACAAATATTATTAGTTTGGTTTTAAGATCACTGAAAACGGGTCCATAAACTTCCTAATACTGTGAAAAAGATAACCTCCAAAACAAACAATCCTAATTAAAGGTCTGGTGACATTTTGGGGGTACTACATGTATGTGTGGTTGAAAAGAGATCTTCTATGTAATTCCCTTTTCATTCCTTGCCCCAACTTCTAGTTTCAGCTCTTTCATTCAGATAAGCCCTCATAACACATTCCGTCTTAAGCCAGTTTGTAATCAATACATGGTACAAATGACCCTGATATGACCCCAATTTGTATGCGCTCGCAGATTTGTTTTGGTGGGTCATACTGGTGCGCACACTATGAAAGCGTATAAAGGTCAATTGTACTCGGTACAAATGACCTTTATCTGCACATGCGCAAATTGTAATTACAAAATGGCTTATTATATGATGCACCACGCGTTACCCCGGGGCATAGCGTTGTACCCCGGGGTACCATAGTGTCCCTGTATTAATTAAAGAGTTGCGACAACTGGGGATTTGAACGCCATTTTGTTTCCACTATTACATAACATGCCTGGTGTTCTCAATAGAAAGAATTCGAACGGCATTTTGTTTCCAGAAAAGTGAGACGTCCATGTCGCAACTCTTTAATACAGGGACACTTATGGTACCTCGGGTACAACGCTACCCCGGGGTAACGCGTGGTGCATCATATCTTCTTTTTTTCCTGTGCTGCCACCATACTGTTCTTAACCCTATATTTTGATGATTTTGAATACAACAATCCATGAGAAGTTCATATTTTTTTAGGCAATCCCCAGGCACTGATTGTTGGAATTGTTTTTGTTACTTTTTTTTTAAATAATTGTGTACCATCATTGTCTATAGTTATGTTATCATTTGATGTTCCTTCAAATTAAAAAATAAATGAATAAAACATTTGGCATTTAATAAATACCCACTGAAATTTTATTCATTTCATTGCAAAGAAGAAACTTTCTTTTCAAATCTGCATGAATATCATACAAATGTTGACTGCTTTAAGGGGCACGTTTAAAACTATGGCCTGAAGTGAGCTCGCAACTGTGCTATGCCCCGAGACGACAGTCGAGGGGCATGGCACAGTTGAAAGATTACCGAGGGCCATGGTTTTAACCATGAGGCGAAAAAGAAGCAGTCAACATTTGTTTTATATACCGCACCCTTCGTTAGCTCAGAAATTCATTTCAAAGACAGATGAACTACGGTTCCGTAACATAAATCTCATTGATTGCTCTTTCAAAATTTTGTTCAGTGTACATGTATGGTGCCGGCCCGCGAGCCCACGTATCTTAATTGCCATAGCTACGCGTGCGCGTACAAAGACATAATTGTACATTGTACACGCGAGCAGAACTATGCCCGGTCAATAGTTTTCACCATACCGCCTAGCAGTCTGTAGTGAATTTCATGCCCGCAAATTTGACAAATCAGAGGCCTAGAATCTAGACATGCAGTATATAATCACTTTTAGTTGTATTATATTACTGGTACACAGAAAGAAGATATTTGATAAAATAGGATACATGTCATCTGGGATTCAATCAAACATACTGCAAGAGAACATCTCTTTAAAAAAAAATAATAATTTAATAGATGGTAAGAGCAACAATGCTCTAATAAATCTGTTTTGTGAGAATTCACATGAAGACACTTACATGGCACTTATGATCCAAGAAAGATACAACATACAGGAGAAAGGGGGGGGGAGAATACAACAAACTCTTTTTAAAATGCTGAAAATTGTGAAAAATGTTAATTATTTGAAACACCATTAGAACCTAGTATACTTGGTTACAAACAACCTCTCTCAAACCAGGCTATTATAATCGATCTGTAATACCAGCTGAAATACAAAACAAATCAAGATTACGACATTCATTAACATCCGTGCAGTTTCCATTAATTCAGCTTTCATGCACACTGCCCCCTAGTGGCAGATACTTGAAAATATGCAATTAAAATTAGACATAATTTGAGTGCAGTGTGCATTGTGAATCAGACATAGAAAATGTATTCATGGCATTTTCTTGAAAATCAGTTATAGATACTTTTTATTTGAAGATGCATTGTGGAGTTCTGACAAGGGTGAAAAGCAGATACATGATACTGCTCAAGATTTCCAACCATTATATATTATGAACCGCATAAAATACATGTAAGAATAAAAAATATATCCCAGAAAGTATCAAGTAATCTCCATCAAGTCAGAAGCAATCAACTAACCAATAACAAAATTACAATACAGCTAGTACATTTCCTTTTAGCTTGAAACAATCTAACCAGATGATTCTCGACTGCCCGCAGTCGACGTTTATGCCTCCACCCTTGCCAGATCAGAAATATATCGCACATTCACGCTGATTTGTTTTAAATTTTGATTGAACTAGAATAACAACCCTCTAATTACATGTTAATTGATCTCTTTGACATTTGACCTTACACATTATACCCAAAAGTCTGATCACTTTATCTCCTCCTAGTCATGAATACAAAATAGTTGAGATATGGTGATCAGAAATATATCGCACATTCATGTTGATTTTTTTTTACATTCTGATTGAACCAGAATAAAATGCCTATAATTACATGTTTGATATTTGACCTTACATCTACCTGTATAACCCAAAGGTCTTATCACCCGAAATGATAATATCTAATCAGTTCGCTCATTATGGTGATGCATACTAGTTCCATGTTTGAAGTTAATGGATCAAATGGTTCTTGAGATATCACGTTAAGGCTAAAACCTGCAATTTCAGAATTGACCTCTATGACCTTTGATCTTTGACCTACATATCCCAAAATCTAATCAAATCGTCTTTCTATGGTGATACATACTAGCACCAAGTTTGAAGTTCATACCTCAAATGGTTCTTGAGTTTATCGCTAGAACAAGGCTAACACCTGAAATTTCAGAAATTGGCCTCTGTAACCTTGACTTTTGACCTACATACCCCAAAATTTAATCAGATCATCTTCCCATGGTGATACATACTAGCACCACGTTTGAAGTTCATACCTCATGTGGTTCTTGATTTATAGTTAGAACAAGAAGCGGGACAGACGTACGGACAACCCAAAAACATAATGCTTCTGGCACCACCTTCGGAGGGCGGAGGCATAAAGAGCATTATATGCTAAAAATAACAACCTATTTTAATGCAAGTGTACCATCCTCCCCCGAAAATGAATGGAAAAGTGTTGTATAGCAGCCAGTTAAGAAAAAAACAATATGTTGAGCAAAATCTGATAAGAAATAAGAAACATTTTTGAAGTAGTAATCAATGAGTTTGTGAAGTAGTAATCAATGAAACACAACTTGGTAACTCTGTGACGCATCATACGAGCTCCTCTCCCATTTTTTTTTTTACTTTAGTTTTTGATGAAGGAATATATTTAGGTTTTGTGTAAAAACATTTAAGTAATGATTATATCTAAGGTGCGCATATGATCGCATATTTTCTTTAGAGAAAATGGAATTAATGATTTTCAGGGTACAGGCAGGAAATGGGAGAGGAGCTCACGAGATATGCCACAGAACTGCCAAGTGTGTTTGATTGATTACAACTTTAACAAGAGCCCCAGGGGGCACGACGCTCACCTGAGGTGGATCAATTCACATCTGGTGCATGTTCTCTCTAGCACATGAACAACTTTCATTCTTCATCTATAGAGGTATCTCTATACACAATACCAAGTCTGAGCTTCCTACCAAGTTCAGTTAAATTCCAATCATGGGTTTTGGAGAAGAAGCTGAAAATGTAAAAAGTTTATGGATGGCGGACAACTTGCCCCACCCCCCCCCCCCCTTCCAGTATGTTACCCCCACAGACCCCCTATAGGGCCACCCAGAAAAAATTCATGAACAACTTTTATTTTTCGGCTACAGAGGTATCTCCATACACAATACTAAGTCTGAGCTATTCCTGGTTCTGGAGAAGAAGATGTTTGAAATTTACATAGCTTTTACACTTGGGGGCCCTCCCCCTGGGGGCCACATGTACCATTTTAGCAACTTTGGATCCCCTACCCCTAAGGATGATTCCTACCAAGTTTGGTTGAATTCCGATCATGTGTTTTGAAGAAGATCAGAATGTACATTTTGCCTGGCAGCGCCCCCCCCCCCCCTCCAGTATGTTACCCCCACAGGGCCCCTATAAGGCCACTCAGAGAAATTTCATGAACAACATTCATTCTTCATCTATAGAGGTATCTCCATACACAATACCAAGTCTGAGCTATGCCTGGTTCTGGAGAAGAAGATGTTTGAAATTTACATAGCTTTTACATTTGGGGGGCCTTCTCCCTGGCCCCCCTGGGGGCCACATGTACCATTTTAGCAACGTTGGGTCCCCTACCCCTAAGGATGATTCCTACCAAGTTTGGTTGAATTCTGATCATGTGTTTTGGAGAAGATGATCGGAATGTACATTTTGACTGGCAGCGCCCCCCCCCCCCCTCCAGTATGTTACCCCCACAGGGCCCCTATAAGGCCACTCAGAGAAATTTCATGAACAACATTCATTCTTCATCTATAGAGGTATCTCCATACACAATACCAAGTCTGAGCTATGCCTGGTTCTGGAGAAGATGTTTGAAATTTACATAGCTTTTACAATTGGGGGCCCTCCCCCTGGGCCCCCCTGGGGGCCACATGTACCATTTTAGCAACTTTGGGTCCCCTACCCCTAAGGATGATTCTTACCAAGTTTGGTTGAATTCCGATCATGGGTTTTGGAGAAGAAGATGAAAATGTAAAAAGTTAACGGACGACGGACGACGGACGACGCACGACGCACGACGGACGACGGACAAATTTCCATCGCAATAGCTCACTCGAGCCTTAGGCTCAGGTGAGCTAAAAATCCATAACTTTCTTATTTCTTATCTGACTTTGCTCAATCCTTCACTGATTTGTTTCTGCCTCTTTAAAAGCCAACTTGATAATATCCCATCAAATATCTTCGCCCTTTGGTTAAGAATAAGGTTTCCTTTACACAAATATTTTACTCCCTTTTGATTAGTATTTTATCTCTTGAAAGAGGGCTAATAAAAGGGGGCATCGACTTTGTCCCTACAAGAGCATCTCAACTCTTCGTTCATTTCTAGGGCATCCATTTACGTTTTTGTGCAGGTAGCTTGAGAAAATCATTGAGGGCTGCTGAAACAAGCACTTTGATAGAACTGTAAACTGTGCCAGGTATAAATAACTCTGGCCTTTTCAGAATTCTTGTTCTGGTGAGGCCATTATTGGGTAAAAAGGCTAAGGATGTACAGATACAATGTATGTGCATTACGATATGGACATGTACTGCACTCTTTTAAAGTGAACAATCAAGATCGATTTCAGTAAATGAATGCTTTATTTAGATTTATATTTTGTATGTATCGAAACCCTTTATTATTTAGATGCTTTTTCCTGGCTTTCATGCTTGAAATTCAGTCACTATTATGAAAAGTAAATTGAAAATTATGAATTTGTATAATATGAACATCTATAGTATTTCTAGGGGCGAGTCATATCGGGGTTTTTTTGTTTTTTTTGTAAACCGGGGATTGACGGCTTTGTTCTGGTCGAACACCAGTCCACCGATATATTAATGGACCAATACATAAGGTTTAGCATGTCAGCTTTTTTTAATTGCAGTATGTTGGTTACAAAGTTTTGTATCTAATTTGAGCATAAACTTTGTCAAGGTAAAGATAGTTAGCACTCCAAAAATTTTGGCTTAAATTTCACTTTAATTGTTGCTCAATGCTGAAACTCATGCCACAATTGAATCTCCAGTAAAGGCATTTCTATTTTTTATTTCATTTTATTTTTTGTTGGATCCCTGTCTAAAAAAGTTGGTTTTGTTGTCAAAATATTGAATTTCTCTGAATATCCTTCCTTCTTAAACACCTATTCTCGAACCCAATTGTCACGTGACACACTTGACTCGCAAGAGCAGATTTTACAATCGCGATCGTGACGAGTCATGTGATACCATCATTTGCAAAAGTTTAAGACCATGCACATTGGGATTTGTGGGTATTTCAATAATTTGGAATACTTTCTTTTGTCTCATTGAATGATTATATAACATGTTTGCTACAACGATCAACAGAATAATGGTTTAAGCCCATAGTTCATGTATGATACATAGGTTATGCCATGAAAATAATTGTATGTCTGAAAAATAAGTTTTTAAATTTGTTTTCTTTCTTTGACTTTATTGCATTTTGGAACAGTGGTCTTAAACTTTTCCAAATGATGTTTTAGAAGGAAGAATAAGCAGAGAAATTCAATAATTTGACACCAAAACTAACTAGAAATGTCCATTGCCGCGCACACAAGACATAAGAACTTTGACCCTATAAAGGACGGAACAATGAGGGCAGCATTATCAAAAAGTATAAATTTGTAGATTGTACCAAGATATGTATCTCCATACAAAATTTGAAAGAAATCCATTACGAAATGTGGCCTGCGGAGTGTACTCACCCCATCCTCCAAAGTATGACCTTTGACCCTATAAAAGATGGGACACTGGTGGCAGCATCACCAAAAACTATAGGTGCGTAGACTTTACCAAGATACACTTCCATACAAAATTTTAACGAAATCTGTCTAGAAATGCAGAAGAGTGCAAGAAATGGACAAATGACCATTGACCCTATAAAGGACGGAACAATGAGGGCAGCATCACCAAAGAGTAAAGATGTGTAAATTATACCTAGTTACATCTCCATACAAAATGTGAAAGAAATCCATCACGAAATGTGGCCTGCAGAGTGCACTCACGCGATTCTCCAAAGTATGACCTTTGACCCTATAAAGGTGGCAACATGATAAAAAACTATAGGTTTTTAGATTTCACCGAGAAACACCTTCATGTGAAATTTGAACAAAATCTGTTGAGAAATGTGACTGCCACAGCGCACACAAGAGTGCACATAAGACATCAATCAAAATATGACCTCTGACCCTATAAAAGACGGAACACTGGAGGCAGTATCACCAAAATCTATAGGGTTCTAGATTATATCAGGAGACATTTTCATGCAAAATTTGAACAAAATCTGTTGAGAAATGCGAACGCTAGAGCGCACACAAACTATCCCCAAAAATATGGCCTTGTACCCTATAAAAGAAGGAACACTGGGGGCGCAAATATTCACTATTGAATGATAAGCGCCTTAAAACGTAAATAAACAAACAAACAAACAGCAGCATCACCAGAAATTATATGTGTCTAGATTTTACCAAGATACCTCCATACAAAGTTTGAAAGAAATCCGTAAAGAAATCCGTTGAGAAATGTGACCGCAAGAGCGCACACAAGAATGTGACGCGGCGGCCGCGGCGGAACGCTGCTGAATCCAAAGTATCCTTCGGCATTCTGCCGGGGATACAATTATTGCAAGAGGAATCCAATAAAAAATCATATTAAACTAGATGGATCTTCGACCGCGCACGGTCGGAATTTATGCCTCCGCCATCACCAAATTGGAAATGTATGGCATACATGTACACTCTAAAAAGGATTGGTCCAACAAAATTACAAATCTTTTCACTTAAAAAGCACAGGAGACAGAAAATTTATTTCATTTCATTTCCATCCCGTACAAATAAAAAACTTACCACTGATGACTTACAATCATCAAATACACCAAGGAAATAGATATTTTATAGCAAATAGACAACTGTCCCCTTGAAGTTTCTAAAATAAGTAGGCCTAGACTCCATAAATCATGAACAATCTTCATGTACATGTATATAATGATCTCTATGACCTTTGAACTTTGACCTTGAGACTCTAAAATCTAATCCGTTCATCGTCCCTCACATATGCATACATGGACCAAGTTAGAAGCTGATCTGTCGAACAGACAAGTTCTGAAGTACATTGCAAGAACGAACCATTTTTATGTATATAATGACCTTTGTGACCTTTGACCTTTGACCTTGAGACCCCAAAATCTAATCAGTTCACCGTCCCTCCCATATGCATACATGGGCCAAGTTACAAACTGATAAAAAAAAAACGGTTTTGAAGTTATCAAGAGAACGAACCATTTTTATGTACATAATGACCTCTGTGACCTTTGACCTTGAGACCCCAAAATCTAATCAGTTCATCGTCCCTCCCATATGCATACATGGGCCAAGTTACAAACTGATAAAAAAAAAAACGGTTTTGAAGTTATCGCGAGAACGAAAAGGGGACGGACGGACGGACGACCCGAAAACATAATGCCTCCCGTACCACCTACGGTGGGCACAGGCATAATGAAAGAATATAAATATCTTTTACTGGAGAATGAATTGAGGCATGAGATTTTAGCTCTGAGCTAGAATAAAAGTGAATTTCAAGCCCAGTTTTGAAATGTCTAACCAAATTTTAAGTAGTAGAATTTATGTACATAGAGCAGCCATGATGAATGAAATGAGGTGATGAATGAAATGAGGGGAATATTGCAATTTGAAATCAGGATTCACTTTTTCGCGGAGCAGATAAGAATCAAGTGGCGATATTTTCGCTAGCTGTTTAAACAGCACTAGGGATCGATAGCCTCGATCGAGGGCCGGTTTACAAACCAATACGTAAACACGCACATCTTTGTAGGCTAGTACTCTATGGCACGTGCAGTCTCCCTACTATAAAAGTTTGAAAATGAACAGGACTATCGACCGTGAATGCAACTCGCAAATTGAGGCACAATCACAAACGAAATTGGAAAGGAAATATTTCCACCACTCTAAAAAATCGTGAAGAGATATCTTACATGGGTGCATATTTCATCAAAAGTTCCCTATAAAGTGATATCCAAAGACAGAAAAATATATGTACAGCATGATGGTTTTGAAGAGGAAATTGAAAACGTTGTCATGACGGTTCGCAAGATGAAACATGTCCTTGCCATGACCAAAGATCGTGACAAGGAAGATAGGACACTCTCCCGATTGTTTACAGGGTCCGATGTAACTGCCAGGGGAAGGGCACCCTTCCCCATATGAGGCCACTTCCGTTACATAAAAGTAGGGGAGACGGGAGTGTCCTATCATATCTGTTAAGATCTTTGCCATGACCTACAATATAGGATAACGCGCGACACGTGTGCTATGAAAAATCATCTGCGATAACTGTCCATTCTCCATACAAAATACACACATCTTCACGAAGGATCCTGCAAGGATACGACCGACCGCACTGAAATAGCGTGGAGGTGGAGGGGTGTGCTCAAAAGACAAATTAAAACTTACAAAGCGCCTATGTAGTGCTGTAACGTCCACTACAATAGCTCATAGAACAGAAAATACTTTAGCCTCTTTAATATTACCAAAAAAATTTACCTGGGAAGAAAATTTGGGTATTTTCCGTGGCTGATATCAGCACGTTACTCGAGCTCTATAGAGCTTCGTACGAGTGCTTTGTCAACCTCGGACGACTATACGAGGCTGTGTTTTTAACTATATTTATAAGATATTTAGTTACTGGTTCTGAATTATATATTTATGACTGAAAATATTTCAGGACCTGAAAGATAATTAGATCTCCATTGATAGAGATAGAGCACAGGCTGACTGTAGATCTAACGTTTGTCCATTCCAATACGTGTGATGATTTTGGAGGTGGTTCATTTTTGTCTGTTGTTGCCTATAAGCCGCACCCAGACATTGTGATCATATTTTTGGGGAAAATACCGCGGCCTGTACACCGGAAAATACGGTATTGACTTTCGTCTGTCAGCTACCCTTGTTAAAGACAAATTTCATTGAGACTCTCCAGTGCAACGCAACCTCCCCAAACTAAACAGTACACAAATTTCCACATGTGGGGCTTACCACACCACGTATAGTGGTCATATTGACCACTACGCGGGGTGAATGCAAAAATACTAGTAATTTTCTAGTCACACCTGTACGAAAGGTATTGGCGAAAAATAAGATAAATATTTCAAATACTTCCTCTCAAATTCAGCTCTTAAAAATCTCACTCCTACCTCAAATGGCAGTTGGGGGGTCCCCTGTTATATTAACGATAGTGTGGACAGTTCATGTTTAACAACAATCACATGACTTGTAATCACAAAATGAGTGTTGTTATTTCGGACCTGCGTGAACCTTCGTCATTGCTGGTTAGTCGATGTTTCCTTTCGTTAACTTACAGTTTTGAAATCAAAAGTCCCGTATGAACGCAGCTATTATTCAAAAGCAATCAATCACTGCAGAACTGGATCTGTGTGGATTTAGAGTTTTACAATTCTCAATAGCTTGGGTTCTGTTTTTCTTCTATGAGCCCCTAAACAGTAATAATTTTTTTTTTTAGTATCATAATTTACCGGCATTGTCTAATTATTTGGTATTGTTTATTATATATTCCTGGGCCCTTATTCAGTTCAGTATCACATGTAAGTATGATATTTGAGTATTTTACTTAGTTTTCAGCTGAGAAAAAATTTTGTTTATTCAATTGAATCTTTTGGCCAAGTATTTAACCCTTCTTTTGGTAGATACGGCTTTCAAGCATGTACATGTACGCCGAGCAATAATTTAAAAAAATTGATCCTAGAATCTTAATTTAATCTTAATTTCCCATTAAACTGTGCGCTTAGAAACTTCTGTAGTAAGCACCTAATAAATGTATTGTATTATTATTATTAAACGAAGAAGCTTGACTGGGGAGGAATTTTTTAATTTGTAAACAAATCTTTCGGCATATTACTCCCAGTGTTAAAGATCGTATGCTCGATCTGTAATGAAAAAACACAAGTCAGAAAAAATTGGAACCAGCGGGATTCGAACCTGTCATCTACTGCTTGCCAGGCAGTGACTTAACCACCAGGCTATTCTGGTTCACGGCCAAGTCACGACGAACTAAAATCAAATACCCAAGATCCTCTTCTTTCTGACTCATTAATATTCAAACGGTCTGCCGTAGACAATGGTTAGTAAACGAAGAAGCTTGACTGGGGAGGAATTTTTAATTTGTAAACAAATCTTTCGGCATATTACTCCCAGTGTTAAAGATCGTATGCTCGATCTGTAATGAAAAAACACAAGTCAGAAAAAATTGGAACCAGCGGGATTCGAACCTGTCATCTACTGCTTGCCAGGCAGCGACTTAACCACCAGGCTTTTCTGGTTATTCAGGCTATTCAGGCTATTCTGGTTCACGGCCAAGTCACGACGAACTAGAATCAAAATTATTATTATTATTAGAAAAAGTAATGGATATTGGTATTGCTCACCAATTTATGCTCATATGAGACTTCAGCATCACTTTTCTCAGATCATGGATACCTTTTCTACACAGACCAATTTTAAATATAGACTACAGTTATTGCCGTACGCAGCGGGGGCGGGGGGGGCAGCTGCCCCGCCCGCATTTTCAAAATCATCCTTAATCGGGTTTTAGACTTCAAGTTATGGGTTCCTTTGAAAGCGATCATCTTGCCCCCCCAGGAAAAAATTTCTGCGTACGGCCTTGAATGATCTGTGACCTGAATGCATATATCATACATATCATACATATAACCTACATACAGTCGGTTTGCAATTCGTAAGCATACATGTACAATGTAGTGAGTGATATAATGCACAGGGCAAATATAACAGGTGCTTGGAAACATAACAAATCATTGTTGACACAAACAGATGATATGAGGTCAATAGAACCTGTCTAAGGGCTCCAATTGTCTCTTGTACATTCTCTACATTACTCAATACCACCACAGATAAACAAGTTGTACATCTGCACCACAGGGTATCAATACTCTGCTAAGTCATAACAGACCTATAGCTGAATTAAGGGCAACCGGTTCATGGTATAATAATGCTAATTAAAGATTACCTTTGTGGAGGCTTGATAAAATCTTAGCTGTCTGGCCTTACATGCTATCAGTGTATGTATTACGGTGTAAAAATGAAGTCCATGGGGAAAAAAAGCACTTCAAATCATCATGTGCTTCACAAAAGTAAACATATGCAAGTGACCGGAAATGCCAGACTAACTTTCCCTCATTGACTCAGTGTTGGACTAAAGCGTATGGCCATACGCTTTCGTAAATGGGATTATTCAGTCAAAGATATCTTAATAATAGAATTTTATATTTGAAAACCTATGCCTGGCTATTTATTTATCCTTCTGAACATCATTATACAAGACAGGTATCAAAATTCAACAGTTTGTTAAATCAAGCCTCCACAAAGTTACCGCATGCCTTTAAGCATAAAAGTATTTCTTTCTCTTTTTTTAAATACAAAAACAGACACCATCATATCCATGAAATACAATAAATTCAACTAACCGATGTTGGAAAAGATAATTCCAAATATGAAATCTGTTATTTACTGTCAATTCTGGCAAAATGGGGTATCTGAAGTCATTGTGTACATTTCCTGATCACAGAGAGCACTGACATCTCCCAAAAAAAAATTTGGTCGTTAAAAATTTGGTCCCTATCGTGCACACTTAAAGTCCTGATTTTTTGTGTGCACGATCGTAGAGATCGATGTGCGCATGCGATACTGATTGCTGGAAATATCAGAAGTTCTTCCTAACGGGCATTTGAGGTAGGAATGAGATTTTTAAAAGCTGAATTTGAAAGAAAGTATTTGAAATATTTATATCCCCCCCCCCCCCATACCTTTAGTACATGCGATAGAAAATGAGGAGTATTGGTCAATAGTGGTCAGTAGTGTTCAATTTGACCACTATTAGTATTACATGTGTGTGTGCAATAACTGTATTTTCCTCGCGATCGACGACATGCCCGGTACTCCAGGGTGAAGTTGTACAGGTGCATATATGTCACCTTCATTTAACTCACTCTTCAAAGAGGATTAAACAGTAACATTACTACACAATCTTCCAGTTTATGACTATCTACATGTATATGTACATACATGTACATAGGCTACAGACTCAATAATGTAAAAGCCTTGATAAAAATGAAAATACAGTATACATGTACAGGCTTTTACTAAACAGTCGGGCAGTGCCGCGACTCACTGCGTAGAGATTTTGAACCTTTTATATATGATATCTTCTTTTTTTTTCAGCAGTAATAAAAGAAGGAGAAAAAATCTTCTCTTCCACCTTTCCTCGTTTATATTCATCCTTTAAACACTGCTCTCTCCCTATCTCTCGTTTTGTTATTCCTTGTTTTTATCCTTCTATCAATGAACTTTCCATCCTTCCTCTCATTTATTAGTTTCTCCCCTACCTTCCTCACTTTAATCTCTATCCTTCTATGATTTCTCTCTCTATACTTTGTATACCTTTTTTATCCTACATGTACATGTATCATTTCTCTATCTTTCATGATATTATTCTTCTTTGTGATTTTCACCGACAAATTTGCTCTCAACCAATCAGATGCAAGGATTTCACTAGCTTGTAACAGTTGTCGGTGAAAATCACTGACAAAATGCTTGATGAAACGCTCCCCTGAACTCAACTTTATCTTTAATGGGATATCCTAACTTAATGGCAATTCGCTCTGAAAGAAAGAGGAAAAATCAGAGAAGCAGACTGGTGGAAGTTTGAACAAGACAGGAAAAGCAATAAGAAAGTTATGAATTTTTGACAGAATCACTACATACATGTATGCGAATTTTAAATTGGCCTAATACATGTAGGTAATGTCACTGTGATGTAGTGGTGGACAAACAACTACCCCATTCAACTAACATGTCTTCTTTTTTTTTTGTAAATGTATTACTCGGTAGGACCTTTTTCTTCATGAGGACCTCTAACAATTTCCTAACAACAATATATTTTGAGTACTGCCCGAGGGTAAAGGGCGCTTCAGGGAAAAATGCAAATTAATTATATTTTTGTGTAATGGGAGAGTTGTCCACCAGTATAACTTTAGATGTAGAGATGTCATTTTTCAAACATCCATAATTTTCTTATTCTTTGTCCAATCTATGTCAAACTTTCACCATCCTGTTTTTCTTATTTTTCTGCTTTCACACAAATCATCTTATTACCAAGGTTGGATTGCCCTTTGGTACTTGCCAAACATTTTATGTGAGCATTCTCATTTTGTAAAAATCACAGAGCCTTAATACAAGATAGCCTTAATACAAGATAGCACAATAGCACTAACCTCTGTGTCTGAAGCACTCATCTCCCAATCCATGTCATACATGGTTTCCATAACTACCTCTCAACTGACTTTGGATTGGTAGTAAAGTAAACTGGCCTTGGAGCTCAGACATACCTCCCTCTAAGAGTCAATTAGAATCACTTTCCAACCTCAATAGGTTTATGGTTCCCATGGTAACGCATCTTGTACATTTATCTCATCTCTAGTGGATGCAATAACACTGCTTGAGTATCTTTGTTCATGGGTGGTAGTCAACTTCAAAGTTATATTTGGTCATCTCTTACTTCCAATCCCTGACAAGATCTATTTTGCCCCTGAAGCTGGAACCCCACTCAAAGAGTCAATTACCGTCACTGACAGGCCAGGCTCTCCATCATGGTTGATTTGCATGGCAAGAAGAAAGAATACTGATTTATGACCTACATTACTTGCATGACCTTAACATGGTACATGTACATGTATGCAGGTCTGTATTAATTCATGACAATTATAGTACAAATTGAGCACTGAAATTATCTCATCTGTAAAAGTCACCGCAAAAGATGTGCTTGATCTTTTGAGTTGCATTTTCTTTCAATTTTTATAATTCATATGTTGAGCCTTCCATTATAAAGATACTTGTACATGTATCATGAGCACCTGTAAACAAATAGTGTTCTCTATTGATAGTATGCTGAAATCAATAGCATAAAGTGTACTTTGTGTTCCTCTGGGAATCGGTAACAGTCATATCCAGCTGTGAATCCAGCTACAAATTCATTGATCTTCCAAAAGACACAGCTCTCGAGACACCAAATTACATTTCGAGCATCACATCACTGGCAACTAACAAACAAACACTCTGCTACTATTACATCCATTCATTTTGTAATCACAATTGTATCAATAGGCAACATTCATGTAAACAAAGAAACAAGATACTGTCAGCCAAAAGTATATACTCATTAGCAAGCAAATGCAACTGTGATTTTAATTTCTCCTTTCTATCACAACTGTCAGCTCAGGCTAAAAACTAACATTGATTCCACAGCGGCCAACATAACGCTGGTAGTCACCTCGAAACAAAGTCACACATGTGGTTCCCTCTCCAAGGGGTTCTTCGCTAAATGTTGCAAATCCCCCGTTGACTTGCCATCAGATCATCTCTGTCCACACATATAACAACTCAAACAATACTCCAAACTTCACCAGGCTCTGTCCAACATCCCACTAGTTCTACAATGGCATGCGCTGGAGTCTTGTGACCTCATTAACAGACTTTTTCTTGCGTATTTGTGCATTGACTCCTCCCGCAAATGTTACATCTCTGGCAGAATTTCGAGTTGATCTCTGGCTAGTACTCCCGTGATCTGTGAGCATGAAAGCTGAGAATGTGGAGCTATGCATCCCATATCACTTAGTCTTGAATACATACTGTGATGTTCAAATATTTTCTTTTATCAGATACAATAGTGCTTTATTCATATGCCTTCATGTTGTAACAAATATATACATGTACAGGTATATCACCTACATGTTTATGCAAAATTGCAAAGACACCCAACATATAGACGGTAGACTCATTAAGAAACAAAATGCATTTCACAGAATTTAAACAAAATCTAAAGAAGAATATTCCAAGAGGAAAAGACTCCAACTATGATTTCAGAAAGATTACCGGTACTTTTGTCATATCTGTAAGCCTATTAATAAAAAGTGTGGGCTACATATAACTCAGTGAAAAAATGTAAATCATATCAGATATCAAAAGTCCTTGACAAACATATTCCACATCTATTGTCAACTTGTAATTGCCATGGTAACACAGGAGCACAGGTCAACCCGATGATCTTCCAACCTTTGTCTCATGCCATAGACTAGCAGCAGACAGAGAAATGGATTTGAAGGGGAAGATCATTGCAGAGAGATTATGAGGAGCATTTGGCCGATGATGAACTTGCGAGGCCTCGGTTTACAAGAGATGGGCATACCATGAGTGGGAATACCATGAGTAGCAATACTTTATCCAATGTCATAAGAATTACTTTCCAATATCTATGCCATGTCAGGTTCATGCCACCCCATATGGGTGTATCACAAAAGGGGTGTACACAGGAAGAGAGAGAGAGAAAACACACCAGAGAGTCTGTAACTTCCAGATGAAAATATACAAATGTCTTCTTGTAAACTCCCATATAAAGTGCAAACTTTTTGACGTTATAGAGCCTACAGTGTACATTTACAATGTTATGTTAAGAATAAAAAGATGGTACATGCCCGGAGGGGGGGGGGAGGGGGGGAAGGGGGGAAGGGGGGAGGGAGGAGGGGGGCACTCGAGGGGGGCACTCTACCCAAAAAGTGGGGGTATGTGCCGCCAGCAAGACAAAAAAAGGGGGCTTTGTAACAAAAGCGTATCATGAAAATAGATGGTCTTCGGAACTACTAACATTTTAAAGATAACATTTAACAAATTCATAGTGACGAAGCTTTTCGACCTGCACTCATCGGGTCACAACGCAGGAATGAGAGAATACAAGAAAATACAAAAGTCAATGAATCAAGGTAGTTTACAAGAAGAGCGTAAATCTACCAAACATCAGAATACTAACCAAGAACATAATCTTCAGCTTTGTTCATTTTCTGTATTTTACTGATTGAAATAGATCAGCTGTCTCCATGTCTCAATTTGAACAGATGCCAAAGCCCCTCCCCCCCCCCCTCCCCCTACCCCAAGGGCACACGCGTGTGATCTGACAGCCCCTGGCTAGGAGAGTGTAAACAGAAAGCTATAAAGCAACTTCCACTGACAATAATTCTTTGCCTTTTCTTATCAAAAGTCAGTCGATGCCATAGTTTTCATCATTAAATTTTACATAGGAATCCATGTTGAAAAAAAAGTGAACACCATTTCCCATGAGGAGCCATCTGTGTACATGTACATACATGTACATGTACATGTAATTTATCGTAAGGGGGCATTACTTTAGAAGTTTTCAATCGCCAATGGGACTATTACAATTAGCCTATGCTTGGACGTGGAAACACACCATAACATTTTTAAAGCATTCTGTCGAAAAAATGTATATTTACACTAGCTGTACGTGTACATGTACATACATAAATGTTTCTAACAATGTGGCCCATCTTTAATATGTGTAGATTGAGGACTAATTATTTCCTTGGGATGAACACTGTCAAGTCTATGATGACTTTACAAGGCATGTGGCGAGAGCTAGGGTCAGGATAAGGTGACATCTGAGGTTGAGTAATAAATATCAACTAAGCTCTATTCCAGGATTCATCAGGTTATATTTCCATGATCATCTACATGTATTCTGCTCTACCAGACTAATCCTGAAACTGTTGAAGAGGCCTACATCTCTAAGCTTCATGTACAAATAGCATTGAAATCCACAACAAGAAATTATATTGATACATTGTACATTTTCCTTATGGACACACCCAGATGCAAAGATCATGCTGACTAAAACTATAAAACCTACTGCAACATGAAGGCTACATGATATGACAGTACTTATCTAGCTACCCTATACAATACAACTTGTACAAATTACATCATATAGAAAATTCTGTGTCTTTGTGAAATGTCCAGTACCATGAGTACATTTATGTCATATTTATGTCATAATATAATTTACAAACAATGGATCATTGACTATTAAATATAATCAATGTTTCTTCTCTTGTTTTGCATCCCTGTAAAATGACCAAACGCTAACTTACTAATTACATGTACATGTACATGTCCTGTGCACCACATAACTGTACAAGTACAAGCAATTGTCATAATCCTAAATTGCAGAAAGCATCAAAGCATATACATGTACTGGTAGCCCGACTTTTGGAGCTAGAACAAAATATAATTATAGACTTAAAGGAGAATTATCCCCACGAGACTTTTATCATTGACCTAAAACAGAATTCTAAACAGTTTCTGATAAAGTAAAAACATCGTATATTCGAGAATCGAGAGGATGGGAATTGTCGATTGAATCCTCCGATTTTTATTGTTCTCGAGAGTAAAGCAGCGTCGCCATGTTCCCGGTGCGATCGGGCTGTGTGACGTAGGGCATGGAGTTGGCCGTAGCGCATTGTAATTGGCTCGCAATAGTTCACCAACATTATTTTTAAAAGAGTTTATTATTATTAATAATAACATAAATTACGCAAGAGTTTCATAATTAAATTAAATAAATCAATTTATATTATCTACGTAACTATCACATTTGAAAAACATTTATTAGAGTAAAATAATCATCGTAAGTAAAACGTGTTCCAGGACACACTAGCTTGATTATACGATTCGCCCGGGCATAAGCTTAGCCCGCAGATCTACGTGATAATCGGCCTCCGTGAAATGATCACTGCAGATCACATCATTTTTCCGATCAAGTTTGAAGTATTTTCCTTGGAATTTTTCCACGTTCAATATGGTCACCGAACGCTTGAACAATTGCTGACATTTCTGCGGGTCTGGGAACCGATGGAATGATTTCCCTATCGTTTTCTTGGAACAGTTACAACAGCCGAACGCTTGACAATACACCATGTTTACCGTGTGTATATGCAGCGCGCGCTTCATGCAAGCTAGCTACTAGCTAGTGAGTTCTCCATCCCCTACGTCATCACGCGCAAGGTTTTATGGGAAATTTAGAGAAAATGGACGCCGCCAGTAGGAGTAGACATCGTAAAAAGTGGTCTCTATTTTCTGCTCTTACAACGGCATCAGTTGGTCTAAAACGGTGATTTTTATATCAAATTAAATGTTATTTTATTCACTATGACCCTATTTACATTTAAAAGCCTGGGGATAATTCTCCTTTAACTTAAGTGGTCTAAATGAGATGTTGTACCAAGGAGATACATTCAAAGTATGTCAAATGGCATTTGCTGGGTCTATCACAACTCTGGGCTCATTGGTCTTCACTTTCACTAGAGGGAGATGATATCAGTAACAGCAGCTGGATCAGGTTCCATCAATTAGCACTCTTAATCACCAGGCACACCACCATCAATCAAGCAGTTCAGCAAAAGCTGTTAAACTAATTACCCATGAAGGAAATAATTGCCAAGAACTATAAACACCAACTCAAATACTTTCAAGAAATCAACTCTGAGGTGACATATTGGTTCAGATTAAGCCTGAGTCGAATCGATTGGTTAGCCGGTGTTCGATCGAAGACATCGAATCCCGAATACGTTTTGGCAATTTCGGTGCATCGATTTGTAGTCCGCCAGATTTTTGACTACCGTAGCCACCATGAAAAAATCAAATAAAAAAAGAAACTCCGTAACGTATAGCATATATACTAGCAGAGAACGTGAAGGCGACTTCAAAGTTCAAACTGTTGGCTAACTTTCGCTAATTCGCTCGCGCAGGACTTCGCGCTGTACCTGTGCTTTCTCTATGGAAAAATCGTTTTGTCGTTACGAACTGAAGTTTACGATAATTTTCATCTTCACAAGTTACAAGTTATGTTCTATTTAAGTATTAAGGTAAATATTTCAGGAAAGAGTTTGCACAGGTTTGCTAGTAAAAGCCAAGAAATACATAAAGTCTCTTTAAGAGATCCTTTGGTTTAAAATGGGTAAATGTATTTATTCCCACTTTCACACAGGAGTAATTTCAGCTATTTATTAAATAGCTGAAATTACTCCTGTGTGAAAGCTTACTAGTTTAAAGAGCTTTAAACTAATATCAGCATTAAAGTTTATATGATAGTATTCACACACAGACAATTTTGGTGCCATCGTTAGAGATTCACTGCTGATTGAATGCACAGTAGGGTCATTGCGTATAATAATAGCAGGTCATGTCAATCAAAGCGCGCACCCGGTCTTAGGTTCGCCAAGTTAGAGACGTATCCATTCACACACAAAATCTCTTGCCTCCTCTATACGAACTTGATATCTGCAGGCTGCTCTGACCGGTCTTTAGATGGCGAGTTCGTATCGGTCTGAAAATTTTTACATGGAGTGCACCCCAACGTCAGCTTGTGAAAAGGCGACATGAAGCCGGCCTATGTGTAGACGCAAAATTGCGGGCCCGAGGTACATGTATGTGTAATAGGGGTTTTAATGGTCTTGAGGCGGCTTCAAATTGCAGGCGTGAAGCCGGCTCCGGGGCCGCCTTTTTTACACCAAAAGGGCCGCCATTTTAAGGCCTCCTTTCCCAAACTCTCCGCACGTGTCGCCCTTTTTTCTTTCGCGCTTGTTGTCTTGTTATACTCTCCAACTCCGTGTCCTCGGTGGTTGCTGTAAAATAAGAAAATTCTTACCAGATTCAGGAAATTCAAAACAGGATAGGTGATAGTTCAGGGATATTGTCGTCTGTTTTGATATCTTTATCAAATTTATAATACAATATGTCGCAGGTTAGTTCAGTTGATGCTTGCACGCCAGATACTCCGGATATACTTTGCGCGTTTTGTTTGTTGTTACGTAACAGCGTCGCATCGCGCGCAAAATTGGAGGCCCGAGGCCTCCTTTCCATTTACACCAAATTTAGGCCTGCCTCGGGGCCGGCCCGAGACTACCTCCAGAGGTAGTCCCAAATTTGGGAGGGCCTCGGGCCGGCTTTGCATTTACACCAAGCTTTAGGCCAGCCGGCCTAAAAGCTTGGTGTAAATGGGGTCTATGACAGTATGGATATATTGACATTACCCAGTGACTGCTAAGATGTCAAGTGATATAGGGATGTTAATATTGTGTAAATAGCTCAGTGAATACGGAAGGAAGACCTATGAAAATAGGCAATAGACAACAGCAGGAAGGAAGACCTATGAAAATAAATTTGGCTACAGTTATTGATCTAACACATCCATTTGCCATCAAAGCTTAATTAAGCTTAATTAATCAATATTTATCAATAAAAACCCACAATAATCAATATGACCACAAAATATCTGTCACGGGCCAAAAGAAAATCCTTGTAACGCTATCCATACACTACATGTTCAGCAACGTTCAGCAATCATAAGATGAGGGACGTTAATATTGTGTAAATAGCTCAGTGAATACGGAAGGAAGACCTATGAAAATAAATTTGGCTACAGTTATTGATCTAACACATCCATTTGCCATCAAAGCTTAATTAAGCTTCAAAGAGTTCAAACAACATAGACAACAGCAATGTGAGTCGAGCAAGCAGTAGACAAAAAAAATACATGTACTGTATTACCAGAAATATTTGTGTGCATGACACTTTTGCAAGTGGTCAAGATTCGCAAAAGTTTAATGCCGCAAAATAATCAAATCAAAATTGAAACAGATAAAATTATTGCAATTCGCGAAAGTCTCTTGCTGCATTATTGGCGTTCATTATCAATTCCCAATAGTTTTTAATATGTCGCAAAAGTTTTCTGGTTTTAAAGTAGTCGTTGCCATTGGTGTACACTAATTGCTACATGTATACATGTACCAAGGAGGTACTAGGCAATCCTATTACATTGTACCTTCTTGCTTGTATAGTACATGTACATGCTTCCAAGTGCAAAGCCAAAACAATCATAAATGCCAAGATTCTTTTTCTTTCTTTTCTTGACAGGACTACTGTACTAAGCTTAAGGAAACTTTCCATACTTCGTACATGTCACAACCATGCCATACAGATGTATTTTCTTATTATGGTTCAATATATTCGGCTCAAAGTCCACTTCCAATCATAACAAATTACACTTAAAGGCATTCAGTAACTTTGTGGAAGCTTGATTTAACAAATTGTTGAATTTTGATATCTGTCTTGTATAATGATGTTCAGAAGGATAAATAAATAGCCAGGCATAGAAAGGTTTTCAAATATATAATGCTATTATTAAGATATCTGTGACTGAATACTCATATTTACGAAAGCGTATGGCCATACGCTTTAGTCTAACACTGAGTCAATGGGGAAAATGAGTCTGCCATTTCCGGTCATTTGCATATGTTTACTTTTGTGAAGCACATGGTGATTTTGAAGTGCTTTTTTCCGCATGGGCTTCATTTTTACACCATATTACATACACTGATAGCATGTAAGGCCAGACAGCTCAGATTTTATCAAGCCTCCACAAAGTTACTGAATGCCTTTAATGCAAACAGAGTATGACAGTGGCTACAGAGTACTCAGAAGCAATATCAAACAAGTGTAAAAACTATAGTGAGAGTAAGGCCAATGCCATTACCATGTACATGCATACGTGGAATAGTTAAAAGGAAATCCAACCTTAATTTTTTCTATTGATATTATATGAAGCGAAACTTGCTTTAATCTTATACCAAATTTACCAGAATTGTATAGCTATGAAGAAAATTATAAAATGTTTTAGATCCCACCACACCTCTTTCGCCGTCGTCTGCTGCACATGGTGGCCGCCATTTTCTACGAATAACGTATCTGCGGACAACTGGCTAGTCGAGATTGTGTTCTTTTTTCTTTATGTATGCTCTTTCTTTACATGCATATCCCACAAAGGGCGCAACTCTCCACTAATCGCGCGATCCACAAAATTTCACCCGGAGGGTGAAATTGCAAAGGACTCCTATTGTTCGGATCTCGTGATACGGAGACAAAACAAAAAATTCGGGGCAAGTTTTATTACGTTTCTCTTAATACTTTTCTTTAAATATTGCTCTAAATATTTAATTACATTTTAACTTTTTAAAAAAGCAAGACCACAAATCAGTAATTAAGTAAGAACACAGAAGTTGCCATTGTGTGTTGCAATTGAATTCCAGCACACCTTTTTAACCCAGAGTCATGAATCATTATTAATGACACTGGACCGCAAAAAGTTGGGAGAAACCACAGCTGCAACACACAATGGCAATTGTTGTGTTCTCAATTAATGTTAAAACATGTTAAATCAAAGTACATGTACATGCCACACTGCCCACAGAAGAATAATCCTATTATTATTAGATTGACGTAAAGTCAATCTTCTGTTCTCGTTCACGTTCTGCATTCTTATTCTTCTTCTGGGTTCTTCTTCTTTAGCCTTAGACCCCATTCGTTTTGCACAGGGTGTTTGTGCGCTCTGTCTAGGTCCTTTCCCCTTGTCCATTTCATTTCAAATTTCGTATGCATGTTCCTTGGCATGTCTAGTTGTGCACTGAGGTCTTCGTTTTTCGAATTCACTCATGCATGACCGTCCAGGCGCCATTTTGTCCGTTTTGGGGCCATTTTCATGCCTTTTGTTCTCCTTGCCTATCTCAGCTATCCTACATCCTACAGACTTCTAACAAATTCCTATAGATAGTCCAAGAGTTGCTCTTTACATTCTAATAAAAAAAATTATACGAAAAATGCCATCTTCACACTGTAAAATTAAGTCCGCAATCGGCCATATTGAAAAACGCTAAATTTCTTGAAATTTTCACTCCCGAATATTAAAAATTCCTATAACTTTGTCATATCATTTGATTTCTGTCTCAAACTTTTACCATGTCTTGGTCTTGGCGTTGCACACATTTCTGCCAGATTTCATGCATTTCCGATTACGCATTATATAAACAGCGCCCTCTAAAGTTTTCAAAACGGCTCTCTTCGTGTGGCCGTATCTCCGTCATGCCTGGGTAAACCCGTACCCTTTTTTGGATTTAGATACTTCAAGATATACCCTTTTCAGCCAAATGAAAAAATATATACCTCATCACTGACCGACTTTGAGAAAATTGCACTTGAAAATCACAATATTTGCATAAATGCCGAAATAAAGACAACTTGCTCTAATTTTGTGAACATTCATCGTACGTCTTTGAAATTTGGTGGGTATGTGTATTTTCGTATTTGACAACTGTTAACCAAATTTGGTTGAAATCGATGACGTCATCGCGAAGATATTACGCAAAAACCGTAATTTACTATGCATTACATAATATTGCATAATATGCTTATTTTAAATGGCGCGCTAGTCGCGGTTGGCTCACAATGACTGCAATAAAATTCCCTCGTCAGGGATGCAAAAAAAGATATATGGTCTCACAGAATATTTTGAGTAAATCGCAATTGAAGTCGGGTCATTATACGGATCCTGCACATGTATTACACGTATTGTCTATGGGGCAAATCGGTTTCCCGCATTTGGCCCCCTGAACGATTTTTATTTTTCTTGAAATTTTGCAGGTACATGCTTCGAGGCAAAATGAAGAGACTCTCGAAGCCAGATTTTTAATATCTATCAAGCGCTTTGTTTTAATCGCAATTTTATATCCTGCATAGATGCCACTACCTACGGAACTATGGCATGCCATCCGGGCAATATTTCCATTGTGGCCAATTTGTTTTGCATGCAGTGCTTGTGATCACTGTCTAGGTCCTTTCCCCTTGTCCATTTCGATTCAAATTTCGTATGCATGTTCCTTGGCATGCCATGTAATGCACTGAATTCTTCATTTTCCGAAATCACTCATGCATGACCGTGCAGGCGCCATTTTGTCCGTTTTTCGTACCTTTTGTTCGATTTTGCCTATCTCCACTATTCCAGATGCTACAGACTTCAAACAAATTGCTAAAGATAGTTTAAGAGATTCTTTTTAGTTTACTGTTCAATGACATGCAAAATACAGACGTCAATCTATGCACATCGTTCTGATACGATTGCAATTCTAGTTACACTGTAGTATTGTCCACTCTAGAGTCTACTTTTGACCTCTTTGATAAAGTGGTTCACTGGTTCTGTCCTTGCAAACAGGATAGTTTGGGTAGATAATTATACTCCACATACACCTGTTCAGAATAAATTACATACATTGTATAAAATACAAAATTTAGCTCAATGTCCTAAACACATCTATGTGTACATTGGTTCTAATAATTGTCATATTATAAGGCTAAACTAATATTAGGGCTCCAGTCAATAGATGTTAGAGGTGTTGTGGTCTAGTGGATAAGTCACCGGACTGCAGATCACAAGTTACGGGGTTCGAATCCCACCACAGCACTAACGTCCTTTGGCAAGACAATAATCTACATTGCCACTCTCCACCCAGGTGTAAATGGGTACCTGATATGCTTGAGCGCTAGCTACTTTCGCAGCTCGGCTATAACCAGGGTAATAACGTCTAAGCGCCATGAGCGTCACTGCGTGACGGATATGAGCGCTATATAAGTGGCCACTATTATATTATTATTATGATCATCACAAATGGCAGTAAACATAATTGCAATTCAACTCCATCAGAGGGATCAAATT
Organism: Heliocidaris erythrogramma; assembly: GCA_025617745.1. Classification (NCBI taxonomy): domain Eukaryota; kingdom Metazoa; phylum Echinodermata; class Echinoidea; order Camarodonta; family Echinometridae; genus Heliocidaris; species Heliocidaris erythrogramma. The sequence goes on along the minus strand of CM046860.1, from coordinate 44,540,257 downwards.
ATTCTAAAATCTATATATTTTAAACAATTTACTGATGCACTGAATACAGTCTACCAGGCTACCAGCTTTGCAATTTCAAGCAATTTTACTTGTTAATAGTTAGCACATGCATATGTACATATACATGTGGTGTGTTACTGTGTGAAAGCTCTGACGGAATGACAAACATTTTTTGATCATATCACCTCCCCATCCTTAAAAAAAATGCCTGAAATCATTAGAATGGATGCAGCAACATGAAAGCTCTTCATTGTTTTAAAATTGTTTGATGCATTGGTTTACCCAGGGTACAATCAATCATGACAAATTGCTCACATCAATATTTATCAATAAAAACCCACAATAATCAATATGACCACAAAATATCTGTCACGGGCCAAAAGAAAATCCTTGTAACGCTATCCATACACTACATGTTCAGCAACGTACCTGGCTCTATGAATCAATATTTCACAAGGTCATTTCCAGGGTAACTACTACATATATCTGCAGTTATGTCATGTTAAATGTACCTAAAGCAGGTAACTCAAAAATTAAATAGTTATCCAAATTAATCATAAGATGATTTCCAAAATAAAAAGCCAGATGACTACCTAATGTATGCTGATAGGGTTCACCTCTATTTAGTCTACTTGTCAAGAGACCGTGTGACTTTTGTTTACCGGTACAACATACATGTACAATGTACGTGCCATGGACTGGCATGCTGAGAAAGCATCCTACTGATGTTTATTTTTATAAAACCCTGACAAAAGAAGGATGCATGCACACCAGAAAAGGTTGCCTACATGATGCACAACATAGCAATCAGGAATACAGGATGTGGGTGATCGGGTACCGGGTAGGCCCTGCTCCCCAGACAAAATGTTTTGAACAGATGCATGTAGATTTTTTAATGTTATCCACTCCAAAGTCTTTCCTTCCGCATACTTTCAACCAAATTTTGCATTTGTCCATCATTGTTTTCTGTATTGGAAGAGGGATGAAAAAAAACCCTTGCATGTATGTGGACGTTGCTGTTGGTCATAGCGGGTGTCCCTGTTACATGTCCCATAATATAACAGCAGTTTTTTCCCATTTTCTGACCTTGGTTTGAACCGTTAGTATGCTCAAAATATTTAATAGTATGTTGAAAAAGTTTTATGAACTTTTATTTAACAATCTGTTCAAACAATAATGCAACAAACAGTTAAATAGCGAACAAAGGGTAGTAGTTGCACATTAACACTTCCCTGGAAACACGATGTATAATAGCAGCTTCACAACACCAGTCACCGTTGTTTGTCCACCCCTCCGATTACGTAATCGGGTTTAAAGGTCTGAGCATACATTACGAAACTGGCCTATTTTACCAACATGTAACAATGAGCAAACCTGAAAAAGTCTCAACACCTGTATACATACTGTATACATACTGTATACATACATGTACATCTCTAATAGGAGCCAGAATTACATGTATGTTAACTCTGTGACAAATGACATCGGTTAATGCTCTTCTGGTTCCGAGCAGACAATCTATATTACCCTTTGGAAGCGCATAGGGACGTTATATCATAATGTGATAGGCGCTATACAAGAACAGTGGTATTATTATTATTATTATTATTACGCTAAGGATTTTGGGCCTTTTTTTTTTGTTTGAATAGGCGCCTCCCGTGGCTCTTTCGGTCCCCACCTAACATTAATTCTGATATTTCATGGCATGGAACTTCACAAATCTCGACCACTCATTTCAGAGTTTCATACACAAGAAGTTCTGGTTCAAGGAGTAGACCTACATGTACAGGTGTATGTATTTATCCAAAATATAGAGAAATAGAGCCCCTTCACACTCACTTCCTTAGAGCGCTCTAACTAAGAACCGTTCCTCAGGAGCGGTTCCCAGGTGAGTGTGAATGCTCAATTGGTCCAGGAAGTGTTCTTCTGGAGTGCTCTAGGAGACCACCTCGCGTGGTGGTCTTGAGGAACGGTTCTTAGGGATCACGGAGAAACCCCGGAAGCCGTCGGCACGCAGAGGAACGCTCTTGCACGGTTGCACTAATTGCTTGGAACGCCCCTGCACGCCATGAAGTTAATGAGGTTGAATTTGCATAACAATAGCCACCCACCGAGGGAGCCTTAATTGTGGCGTGCAGATGCGTTCCTTTTGTCGAGATAATATCCTTTCATGTTTGCCGCTGTCCAGAGACCGATCAATAAGTCATTGTAAGCCATTATGTAACCACGCACATCCGGCATGAAGTTTAACGATGTGTATACTTTGGCAGAGTCATAGTCAAAAAAGGTCCGAGAAGGAAGCAAAATATGAAGAAATCTGAACTTCTAATTATTTTCCTGACCACGCAAATCGTTTCTAACAGACGACGCTTGAATAAAAAAGATCCGAATAAGAAGCAACATATGAATAAATCGGAACTTCTAATGATTATTGTGACCAAGCATATCGTTTGACTGACGACGCTTGAATACAAATAGTTCCGAAAAGGATGCAAAATATGAAGAAATCGAAACTTCTAATGATTTTCCTGACCACGCAAATCGTTTCTAACTGACGACGCTTGAATAAAAATAGTTCCGAAAAGGATGCAAAATATGAAGAAATCGGAACTTTTAATGATTATCCTGACCAAGCATATCGTTTCTGACTGACGACCCTTGAATAAAATAGATCCGAATATATAGGAAGCAAAATATGAATAAATCGAACTTCTAATGATTTTCCTGACCACGCAAATCGTTTCTAACTGACGACGCTTGAATAAAAATAGTTTCGAAAAGGATGCAAAATATGAAGAAATCGGAACTTTTAATGATTTTCCTGACCACGTAAATCGTTTCTAACTGACGACGCTTGAATAAAAATAGTTCCGAAAAGGATGCAAAATATGAAGAAATCAGAACTTTTAATGATTATCCTGACCAAGCATATCGTTTCTGACTGACGACCCTTGAATAAAATAGATCCGAAAAGGATGCAAAATATGAAGAAATCGGAACTTTTAATGATTATCCTGACCAAGCATATCGTTTCTGACTGACGACCCTTGAATAAAATAGATCCGAATATATAGGAAGCAAAATATGAATAAATCGAACTTCTAATGATTTTCCTGACCACGCAAATCGTTTCTAACTGACGACGCTTGAATAAAAATAGTTTCGAAAAGGATGCAAAATATGAAGAAATCAGAACTTTTAATGATTTTCCTGACCACGTAAATCGTTTCTGACGACGCTTGAATAAAAATAGTTCCGAAAAGGATGCAAAATATGAAGAAATCGGAACTTTTAATGATTATCCTGACCAAGCATATCGTTTCTGACTGACGACCCTTGAATAAAATAGATCCGAATATATAGGAAGCAAAATATGAATAAATCGAACTTCTAATGATTTTCCTGACCACGTAAATCGTTTCTAACTGACGACGCTTGAATAAAAATAGTTTCGAAAAGGATGCAAAATATGAAGAAATCGGAACTTTTAATGATTATCCTGACCAAGCATATCGTTTCTGACTGACGACCCTTGAATAAAATAGATCCGAATATATAGGAAGCAAAATATGAATAAATCGAACTTCTAATGATTTTCCTGACCACGTAAATCGTTTCTAACTGACGACGCTTGAATAAAAATAGTTTCGAAAATGATGCAAAATATGAAGAAATCGGAACTTTTAATGATTTTCCTGACCACGTAAATCGTTTCTAACTGACGACGCTTGAATAAAAATAGTTCCGAAAAGGATGCAAAATATGAAGAAACTTTTAATGATGTTCCTGACCAAGCATATCGTTTCTGACTGACGATCGACGCTTGAATATAAAAAGCTTAATTTATCAATTATCAGTTACTGTTTGAAATCGTAGAAAGCAAAGAGGAAAGATGTGTCAGCGATTTAGAATAAGGAGTGAAAAACAAATAGCGGTGGTCCTCACTCGAGATCAATGGAGAATCGAAACTTAATTGCAAGTTCTGAAAGTATATTGCTGAAAGTTTGAACAAAATCCGATAAATAATAAGAGAGTTGTGAATTTTGAAAGTTGTAATCACTATATATATGGGAGTTTCAAATTAACCAAATTGGTTATGGTAACTGTATGCCCTTGACAACATCTCCCATTCGCTCCAATACACAAAACCAATATTTTTTTCAAAATGTGCTACTAAGTATAATCTTTTACTTTTATGAGGACCTGTAAGAATATGCTCACTACAATATATTCTGATTACTGCCCAAAGGAAAGAGCGCTTCGGAGAAAAGAGCAGTTAGTGATAATGTTGTGTATATGACAAAATGGGAGAGTTGTCCATGTCATATCACAACCAACTACATGTATAACCAAAATGCCAATTTAAGATTTGCATACTTCTAGTAATTGCATTTTCAAGCATTCATAACTTTCTTTGTCTGATTCCTTTCAAACTTGTGTATGTTTCTATATGTTCAAACTTCTTCTTTCACACAAATCAACTTGCTAAGAATGTGGATTCCCCTTTAATTATCGGAAAACTTCAGAAAAAAAAAGATACTCCAGAAAAAGAAGGCAACCGGGCAAGGCGATTTGCATGTGATTTGAGAGCACCTTTCTTGCTTGAAATATTGAGTTCATCATGTCAGTATTTCTTTAATGTAATACTGTAGATTAATAATTTTAGCCATCTAAAAAACAAGAAAACGTACCAGCTTAAGGGGGAAAGCATTGTTCACAAACGATACTCCCCCCTCCCCCTCCCCCCCCCCCCCCCCCCAGTGCTTTATCTATCCCGAACGAATCGACGCGCCTGGCCTGCGCATAGGAACGTGTGGGCAAGTAAAATGCATCTCGTTCTCGAGCGCTTAGAAATTATGCGGTGACGAGAAACAAAATGCATAAATTATATGCCAAATTCGTGACATTTTTTTGTCACAGCTTTTTGTTTCCTCTTCTCTCTCTGAGTCTCTCATCAAAGACAGTGTCGCTTGTTGGTGAAAGCAGAGTGACTGCGTGTGCTAACCAACAATTTGCGCGAAAGTGTAAATATGTCAATCATTCTAGCCGTCCACTGTAGCGGACCCTGTTCTTCATTTAGTATTACGATTTTAATTTACTATTTTAAGGTAAATGTGTCATATTTTATTCCCACATACCAGGTCCGTAGTCCATTTTTTCAATGTAATGTATTTCAATAAGAGTCAGAGAGGTTCTTTATGTGATGCATGCTTAAACTGCTTGAAAATCCTGGCTACTGGCCTGCAAACGAATATAAAAAGGTGTATTGAACCGGGCGTATGAGAGGCAGGACACAGCAGGGGGGGGGGCAAGATGATGAAGATTTTGGGATTTGAAATCATAGGGCCACAATGGCTATTACGCCCACCCCAAGTTGTATTTTTTGTTACAGTCACCGGATATCGGCACAATAGCCCGTTGCATTGCGTCGCCCCTCGTCAGGGGGCTGCACAGGTTCTGTGGGGGGCTGTCGCTTTCTGAAAGACAGACACCTCAAAACCGCCTGTTGTATATTTCCCCTATGCCCCGACGCTACGCGACGGCCCAATTAAAATGGACTAACCTCTTTCCTACCCAACCCGGATGTAGGCAAAGGCGTTACGGTTGGTAAAATTTAACTTCGGAAAATTGCTTTTGATTTCAGTCCGGCAACATTTGAATATATTTGTCACATAAATCGGCGACTTCCCACTCCATTTGCGTTTCAGAATTCTTTCCTTGAAGTCGGCCCGACGAAATTATTTTGAATGTTATCAATATTAATTTGTCCAGCAAATTGCCTCTTTATCGTTTGCGTTTCATTATTCCTGAAGACAGCCCGATCAAACTATTTCCAACGATAGCTAGAGAATTAATTCGTCAAGTAAATCGTCTCGCCTGTTTAGTTTGCGTTTCATAAGTCTTGTTCTGAAGACGACCCGACGAAATTATTATCGTTAGCGAGAAAATTAATTCGTCGAGTAGATCTAAATTCGTCTCGCCTTTTTCGTTTGAGTTTCATAATTCTTGTATTGAAGACGTTTCTTACAAGGCTCCTTATACACTCCCTCAACAATTCTCAACGATTAATTCATAAAACCTTCGTTATTTTTATATTTGTCGCATATATAGGCGACTTCCCATTCCATTTGCGTAATTTTTCCCTTGGCGTAATTCTTCCCTTGAAGGCGCCCGACAAAATTATTTTGAATTTTATCAATATTAATTCGTCCAGCAAATTGGGATGAAACTATTTCGATCGATAGCTAGAAAAGTAATTCGTCAAGTAGATCTAAAATCTTCTCACCTTCTTTTCGTTTGCGTTTCATTATTCTTGTATTGAAGACAGCCCGACGAAATTATTTTGATCGTTTGGAGGAAATTAATTTGTCAAGTAATTCGTCTCAATTTTTTTTCGGACCGTGCACAACCCAATTTAACACTCTTATTTTACTATTACTTACATTCCTCCTTACTCTCCCAACAACGATTAATTCATAAAACCTTCGCTATTCATATCTCATATCTCGGCTGCCCCGCCCCCCCCCCCCCCCCCCGCTCTCCCTTCGCCCAATAAGAAGAATAAATAGTAAATGACGAAACAAAGGGAAACGGTCCATGGTAAACTCCCCACATAGCCCCTTCAGATAAAAAGCACTTTTGAAATAGCCAAGAAAAGAAGAAGTATTTGTGTTTTAACTTTTAACTTTTTAACATAAATTCGACAAACACGCCGAGAGCATGATTCATTGTCTCCTTAATAAACTTCGCTCGGCTGGCCTGGCCGCCAAAAAGGAGACAGATTAGAAATGGAAACAAAGCCGCATGCGCATCTTTTTTTTGTTATTCTGCACTTCTTTGTATCATCTACGGGAGTTTATATTTTACAATTTGGATTCACAGTCCATCCCGCTCCTGTGTCTCGTATTTACGAATGCCTCATGTCCAAATCGCGGGTACAACGCAGGGACCGCGGAACCGGGGGCTGCAGGCCCCCCCCCCTTTTTTCAGTAAACACGTGCAAACGTATGACAGTGCAGAAATGTGGTATACACGCCCCCCCCCCCCCCCACTAAGCCCCTCCACTTTCCAAGACGTTCCAAGGCCCCTTGCAACGTACAATATCAACGTTGAAGGTTCAAAGTTTCTTTTCATCAACGCTGTACATGTACTTGGTTACGTAATCAGTTGGCCATTGACAGCAGTTGTATACAGAGTCGCTATGAACATGATGGACAAAGAGAGTGGACAAAACAAACCCTCATTGTATACCCTTCACAATGGTTCTGGTAGTCAAAAGAACATCTTTTGTCTACACGAACCATTGTTAAGTATAGAAAGACGAGTTTTTTTTGTCCGCTATCCTTTGTCCGTCACGAATGTTGGCGCTAACTTTTTACCCTTGTCTTTTTAATTTGTAAACAAATCTTTCGGCATATTACTCCCAGTGTTAAAGATCGTATGCTCGATCTGTAATGAAAAACACAAGTCAGAAAAAATTGGAACCAGCGGGATTCGAACCTGTCATCTACTGCTTGCCGGGCAGCGACTTAACCACCAGGCTATTCTGGTTCACGGCCAAGTCACGACGAACTAGAATCAAATACCCAAGATCCTCTTCTTTCTGACTCATTAATATTCAAACGGTCCGCCGTGGAACAATGGTTAGTAAACGAAGAAGCTTGTTTACAAATTAAAAATTCCTCCCCAGTCAAGCTTCTTCGTTTACTAAAATATGTCTTGTTAAGCTGACGTTATTGTTAATGTCCATGTAATGGAAGACGTGTATTTAGGGGAGGGGGTAGGGTCGAGGGTGCACGCTGGACATTTTCACTAACATTGTAGGCCTATTTGGCTACGTAATCAGTAGAGTATAAGCCTACTCCACTGATATCGATTCTTTCAAATTCAAACTTAGGATATTGATGGGGGGGGGGGGGGTACAACGTTGGCTATAATTATGATGGACCATCATATTATAAGGAAAGTCAAATTTGACAAGTAATAGCCAACAATTTGTACGTTTAGTATTACAACAGAAATCGAGGAATCTGGCCAGTGAAAGTGTAATTACATAAATTATATATAATTAACAAGTAGAAAATCCGAATAAGTTCGAAGATCAATCTTATTTAGTTCCGATGTCAAAAATGGGTTAAGCAAGTACATATTTAGGAAGAACATGTTCCCAATTCATATTTTCGGACACATTGGTATGATAGAGGGAAAAACAAATTTCTTGGAGGAAATGGTAATTTATGAAAAAAAATAATTCATTCAATTGAGCAAGTTCCTTGAAAACATCGTTATTTCCTTTTCTCACTACAAGACTTTTACATCAATATTATACAAAATAGTTACAATATTGGCGGAACGTGACAGAAAGGTGAAAACGGTAGACCAAAAATGTAAACAGATTAATAATAAACAGGAAAATAAAAAACGGAAGTATATCATGCAAAAAAAGCAAGTATCGCAGAATATTAAAGAGATTCAGCGGGGTAGTATAGAGGTATCGAATAAGATGAATTAGTCATAAAGAAAAGAAAAAATAACTGAGTAATAAAATAGGAAAATTCCATCTTTGTCAGGCTGTTGTAGTCGATACGCAGTATAATAATTGTTTGGAAACAAACATCGAAAGTAGGGGAAAGGAATGCGTGCTTGCCTACATGTATGTCCATTGTTTGCCAATTCAAGGAGATGAAAAGGCACCGCGCGTGCGGCCAGTGAGCGATGACAGACAAGAAGCAGGTCATGACCGTGCTTGTTACGTGTTTCGCAGAAAACTACTAACACTAGTCGTAATTTTCAGACCCCGCAATTTCTTTACTCGCATGAACCGCTGAATTGAAATTTTCGAAAATACAAGCTATTAACCTTCAACACACGCTCAAAGTTGCACAGTGTTAATCGTTTTGAAGTCATGAACAACGAATATGAATAGTTTAATTGCCAGCTATATCTGGGTGTTATACAAGTGCTTGGCTCAATGGATAAATCAAATTTGTGTTTTCTTCATCAAAGTACATTTTCTCCCACCAAATAGGTATAGGGACTTGAATATATATGACAACCCATTCATTTGATTTATTTTGTATGTCCAAAATAGTTAACAGTGCTTGTCTAAACATTTTCAGACTTGTGCTACTCCCTTTGTACGAGACCCTGGATCATGCCCATGCCCGTGCCTCTGTGAGGCCAAGTAGAACTGATTCCTATAGTTTCTCATCCGGATTTTTCGAAAATGAGGGGGTACCACGTTATTTGAGATTTGATATTTTTCCAAGATGGCCACCGCACATAGCTACTGCGCTCGTATTCCCGTTATACAGCTGTATTTATATTCTTCTTGGGTCCCTGACCCCCAAAAGGCATCAAAAGGCAAAAAAAAAAGGATGCGGGTGGGGACGAGAAACTAGGAATAATTTTGATTTGGTATGACCTCCCTCACCCCCGAAAGTAGGCCAAGTATTCGTGGCGATATGCATATTTGCGACGAGAAGATTAAAAAAAAGCGAGCATAATCATGTTCACTGTTTTTTTTTTTTTTTTTTTAGAAACACCACTCTTTCAGAAAAGCTCCGCGTCCCCTAAAAATAAGGCACGTTGACATGCCCGCAATATGTTGGTCGATCGGTGCATGGCGGCAGGTGTAATTCATGAGGTCCATATACGGATGGTTCGCAGTAACGTTGTGTTTCGATCTTTCCTTTGTTTGAAAAAAAAAAATCCAGTGACTGATCTCAAACAAAATACATGTACGATTCGTGAATAATAATCCGTGTCGATAGCACATATTATTCGGTGGTGGCATATAAAGTCATATAATATACTTTTGTTCTCAAGTTCTAACTTTTTCGACCGATTTATACTTTTATGTCCGGCGAGCCGGATTAATTTTCCTGAAATAGGAATTTCCAATTTCCAATCAGTAGTCAATAGTTTAATAGTATACTGCTAAGTTTCCTGTCAAAATAAAAACGACTCTTCTTTTTACAAGACTATAAAGTATAAAGGAGTTAGAAAACGGGATGCATCGCAATGTCACGTCGATGTCCGCAGTTATCTGAAATTAGTAGGCATAGGCCTAGATGTACTCTCAAATTTCACTCGATGTTTACTTATATAGGTTAATTGATATTGATCATTTGGATTGACTTTGAATTATTTGCCAAAGTCAAGCCATTAATACGGACTAGACAAAAGCCTAGACTTATGGACTTCACTTCAACACACTTGGCAAGAATGTTGGATTTTGCGAGACATTCTACTTCTAGAGCGAGCGTCATGAGAGCCCAGCACAGGTGGACACCTGCGTTATCATCATCATCATCATCATCATCATCATGTCATAGAGCAACTAGAGTCACAATTTCATGCATGCTTGATCAATAAATATATATTGTTATTGTGCTTGGACTCAGCCAAGTCCGCTAACTTATTCTTTCCTTGCCCGGTGATTTTGCTTCTTGATGTCAATCGATCTCGTCCGACTACTTGAATTTTAATACGTGGATTTATTAATTATTCTTTTTGTTTTTCTTTGATTTTTGTTTTCAAATCATGAGATGAAATTATACAGATTTCCTTTGTTTTATATTGAATAGGGCAGATATAAAATGCAACAATAAATATTACGACTGTCATAGAAATAACGATCCCTAATTATTGGGGTAACATTTATGTTTATAAAGACATATATTCTGCCGATAATTATTATACGAAGACAAGAAAACGCTCATGAAATGGTTTTAAATAATGACGGAAAGAGTATAAGAAATCTAGGACCGTAGCGAGAAAATGATTTTAATTAAACCCGCTCTGGAATTGCTCACATCGCCAAAAGTAGAAATCCCGACGGTAATTTGGAAGAAAAAAGGACAAATATGTAGAAACTTGTAATACTATTTGAACAACGGATAATAAGATTAATAATTATTTGAAACTTATTTCAAAATTTTCAGTTATGCAGTTTAACAATTTATCCGCTTTTACAGTCGGTAATCTTTTTAAAGCTTGTTATGCCAATTTTTTAAAGCAAAGTCTTCGCCCGCCAGCGCCTGGAAAATGAAAATGAACATGCGCAGCATAGTGCATTTGTATGCGCGGTATACGGCCGTGCGCTCTCGAGCAGCATGTGACTTTGGTGTTTCCAAACCGTTACCCAGAAACAAACAAAAAAAAGATTTTATGTGCCGACGGCGGCAAAACGTTCACCGACGTGACTTATATGTTAAGGATCAAGGATTCTCGTTTTATTTCAGTCGTTGCAGAAGGCTACTTCAAGTTCAAAATCTACGTTCCGAAGTGCATATTCGCGCATAAACAACTTCAGAATAGTCGCATAGGGCTGCTGTGCTCGTATATATTGCTCCCGCGGGAGCGCTAGTGGGTTCTTTAACTTATATCCGGCTTCTCGAGGAGCGATCGATATATGGTTTCAAACTCTGTAGATTTTGATTGCCCCGTCGCCTGGCGTGCAAACCGTTTAACAAAGGATTATGCAAATGAATCTCGGACCGTATATAACGGTACCTCCCCTCGATAGTTCTGCACGCTCATGCACGCCCCAATCAAAGCCTCTATTGTTAGGAAACAGGAACGGGTTTGCACGCGTTCCCGAGTTTCTCCGTGATTCCTTAGTTTGACCGCTCCAACGTGCAGTGTGAAAGCGAAAGCGATCCTAAAGTGTACTTCAACCGGAAGTGAGTGTGTGTTCCACGGAAAATCTCATGTGATTTTCCTTGATTGTCTTATAAGTGCAGGCCATCGATAGAAAGAAAACACAAGGAAAGATAGAAGAGGAAATGATAGAAGACAGAAAGGGAAAATGATAAAATGAATAAAAACAAAGAAAAACATAAGACATTTAAAGAAAGAGAAGATGATAGAAAGAAAAAATGAAAAAATGATGAAAAGAATGAACAGATAGAAAGGGAAAATGATAGAATGACTAAAAATAAAGAAAGACAAAAGAAAACAAAGCAAGATAGAAAGATAAAATGATGCAATGATAAAAAACAAAGAAAAACATAAGAAATCTAAGGAAGAGAGGATAGGATGATGAAAACAAAGAAAAACAAAAGAAAAACAAAAGAAAACAAGGAAAGATAGAAAGATAGAATGATAAAAACAAAGAAAAACATAACAAATCTAAAGAAAGAAGAGATGATAGGATGATGAAAATAAAGAAAAAGAAAAGAAAACAAGGAAAGATAGAAAGATAAAATGATAGAATAATAAAAACAAAGAAAAACATAAATCTAAAGAAAGAAAAGACGATTCCTCTTTCTATCTTTTCTTATAATTTTGTGCTTTTCATCATTCCATCATGCAGCGATGGCCTGCACGAAAGAGAAGACGAGAGAAGATGACTTTTGACTGCCAAAACCTGTCCATCGCGGTACCACTACGCGACAGCGCTGTGTATAGTACGCACAGGTGTGACCTTTCAAAAAGTGCAGCGCGATTACATTCTGCCATTTGACTGTAGGCAGATGACACAATAAATATGTAGGGCCTAGTACAAGACTACATCGCGCAATGCTTGGTAAGTTGTAAGCTGGTTAACAAAATTTAACTTAATGATTTGCAATCAATCAATAGTTGAAGTTTTATGTAGTTTAATTTTGAGATGAAAAATTCATGTAATTTCAGCGAAAAGCATGTAGTCGCAGTTCGCAATGCTAGAGAATGGGCAGGTCGTACAGCGCTGTCGCGAAGTGTATAGTTAACAATAACAACTATACAATGACAAATACAAATATATCTATGTACTACTGCTTGCATCACCTTCATAATTCCTGCGATTTTTGGCTATAATAGCTAATATGCCCAGTAATCCTCAAATTGGCAAAAATCCTACCTAGGATATTGAAAAAACAGTGAGCAGGAAAGAGGTATTGAATTTCTATAGAGTGGAGGAGTTTTTAATTATTTTGTCCGTAACACCATGAAGCTATATTAGCTATACAAACCCGAAGTTGTGGGGAGAGCGAATCGTGCACCGTTCTACGCTGGGTGCGCAATGCGCACCTAACTATGGTGCGCACACACGTACACACAGGTTTGTATAGCTCATATATAAGGTATATATTTAAATAATTAAAAACGTCTAGAACCTAGACTAGTGGTGTTTCTTGCCGACTCAGCTGCATCGAGAGAATTAGAGGTCATCTTTTATCATGATAATGACAATAAGCCAGTTCGGGGTTAGCGCATGGTACAAATGACCCCAAATATCCACAGATATTTTAGACATGGAGGGTCCCTTTATGTGCTCTTCAGAAAAAGTGATAGAGGTGCCTCATGAATAGCTTTTGTTTCCCCCTTTAAAAAGAATACTTCCACCTGGATATCATGGAATGCACCATTAGTGCATAATTGAATAATGATTACATGACATTCATAAGCACATATCGAATATTAGTGTCAGTGGGTTTTAGAATTTGGTACAGATGACCTTTATCTGATCATGCTCAGATTGCATCTCCGAAGTGGCTTATTCTTACAGCAACGTGCAAAAGGTAAGCTGAATCCTATCCCCGCTGCCAAATTTCTGTCATAAGTGTTCATATTAGCCAAAAAATAATCATGTTATTAGTCAATTTTGACCAGAACCACCACGGCAAACACCGAGGGTGGATTCCAAGATTCAGCGTGCATGAGAATGTGTGATTCTAATGTGTGTGTTTTTTGTGTTGACATCGTCCATAGTACATGTAGCAGGCCGTGTATAGCTCCGTAGGCCCAGTACCAGATTGATAAGCCAAGGAGCTCGTATAGCTACTATAAAGCCTTAAGTTAAGAGCAACGAACTGTACCGTCAACCACACCACGAATAGTGGTCATATTGACCACTACGAAATATACATGCAAAAATAGTTGAAATTTTCTGTCGCATGTACTAAAGGTGTGGGGGAAAAATAAGATAAATATTTTAAATACTTGCTTTCATATTCAGCCTTTAAAAATCTCACTCCTTCCTCAAATGGCCGTTAGGAAGAACTTTTGATATCTTCAGAAAAATCCAAAGTCAAAATCTTGTCCAAAACCGGAGAAATCCCCGCCGATTTGTTTCGCGAATGTCATACTCATACACCTCAACTTTTTAAAACACCACTGCACAAAAGTCACAAACATTCACTCAAAATCGGCAATTAATTTACAAAAACCGACCCCAAAATATCCAAGAAATACAATAAATTCAACTCACCAATGTTGGAAAAATGAAATCCCTGCCGATTTTTTTCGCGATCGCATGTTGTTTACATACTGCCGATGTCTTAGACTAAAATCGGCCAATAAAATTTTTGTCCACAAAGAAACTCGGGATCGCAAGCGCACATCGATCTTTACGATCGCGCACACAGAAAATCAGGACTTTTCCGTGTATGCCATAGGGACCAAATTTTTAAGGACAAAACTCTTTTGGGGAGATGTCAGCGCCCGCGGCGACCAGGAAATGTACACAATGACTCCGATAGCTCGTTTCGCGAGAATCAACAGTAAATTACGGATTTCATTTTTGGAAATATCTTTTCCAACGTCGGTGAGTTGAATTTATTGTATTTCTTCAGTTCTTGGATATTTTGTGGTCGGTTTTTGTAAATTAAATGCCGATTTTGAGTGAATGTTTGTGACTTTTGTGCAGTGGTGTTTTAAAAAGTTGAGGTGTATGACTGCCTACATTCTACACGAAGTATAATACTATAGGAATGTAGCTATGAGTGATCAGAATTTCAATAATCAGTATTCAGTGATAATAAAACACAAGAAACTTGACTAAATATTCACTTGGTCAGGCGGATTTAATGGTGGCTGGGCCGGGCATAAATAACGACTTTGGCCCGATTGCTTTTTAAACAGGAAAACTTAGTTCCAAAAATCATCAAAATAAATACTTATATTAAACACATAAATTATAAATAGGCGGCCTAGGCCCACTCATAGCTACATTCCTATACTTCGTGTGTATAATTTAGGCAGTCATACACCTCAACTTTTTAAAACACCACTGCACAAAAGTCACCAACATTCACTCAAGACAAGACAAGATTTGGACAAGATTTTGACTTTGGATTTTGCTGAAAATATCAAAAGTTCTTCCTAACCACACCACGAATAGTGGTCATAATAGTGACCACTACGAATACAATATGCAAAAATAGTTGCTATTTTCTGTCGCGTGTAGTAAAGGTATGGGGGGAAAAGTAAGATAAATATTTTAAATACTTGCTTTCAAATTCAGGCCTTAAAAATCTCACTCCTACCTCAAATGGCCGTGAGGAAAAACTTTTGATATTTTCAGCAAAATCCAAAGTCAAAATCTTGTCCAAAACCGGAGAAATCCCTGCCGATTTGTTTCGCGATCGCGTGTTGTTTACAAACTGCCGATGTCTTGGACTAAAATCGGCCAATAAAATTTTTGTCCACGAAAAAACTCGGGATCGCAAGCGCACATCGATCTTTACGATCGCGCACACAGAAAATCGGGACTTTTCCGTGTATGCCACAGGGACCGAATTTTTAAGGACAAAACTCTTTTGGGGAGATGTCAGCGCCCGCGGCGACCAGGAAATGTACACATTGACTCCGATAGCTCGTTTCGCGAGAATCAACAGTAAATTACGGATTTGATTTTTGGAAATATCTTTTCCAACATCGGTGAGTTGAATTTATTGTATTTCTTGGATATTTTGTGGTCGGTTTTTGAAAATTAAATGCCGATTTTGAGTGAATATTGGTGACTTTTGTGCAGTGGTGTTTTAAAAAGATGAGGTGCATGACTGCCTACATTATACACACGAAGTATAGGAATGTAGCTATGACATGTATGAGTGCTCACTATTGCCACACCACGAATAGTGGTCATATTGACCACTACGAATACAAAATGCAAAAATAGTTGGTATTTTCTGTCGCGTGTAGTAAAGGTATGGGGGGAAAATAAGATAAATATTTTAAATACTTGCTTTCAAATTCAGCCCTTAAAAATCTCACTCCTACCTCAAATGGCTGTGAGATAGGACTTTTGATATTTTCAGCAAAATCCAAAGTCAAAATCTTGTCCAAAACCGGAGAAATCCCCGCCGATTTGTTTCGCGATCGCGTGTTGTTTACATACTGCCGATGTCTTAGACTAAAATCGGCCAATAAAATTTTTGTCCACGGAGAAACTCGGGATCGCAAGCGCACATCGATCTTTACGATCGCGCACACAGAAAATCGGGACTTTCCGTGTATGCCACATAGGGACCGAATTTTTAAGGACAAAACTCTTTTGGGGAGATGTCAGCGCCCGCGGCGACCAGGAAATGTACACAATGACTCCGATAGCTCGTTTCGCGAGAATCAACAGTAAATTACAGATTTGATTTTTGGAAATATCTTTTCCAACATCGGTGACTTGAATTTATTGTATTTCTTGGATATTTAGTGGTCGGTTTTTGTAAATTAAATGCCGATTTTGAGTGAATGTTTGTGACTTTTGGACAGTGGTGTTTTAAAAAGTTGAGGTGTATGACTGCCTACATTATACACACGAAGTATAGGAATGTAGCTATGAGTGACTATTGCCTGCGTTACTACACAGTCGGCAATGGCGTGTACCTATGAGTGGGTAGGAGTGAGATTTTTAAGGGCTGAATTTGAAAGCAAGTTATTTAAAATATTAATCTTATTTTCCCCCCATACCTTTAGTACATGCGACAGAAAATACCAAATATTTTACAGAAATGTAGCCATGAGTGCCTAGGCCTATAAGTTATTCAGTATTCTACACACAAAAAAAATGACAGCAATTTTAATTTATGGGACCGGGCAGCGCCAGCATTACAAGATTATTAATATTATTAATGCGTGAACTTACCTCTTTCAGAAGTTGAATGAATATAATGGAACCAGATGAATTACACTGCTTATTATCTCTTTCGACGTAGATATAGTGGATGAACTAAGAAACTTTAAAATAGAAAATAGCACTGTCCAAAATTAGGAGTTCCGCTTTTCGAGTTTGTCCCTTGAAGTTGAACCGCGCTCATCTAGATATCCTTAATTGATCATATCTGAGCTGAAAGCTTTAAGCTCAGCTAGCTTCTTCTTCTTCTTCTTTCGTTGTATGGTATCGGCAATCAGTCAAATTTGACTATTGTTGCCAATGACGTTATGCATGTAATTCAAATTCAGTATTTCTGACTCCTTCTCTCTTTTAATTTACATTTAGAATCAAGTAAACATTTAATACTGTATTTAATCTGTATTTAAAGCTTAATAAGAAAATAATAAAACACCACATGCTTCAGCTCAGTTCCAACGAGCGCTTGCCTAGCCCTTTCATAGATGCAATCTTACCGATACGGAGCGGTACTTTGCGCCGTTTTTTCGGACATGCCTAGGTAACTCATGCATAGACATAGGTGTGTGTGTAATTGGGTTTTTACAGACGTGTATCAATCAGATATGATTATTTACGTCTGGGACCGACCTTTAACGTCACCATCCGAAAGACGTGACTCAGTCTCGAACCTGGGTCCG
Source organism: Heliocidaris erythrogramma (assembly GCA_025617745.1). Taxonomy (NCBI): domain Eukaryota; kingdom Metazoa; phylum Echinodermata; class Echinoidea; order Camarodonta; family Echinometridae; genus Heliocidaris; species Heliocidaris erythrogramma. The sequence goes on along the minus strand of CM046860.1, from coordinate 44,522,740 downwards.
CTGAATCAGTTTATAACTTCCACTGGTAGCTGGATTACAGGCGCACGCACAGAACTCCAAAAGACGTAGAAGGCTTGTGCGGGTGCGAAACTATCGCCGTCGCTCGTACGTGGTCACGTGATATCCGCCATCTTGGTTAGTCCTTCAGATAGCGGATCGTCAAGCGCAATAATTCATTTAACATGTAGATTCTATTCATGAACTTTTGAGTAATTTTCATCGCCATGCCGTTTTGCACGGCATATAACTGTACTAACCGTCAGAAGAAAGGATGCGGGAAAACTTTCCACAGGTTAGTTGATCTGATTAATTCAGTAATAAGTTATAATTTATGATGTTTTGACAATGTCGACTCTCTTCGTGATACTTGACTTTTTGTAGTACGTAGTCCCATCTGTTCATTTTACCGTTTTATTTTAATTACTCGCTGCAGTTTTCATGATGTGGTCTTATGAAAATCGCTCATTGAGTAAAGATAAATAACTTGTTTAATTAAATTAATGAATATTACCATTTCATACCTTTCTGACATTCCTAAAGAATAGTTAAAGAGATCTAAGCAGCTAATTTAACCATTTTAAGAACAGTAAAAATTGTGACACTGACATGACTGACAGTGACACTCAGTCATCAGGTCATGACAGTGAAACTTTGTGACAGTTATTTATTGACAGTAAAGTTAGACTTAGACTTTAGAGAGAAATTCTAACTCGGTCATGACATGTAACTCTAAGGCCTAATAGGTAAATCTAAGTTAGTAATTAATACTCACAGTGAAGACAGAGTGAGCTGTGTCTGTGATTGTGAAGACTTCGCTTCAGAAGTTCAGTCTACGTCTTCACTCTTCTTCACTTCCATGGCATGACTTCCCTGAACTGACATGACTGAAGATGCGATGGTCATGAGATGAGTGACACTGTCATGGCTGTCGTTAACGCGTTAATTGTCGATTTTCTTAGAAGTATGAGTAATATGTGGTGTAATTGTGTTAGTGAGGTTGACCTGAATTCTGATGTTAAAGGGAAATCCAACCTTAATTAATAGCAAGTTGCTTTAAAAGAAAGAGGAAAAATCAGAGAAGCAGATTGGTGAAAGTTTGAACGAAATCGGACAAGCAATAATGAATAACAAAATGTATTAGGGCCTACTCAGTAGGATCTTTTTCTTTTATGAGGACCTACATTAACAATATGCTATCTCCAATATATTACTGGCCCGAGGGTAAAAGCGCCTCAAATAAAACTGCAAATTAATGATATTTTTGTGTACGACAAACGGGAGAGTTGTCCACAAAAATGTCACAATTTGAGATTTGCATAGATGTAGTGATCTCATTTTTCAAACATCCATAACTTTCTTAGTCCTTGTCCGATTTCTTTCAAACTTTCACCATCCTATTTTTCTTATTTTTCTGCGTTCACACAAATCATCTTATTACCAAGGTTGGATTGCCCTTTAACTTAAAAAGTAATGTATTGATTAAATTAAATTATTAAACAATTCTTTTATTTCTTTATCAAACATTTCTGATTTTTCTTACAATGTAGTTTGTATTTCCAAAGAGATTCTTTTCAATTAGGATTAATTCCTAGAAATTAATTGTGATCTTATGTTTTTATTTTTCCACTTTCAGATTTCCAAGAGGTGATAGTTCTCTCCTAAAGAGATGGATCGTGAACATGAGAAGAGACAACTGGACACCTGGTCAGTATTCGTCCATATGCTGCGACCACTTTGCAGAGGAATGCTTCGATCGTACTGGTCCGACAACTCGGCTCCGCTCAGATGCTGTGCCAACACTGTTCAACTTTCCCCAACATCTTATAAAGGTAACTAATGTTCATGCAACATTATGGCACCAACAACATGCAGGGTTTAGATACAAATAATACATTATATTATATGCATTTATAGCTGTTTTTTTTTAATTTTATTTATTTTTATTTGAATCTTGTTTATATTTACGTGAATGGTACAGGCAATTCTCATTTTATGCATTTTTTTTTGATGTCTCCTAATATCAAAGCTAAATTTGTTGGGCCGAAATTATATTCTTAACTTTTATGATTGTGAACTAAGGTAACAAAGAATGATTGAACCAATGTTGATCTAATGATTAGCAGTCAACTGCTTTGCAAAATCTGTGCAAATGTAAGATTAATTTGATATATATATATATATATATATAAAGAAACAGAGTTGAAAACTTTTCATGCATTTTCCATCATCAGACTCTGTTACTTGATATTTATTTTTTTATTGTAACTGTCTACTTTTGATTAACTTTTCCCCTCCCTTCTCATTTCAGAATGTCAAACAGTGCAAGCCCCCAATACCACGAGATACTGCTCAACCACACTCTGCCCTTAAACAGGTTGATGACTCCAATCTTCACATTGCCGAGTGTTCAAATGAGGATCCAGCACGTGATACCTACAGACAAGAACTCAGTACCCCGATCAAACCCAAGCCCCTTGCAGACAACACTGAATCCATGTATTTACATCCATATGCCAAAGTTACTCGTGCAATTTTATTTTCATTAATTAAAGATACTTGGTGGAGATACAGTTACATGCATCTGTGATAATCATAAAACAAACAACATAGTGATGGGTACAATGACTTCGTTTTCTCTCCTTATTATGGGTTACTTTGCAGACATTGTCAAATATTATTCAGTGGAGTGAAAGGATCATTTGTGATTGAAATGAGCAAGTCCATCATCATATTCATCTGTTTCTTAAATGATATTGATTAGACTCATACAATTTGCTTACTTATCAAGAATATCATATTGGACCAGCATAAAAAAAAAGGAACACAGAGAAAGGAGCATTTGAGTCTGGTGGGAAAAATATTGTTTATGATAAAACTGTCTTATACATGTAATAGAGTTCTTAAATTTATAATGAGAGTTTACTGTCTGTAGCATTTTGCCGGGCTATGGGGGCTTATGTAGCAATGTGACCACTGGCAATATGCACTTGCATATAGTAACTATCACATTCATTGCTACTGGTACTAATACATGTATTTTGTGTGAAAAATTTGTAACTTGCCAATGCTTTGTCAGTTTCTGCAATAAAACATAGTTTTATTGTTCAAAGATTTTGTGAACTTTTGAATTATTTTTGGAAAATAAATGTTGAACTTAACTATAAAATTTTGTTTTTTTCGATTCCATAAAATTTAATATAAGATTTGCCTGTAACAGTTGATAAATCTCCCTACTCCTCTCCTCTTTCTTTTCTCTTTTTTTTTCCAGTTGTGATGTATGTGTACAATGTAAATTTATTTACAAATGTAGTAAGCTTCTCTTTGAGTTTGTGTAATGCTATGAAGAGTGACATGTGCATTGTGTGTGGGGGGGGGGGTGTACTGTGACAAGCTTGTGCTTCATTGTTGAGCTACTAGCCTACATGTACATGAGGAAAAATGTCAGTGTGTATTAAGAAAGAGAAGATAAGGTGAATAATATTGATTCGAGGGCCGTTAAGCATTTGTTAAACTGGTGGGGGGGGGGGGGGGGGGGGGTGCTAAGCATGTGAACTAGCATATTATTGCAAAGCTGCAGTATTGTGAAATGTATCCACTAAAAAATTTATTCAATTTGTCTCCAACGGCCCACAAGGGGGTGGGACACACACTACTGCTGTGTGATAGGTTGCCCGGGTGCTGTGAAAAAAATCACAGGCGGAACCGGGCGGGATTCGAACCCACGACCTCTGGATTACTAGACCAGTGTCATAACCACTAGACCACCGGAGTGCCCTGAGTGACATTATATCACCCGACGGATTAATTCAATACCTTTGACTTGATAGTCCCCATATTGGGATAGTTTGAACCTGATCACTCAGGGCACTCCGGTGGTCTAGTGGTTATGACACTGGTCTAGTAATCCAGAGGTCGTGGGTTCGAATCCCGCCCGGTTCCGCCTGTGATTTTTTTCACAGCACCCGGGCAACCTATCACACAGCAGTAGCGTGTGTCACCCCCTTGTGGGCCGTTGGAGACAAATTGAATAAATTTATTTATGACACAGTAGTAGCATGTTGAACAAAACTAAAACTTTGCAAAAAAGCAAATTAAATCAAAAGGAAAATTGTCCAATGTTTAAAGGCAAATAATATACAGTACTTGAAAAAATACCTTTATATAAATTTATATCGATAACACATTGGACAAAAAATGACAGGTTGTACAACCATATAAGTAATATCTTTATTTTTAAATGTTTCGTTTTTGTTTTTGTTTTTGTTTTGTATGTGATTTGTTTTTGTTTTTTTCCAAGGGGGGGGGGGGGGTGTGTCAAGAAGGATGATTGCGAACAAATGAACTCGGGCTCCGATGTACCTTGAAGGAGAACTACAAAACTTAGTATCTTGGAAACGAAGTGAAATTTAACTCTTGTCTCCTGAAAGAGAACTAAAATTAAACTGTTACATGTGTAATACACATTCAGTTGATGTCATTTATGTAAGGAAAATCAGACTGAAAAATTTTCAAATGATAGACAGATGGCCCTTTTGAGAAGATCGAATATAATAGGCATTGTGACGTGCACGATCGGTAAGCTCACTGAAAAGAACGAGGACTAAGCAATATGGCGGCGTGTGCACTCGAGCGAATCTTCCAGCGGGTATTTCGAGGATACCGCGATCTGTGCGTTGTGAATGGGTATGAGCCTTCTACGTCTTTTGGAGTTCTGTGGGCGCACGCCACAACGCCCAGTTGTGGCGCTGTTGTACCATTTAGGGTGTCGCTAAAAAGTCAAATCGAAAACTGATATTTTTTCTCAAGAGAAAAGCTATAGGCACAAATGTGTTTATTTCATAATTTGGTAATATGTACAGGTATTAAAGGCCCAAACCCATTATAATGTATAATTACGTATAAGAAAAGATATTGCAAATCTAATATTTTAATACACGTATTCTTGAGCGGCGTACTGTACTAGCGCGGTACTTCTCGTAACTCAAAATGAAGTCCTTCAATAACGGTTTTAAAACTCGCTTGACATGTTTTATTCTTAGCTGATTAGTGCTTCAGAAAGAACAGATGTTCAGCGTTTTCTTAGCATAGGTCAGTACTCTGAGCAAGTTGTCTGGGTCTTACTGTTTTAACTCAAATTAGTTTTTTTGTTGTTTTTTTTTTCATTTACGCTCGCAATCAACAATTCCAAGGTACATAACTCAAAGGATGCTTTTATTTACGTTTACATTGTAATCGATGTTCTATAGTACTTTATTTACTATTACTTACTCATCGAAGACTTGATATATTATTTGTCAACATTAGGGCACCCCTTCACCTTCATTCAGTACTCTGAGCAAGTCTGGGTCTTACTGTTTTAACTCAAATTAGTTTTTTTGTTGTTGTTTTTTTCATTTACGCTCCGCATCAACAATTCCAAGGTACATAACTCAAAGGATGCTTTTATTTACGTTTACATTGTAATCGATGTTCTATAGTACTTTATTTACTATTACTTGCTCATCGAAGACTTGATATATTATTTGTCAACATTAGGGCACCCCTTCACCTTTCTGATTCCTATTTTCTGCTTGTTTCCCTTGTAAATAAACTCTCTATCTCTCTCTCTCTCTCTCTTTTCTATTCATATTTTTTGTTGTTTTTTTATTCTATGTTATTTTGTAAATAAAGTTTGTTGTTAGTGTCATCATTAGTTATTTTCCTTTTATATATATTATTTACAAAATGGAAACGTATTGCAATGCTTCAAGCTTTAGCTTGGCTCAGTAGTGTTACATTATCCATATTTTGTACCTGTATTATGATCATATTTGCCTTTTAATTCTGTTATTGAGTTACTCATACTTATTCTCATTTTTTCTGTCATAATGATATACTATGCAGTGCCATGTACCATGCAGAAATAATAAATAAATAAAGCCTAAATTTCACATAACTCAAAATGAAGTCTTTCAATAAAAATGATATAAAAACTCGTTCCAAATTTCTTATTCTTAGCTGATTAGTGCTTCAGAAAGAGGATGTTCAGCTTTTTCGTAGTATAGGTGCAATCGGAGCAAGTTGTCTGGGTCTTACTAGTACTGTTTTTGTGACATAATTATATACCCCAGTTATACGCTCCGCATTATAGCGCCTTTTAGAACATTCGCGCAACTCAAACTGAAGTCCCTCAATAAAAGTAATGTAAAAACTCGTTCGACATTTCTAATTCTTAGCTGATTAGTGTTTCAGAAAGAGGAGATATTCAGCTTTTTCGTAGTGTAGGTCGGTACTCGGAGCAAGTTGTCACTGCTTTAACTCAAATTAGTGACATACCCCAGTTATTAACGCTCCGGATCAACAATAGCCCCTAAATTTCATAACTCAAAATGAAGTCCTTCAATAAAAATTATATAAAAACTCGTTCCACATTTCTTATTTTTAGGTGATTAGTGCTTCAGAAAGAGGAGATGTTCAGCTTTTTCGTAGTATAGCTCGGTACTCGGAGCAAGTTGTCTGGGTCTTACTGTTTAACTCAAATAATACCCCATTTATTTGCGCTCCGCATCAATTACTGTATATAGCGCCTTTTAGAACATTCGCGCAACTCAAAAAGAAGTCCCGTAATAAAGTTAAGTATAAAAACTCGCTCGACATTTCTCATTCTTAGCTAGCTGATGCTTCAGAAAGAGGTGATATTCAGCTTTTTCGTAGTATAGGTCGGTACTCGGAGCAAGTCGTCTGGATCTTACTGTTTTAACTCAAATTAGTGACATACCCCAGTTATTTATGCTCCGCATCAACAATGGCGCCTTTTAGAATATTCGTGCAACTCAAAATGAAGTCCCTCAATAAAAGTAATATAGAAACTCGCTCGACATTTCTAATTCTTAGCTGATTAGTGCTTCAAAAAGAGGAGATATCCAGCTTTTTCGTAGTATAGGTCGGTACTCGGAGCAAGTTGTCTGGATCTTAGTCCTTCAAGTCCTTCAATAAAAATGATATAAAAACTCGCTCGACATGTCTTATTCTTAGTTGATTAGTGCTTCAGAAAGAGGAGATGTTCAACTTTTTCGTAGTGTAGGTCAGTACTCGGAGCAAGTTGTCTGGGTCTTATTGTTTTAACTCAAATTAGTGACATACCACAGTTATTTACGCTCCCCATCAACAATAGCGCCTTTTAGAATATTCGCGCAACTCAAAATGAAGTCCCTCGATAAAGTAGAATCACGTTCGACATTTCTAATTCTTAGCTGATTAATGTTTCAGAAAGAGGAGATGTGCAGCTTTTTCGTTGTATACTCGGAGCAAGTTGTCTGGATCTTACTGTTTTAACTCAAATTAGTGACATACCACAGTTATTTACGCTCCGCATCAACAATAGCCCTTAATACACATTTCACATATAAAAACTCGCTCGACATGTCTTATTCTTAGCTGATTAGTGCTTCAGAAAGAGGAGACATCCAGCTTTTTCATAGTATAGGTCGGTACTCGGAGCAAGTTGTCTGGACCCCCAGACGCGTATTTTTTTTCTGTCAGGATTTGCGCCACTGACAAGAGTATTTGAGCGTCAAGAAGCCCCGTTTTCGTGATACCTTCATGACGAGCACAACGTGAATCCGAATGCGCCACACAAGGAACTGCGAGATTGGTTCGCTCATTTTATTATATCCCGGCAATTTGTTTTTCATGAATATTCATGCCGACTAGTCTTGACGGAATAAACCGTATTGTCACTCCTCTTGACGCTCAAATACTGCCCTCTCTCGTCGGGTGGCTCAAGTCCTGACAGAAAAAAAATATAGCCCCCCCCCCCCGACAACTACCCCTAGGGCAACCACCCTCTAGGACAACTAACTACCCCCGGAAAACTACCCCAGGACAACCACCCTAGATCTCGGAAAAGTACCCCAAATTGGACCTCACATCACATTGAACAAGATTGTGAATTAAAGAATTAATATGGCCTTTAGCAAAAGAAGGAAAGAGAAAAGGATAGATGGAAGGAAAAACAAAGAAATAAATAAGGAAAGAGAAGAGGATAGATGGAAGTTAAAACAAAGAAATGCATAAGGAATGAGAAGAGGATGGATGGAAGGAAAAAAATACATAAGGATCTCCTCTTTCCTTATGTATTACTTTGCTCTTCCTTCCATATATCCTCTTCTCTTTCCTTGTATTTCTATTATCTTCTCTTTCTTTATGTATTTCTTAAGTTTTTTCCTTCCATCTATCCTCTCCTCTTTAATTATGTATTTCTTTGTTTTTCCTCTTCTATATCCTCTCCACTATCCTAAAATCTTTGTTTTTCCTTCCATCTATCCTCTTCTCTTTCCTTCCATACATCCTCTTCTCATTCCTTACTTTATTTCTTTGTTTTACCTTCCATCGGTCCTATTCTCTTTCCTCATGTATTTCTTTGTTTTTCCTTCCATCTATAGTGGAAACTCAGTATAAATCATCCAAACAAGTATTTTGGTACATTAAAGTTTACACTATTGACGTATTTTAGATTTTCACGTTTATTTTTACATTCAGAGAGAGCCAAGGGTAACGTATTTGACGGTTGATGACCTTTAGTTTCCACCTTGTGTTTTGACGAAAAAAAAAATCTTTACCTTCTTAATTCTCATGTGTGACGAAAGGTAGTGTATGATGTTTTAAAGCAAAATATATTATAACTTTGTCAATGTACTTTTTCTGTAATGGAGCAGAGTTTCAGTAACGTATCTTATTTCTGCTTATCGTAACATACACCTTCAAAAACTTTGTATCTGAATATATCTATTATTAGAGATTCAATACACACTTTTTGTATTTATATAATATTGAGATGGACTTCATTCACCACACCTAAGTCAGATCACTTCGTCATTGTCTTCAATTTTTTAGGCCGTCAATACAAAAAGTAACATAAATCTTATCGCGATTTGGAGACACCGTCGCACAGTGGGCCAGGGCTAAACCAAAGTGAGCCGAAAGTCATTTTGGGCAATTTGTGTTTTTTAATTTTTGTCATGCCCTGTTGAAAGACACTACTTTGAAGAATATTTCAGTAAAATATTTAACTCCGGTATGTACATTAAGGGTGTATATTTCCTACTTCAAGCCGCAAAATTCAACATATTGCGAGTTTCAGTGCAAATTGTGACCAATTTAATAAATAAGTTATTTCAACATGTAGTTTTTAGGTTATCGATCTATAATTGCTCCCACATATTCATGAGAGTTCATTTCACTGTATGAATGGGGTAAAAATGCAATCTTCGTGAGTATAATAGGGTAATTATCCTAGAAAATAGGCCGATTATTCGTGTTTTTTATAAATCCATATGAAACGTTTAGATTTCCACGGATTTCCAATTCAATTTTATCACCACCATTTTTCTTGATGTCTCAGCTTTAAGCTGATAACAGATTTGGTTGCCACCTTCTGCCCCTTTTTATGTTAGAGCCGATTTTCCTCGACACATTACCCGGAAAATATATTTATTTTGGACCGCGCAGCCGCTGAAGGATTCTCTGTCATCATACGTCGCCGCATGGGGGCGCGCATGACTTTTTTTCACGGCAATGTCCCATTTTTTTATTAACACTGATAAAGAAGTCGACAATGTAATCAATTATAGGGCTTTGGAGAAAGCATAATTTGTATTATAATTTGTCCAACACCAAAACCAAGCTCTCAAAATGTTCTCTATCTTTTGTCTTTTACAGGCCCAACATTCTGAGTAATTCACAATAGCTTCAGTGAATATTTAAAGGCGAAGGCTTTTCGAAATAATTCACTCTTGTCTACTGGCAGTATAAACAATAGGGCAAAAGCCTTAAAATAAATATGGACTTTATCAGTCAGTATTATGCTTTTGATAACTCGATAGTACCTACAGTATTACTTCTTAATGATACACGTACGTTTCTCTTTAGAAAAATTCATGATCAAGGCTACAGAGGGAGCTCTTTCATTCTTAAAAACCTCATTTAAAGGGAGTGGCAAGTCGTAATCCATGGGCCTGACCAGTTGGCCTGACTCGGGGAAATTCGGATACAATCAGGTCCAATCGTGCGCTACCGAAGGAATGTTATTGCCGAATTCCTCGCGTGATCGTTAACTCGAATCCCCACATACGTAACCGACCAATGAGATTCAAATACTGGAATAAAGAACGGGCGATCTTGTTTACTTAAATTTGGGTCAATGTGCGAACTTTTATTAGCTGTGCGCGATAAATTGAAGTCGCTTTGAACTTTGATCCAGAGAAAGGAGCAGCCAACTGTAAAACCGCCCATAGATTGCGACTTGTCGCTCCCTTTAATAACTCATTGTTGAGCTAGCTGAATATTATTATTTTATTACTATATGCATTATTAAAGTTCAATTTCAAGTAATGACATCATACATTACAGTGCATTGCAAATTTCTCATTATTACAAATATTTCCCAGTACGGCGCCCCCCCCCCCCCTCTTGCCTGAGCTTTATGTTAACGCCGTTTTCACTTACACAGGCATAGAGAAGGATAGAGACTGCATTATCAATTTTCTGAGATATGAAAATCATTGTAATAATAATAATAATAATAACTAGAAAGGCCGTCAAAGGCGGCAGACCCACGCCTTAACCCAATAGGTTTTGTTTTGTTGCGATTATTTTTGTAAGCAGTAGCCATTCAAAGGGGATAACAAGAGGCACATCTCCCCCCCCCCCCCAATAAATTTTGCCATATCCAGGTCATGAAAAAGATATTTTATTATTGAAACATCCCTCCCCTAAAAGTAATTGATTAGACATGTCAGAGAGCGTGGCGTGGTGAGAAAAAAAATGTTAGCAATCGGTTGTATTCAGTGTTCAGTCCAAGGCCGTACGCAGAAATTTTTTTCCTGGGGGCAAGATGATCGCTTTCAAAGGAACCCATAACTTGAAGTCTAAAACCCGATTAAAAAAAAGTATGATTTTGAAATTTCTGGGGGGGGGGCAACTGCCCCCCCCCCCCCCCCCCCCCCCCCCCCCCCGCTGCGTACGGCCTTGGTTCAGTCATGTCAGTGTTAGTAAATGTATTCATGTTCTATCTTTACATTGCAATTCGGGTTGTTTTTTTTTTTTTCAACGGGCTTGGATAAAATAAATATGACGACAAAAGAAGTTGGATCTCGACTTGAAAATGACGTGCATGCGAGGCACAGAGCTTACTCACTCAGTACTACAGTCAGCCGGCCCCATGCAGGCACTTCGCGACAGTGCTGTGTATAGTTATGTACGTACACTACAGCTACTCAGCCACTCACTCAGATCAACACACGCGAACACTCGCGAGTGCGATAGACTCACTCACGTCGAACAAACGCACCAGATTTTCACCGAAAACAATTAAAATCACGTACTACACGTCCACCAGGATAAAATAAATCACAAAAACTTCCACAACAAAGTGGAAAGAACCGGGGAAAATAAACAGAAATGCACAGAAGATAAGAAATAGGAGAAATTAGACGTGCTAGGCTATACGTATACCGTATACCTAGCCGCTTTCGATTTCGCAACGAGAGTACAGTTCAAGCGCGAAAAATCCCTTGTTGCTGGGATACGTTGGCTTTGAATATTCATTGCAGGCTCGTGCGGATTTGAAGTGAAATAGCAAATAATGGGTCTAAAAGTCTTCTAAAATTCATAAACCTGAAATAGATTTTTGGTGAGACGAAGTAATGAGTGTTTTGATTGACCAAAATATTTCTGCATCGGCAGGCGAAGTTTGGGGTCATCAAACTTTCTAGTTTCTATCCTGTCACTCTCTGAACTGAAGTTCCTATACTTTACTACAGGGTCAAAAGTTCAAGGTCACACAGAATTTGCAGGGGTCAACCAATCATCACCAAAATCTAATCGATTCTTTCCTGTCACTTTCTGAACATTCCCTGAAAATTTGGTGCAAATCCGTTCACCCGTTCTCTTGTTATCTTGTACACAAACAAACAAACAAACAAACAAACAAACAAACATACAAACAAACAAACAAAAAAAAAAAAAAAAACATACGGAGCCCTTTACATAACCCTGCCGATTTCATCGGCGTGGGTAAAAACATACGGAGCCCTTTACATAACCCTGCCGATTTCATCGGCGTGGGTAATAATAATAATAATAATAATATACATGTTCTTGTATAGCGCATATCACATTATGATATAACGTCCCTATTATGTATGCGCTTCCAAAGGGTTTTGGATATTATTGGGTGTAATGCGAGAAATATGTTATTTTCCATTGGATTTTGGCAGCCAATCAGAAATCGGTATTTTAATGACGTCATTGGTATTTAAAAATATTTTCATTGGATTCTACGGGTCTGAATACCCATAAACCCATCATCTAAGTTTAAATTATCAGTAAAACTCAGTGAATGTGAATTTTGACGCACTTTCGAGCCATTGTGGCCCACTGTGCGTCGCTATAAGATCGCAACAAAAAATATACGAATCTCATTTTGGTAAGTTTGTTTGTTTGAATTTATTTTCTTCTGCAATCATATAAGAGCATACAATAACAGGGAAAATATAACAATGCATTCACATAAAATGAAAAGAACATAACGTGATCAAAATATACATATTTATAGTAATATAATTACATTTCAGTTTATAAATTATAAATTATTCAACGCATTGAAGTTCAGAGAGCAGAAGACGGACTGCCATAATAAACTTAAGTTTGAAAACATGACAGCCCAAATAAATCAGTATACGTAATAGCAGAATGGAGGTCAAATAAATAAGGAAATTATTCAGATGAAATATACGCATATCTAGATTTTTGTATAGTGTGTAAACGTGAAAAGTGTGACATGAATGAAAGTGATAAAATGACGATGAAAATGAAAAAAATGAAAATGATGCCTGTAGATGAAATGATGAATAATGTGTTGATGAAATTTATCAGCCAGGATTTTAGTGAATTTAAAGATCATTTGATTTATCAGAACACGGACTATTGATTTAAAATGTGGTTTAACCTTTGTAACTAATTTGAACTATTATACTCTAATAGCAATTAACTTGTTTTAACTTGAGCTTTAAATGCAAAAAGATTTTGACAAGATTTTATAGAGTTTGGAAGTTGTGATAATTGTATGATACAAATAAAATAGATTCAGTCCAGATTATGCATGTTATGTAGGTTCAATAGCATCCTGTTTATTATCTATTAATTTCTTCAGTTCGTATAACTCTATGGTGTCTCACATCAAACAATGCATATAGCAAATACAATTAGGGTAGCTTACAATCAAATGACGATATTGGTCAATTCCAGCGTAACGGACATGACATTCAGACAGTTTTTTGTAATTCAAAACATCACACAATAGAATTGGCAGTCTCCAAACAATTTTTATTGAGTTTATCAGACACATTTGACTATCAGGGATATACTCATGAAATTTCACATCATTTTATTGAACGGTTGTGGAGAAAATGCACTCGTTGTGAGCGTAACGGACATGACACAAAATGGACAAGACTTTTTAACCTACTTTTTATTATGAAAATTCCTGTGAGTTTTGGGATAGAATGAACCTGGTTTGGGTATTAATTAAAACTTAAAGTCATGCTGTAATCATAAATTCATGTTTGAGATTAGTTTTACATTGCATTCTTTTTTATAGCTCAGAATGTAGCGTAACGGACATGACAGTTTTGTCCACTTTTTGTGAGCGGACATATTTGTTTTATTACGAGATATGGCAGATATTTTATTGTTCATATAGTAAGGTTGAAAGATAGGGACACACATCATAACTGGTATTCTGTACTATCTCATATATTTCTGTAATTTTAGAAGGGTTGGTTTTTCAATGTTTACACAAGATATAAAAAATAAAGCAAACTTGCTTCTGCACCAGCTAGCTACAATTTATGATACATTTTATTTAATACTACCCTCCATACCAAAACAGAACAAATTATTAGTTGATGCTATGGTGTTTTCTCCTTTATAGGCTAATATTTCTCAGATAGTATTAATATGCTAGCGTAACGGACATGACACCCTTGTGAAGTGAACCATATCTTCACTTCTTTCTTTCAAAAAAACATTTGGCATAAAAAAGACAAAACTAACAGCTCAGTACTACTACCAAATGTTAAATAGTAACACATCTAAGTTCTTTTTTGCAGGTTTTAGTGATCTAACAACTATACTACAATGCATGGAATATAATGCTTAGAGTACCACAACAACATACAACAAAGTAGAGCACGTCTCAAGCTTTGAGGCAAAGAAAACTTAATGAACCAGACCTGATCAAAAGTTTGAACATATCATGAAAATGTCCTGAATGATTCACATCAGTTTTAAAGAAAGAAAGTTAACTACATGTATCTGCAACATGCACTAAAGCAGTTCCACAAAACCAGTGTCATTATGAAATGAGGTCTAAGTTATCATGGAAAAGTGCTAGGGAGATGGCCAATAGTGGAACTGCATTGTCTTGGCTTCAGTAATCCACTATGTAAATAAACAGGGACATATCTGCTGCTGCATGTTGGTCATCAATCATGATCAAGATGTTGGAATGGGATTACATAACAGGGCTAGCAAGATCATCTGAAATCTACAGACTTCCATGGGTAAACTGGAAAATCTGCTTGTTGTTGTGTCTTAAATATAACAAGCAGATTTATATTTATGAGTCACTTGTATCTAGAAACATCCCACTATCCTCAAGCAATTGAAAATAATAATCAATCTATTAAATGGAGCCCACAATGTGGTTTCTGCCACTTGTCGTATATAAAGTGTCATGTCCGTTACGCCATTTGCTTGAAAACTGACAGTGGTAAGGAAAAATGGTTGCTACACATGTAAGGGGATTTAGTTCTAACATAGAAACTGAATTTACAGTAACCAAATACAAATTTCCTGTTGGCTATGAAAACTTTAAGTGAAAAACGTAACGGACATGACACTTCTAATGATAAAGAAATCACACAATTTTGAGGATCAATGCCTCAAAAATTGATGAATGATATAAACATTCATTGTGATTTTCTGTTGATATGTACACTGAACTACTGTTTAAAAGTTGAAGGAGACCTCCAGTAGATTTTAGGCCTTCATTAGAGACAGGAAGAATAAACTCTTCAAAAATAGCCACATTTTTGTGTTATTGCGATACATCATATTAGATTTTCACTGGTGGAAAAAAATACGAAAATTTGTCAGTTTAATGATTTGTCTATTGGAAAATGAACATTTATACATTACTTTTCAAGAATTTTTGAGAGTTTAAGTGCAATTGCAAACTTCATTTTTTTACTAAAGTGAACATTTTTCATGGAATTGCCCTGTTACAGAAGTGAATTCCACAAATCTGGGCCATGGTGTCGGATTGTCTTATGTGCAATAAATAGCCTAGGATTTACCAAATGATAATTTAGGGAGTTACTGGTGGGATATGAGTGAACATTCGTATTAAGTGTGAAGAAATCATTAAATGTGTCCGGTAGTAGGTTATTCCTGTATTTGAACATAAAAAGTAAGCTTTGGAGTGAATTAATATCAAAGACTTTTAATGTTTTGAAATTACTAAAAATGGGATTTGTATGAGGTAAATAGTGAGAGCCAGAACAGATTCTGAGAGCTTTCTTTTGTAATATATAAATCGGGTAAATATTTGTTTTAGCACAGTAGCCCATATTAGATTACAGTAAGTAATATATGGCAATATAAGAGTATATTATATAACATAAAAAAGTATTTTTCGGAAGATAATTTTTAGTTTTATAAAGTATACCAATATTTTTAGCGATAGAAGTTTTTATGTGGGTTAACTGATGATTCCAATTCAAGTTTTCATCTATGAAAGTATCTAGAAATTTAGTATAAAAAATTATCGTTTTTCTTTCTAAGGGCATATATTGTCAATTGATATTGCTAAAGGAATTAACATACGAGTAAGTAATATGCTTTCTTCTTTCGGCACCGACGGAACTATAAAATGGTAAACAAAATAGGCCTATGCATGATTTTGATATAACAGTAAATTAAGAGCAGATGCCTGAAACATAATCACATAGTTCGCTGGCGACATGGGTAAAATAAACATATATATGCTTCTCGCTGATATAAAGGCGTGCTGTGACCTCGGTTGATACTAATTTTACTCTTTATATTCTTAAGTATCAATAAAATTAAAAAATAGGTTTCCTGATGAACAAACCAGTGGTTTATAGCCTGGATAATGCTGGCGACACAAAAATATCCTTTTGGCGCCCCTTTTCGGAGAATGGCCCTAATACTGATTTAGGTCAATCAAAAGTAAAGATTATATTAATATTTGTGCCTAGGCCTACATATTTATATATAAATAAAAGACAAGAAGCGCCTTCTAATCAGGCGATTATGTATTGGCCTAAAATATGCACCGGGAAATGTAGCCTGAAATTATGTTTTGAAAATAAAGTGAACTATAGCTTACTTTATAGGGTAATTATAATTATGTATTGGCCGTCTAGACGATGAAGGCGTATTGACAGTCTCAGCCGATTTTCTATGTCATGACGCGGCGGAGAGTTCGTCCGTCTGTCCATGTTTCACAACAACCCTACATGTACATTATACACAGCGAACATATACATTGTACAATCCTTTCTCAATGGCGTCTGTTTGTGTGTAGACGTGTGTCTGTCTTTTTCTTCTCAAATTTGTAAATATGTCCGGTCGTCTGACACAATTTCTTTTTGTATGGACGTGGACGAACACTTCAATCTATAACTGGGGTTGTTTTCGAGGTATTCATGATCATTATTTGTTCGTTTATGCTCGGTCTTTGAGTGAATTCATTGGTAATTTCATTTGAGGAGATAACTGAACAGACGTCGACCGGACGGGTACGGGTACGTGTGTGTGTGTGTGTGTGTATTCACTATTAATGTAGCCTTGTACCGGTACTAGGTTTTAGGTTTTGTGTGTTTCAAACTGGCAAGAGTCGAGTGCATAGCCATAGGCCTACAGTACATGCATGTGGATGCTTGGAGTGCAGTGTGGCTTGGATTGCGCGCGAAAACCAGAATTGAAAGATTTTGCATAGATCAAATTTAAAGTTTTGAATGTGCAGTTTATGTAGTTGTTGTTGGTGCTGCTGGTGTTTTTGTGATTATTATGTTGTTTAAAACTCTTTCAGTACATGTACCGTACTTATGTTTTGCCTTTCACTTTCAGTTATTCAAGTTGGTATATCCTGGTAGTTGTGGATTAATTATTTTCTTTGTACATTCATGCTTTAGTTTTGTGGAACTATGTACAGGTTTTCAAGCTCATCGTTTTTTTTTTTTGTAGTTTCCTTTTTCTTCGTCATTATTACTTGTACAATGTCATTTATGTATTTAAATGTATTTTTATTGGATGATGAAATAAATAAATTGAAATTGAATTGAAAATTAGTATAGGCCTATAGCCCTAGCTATCAAACCTAACAGTTAGGCTCTATATCTACATGTATATTTAAAAGTGATTAAAGAATATAGATCTATAGGCCTAGACTATATGTAATTTTTGTAATATAAAACAGTATTTGGATTCAGTAGAGGTCTATAAGAATATGAACATGATGTAGTCTAATGTAATATAATATGATGTGCGCACACCCGGCCACTCGACTAGGTTAATAATGTTTAAGATTTATTCTAAAAGATTTAAGAGATTGCTTATTCCAATAAAAGGACCCAGTGTAAATTAATGTTTTCTTGGCAAAGTAGAAATAAAGGTAAAATTAGAAATAAAAAGGTAAAAGTAGAAATAAAGGTAAAATTTTGCACCCTTCAAATGCAACCTGGCAGCACCTTTTTGGGTGCAACTTTGCACCCTAAGAAGCTTTTTGCACCTTTAAGGGTGCAGTTAGCTACATTTTGCACCCTTAAAGGGTGCAAAGTTGTACCTTTTAGAAAAGGTACAAATTTGCACCCTTTGGATGCAAAAATTTCTGCACTCTTAAAGGTGCAAAGTTGCAACTTTTAGGGTGCAAACAAGAACAAAAAGGTGCATTTTTGCACCCTTTTCATGTAGGGTGCAAAATTGCACCCAAAAAGGTGCTGCCAGTGTTGCATTTAGGGTGCAAACCTGAACCTTTTTTTCTAAGTGTGTATGAAGAAGTGGTAAATGAAAGAAAGAGGATTATTGTGTAGAATGCCTATGTATGCTATCATTTGTTTTGAACATTGATTGTAATACCTGAGGCAGTTCATGAATTCGTGCTTGATACATTAAACTGGTAATAAAACAAATCGTTTAGTCTCAACATTTTATTTTCCATGAAATAATATTTTAGATGGAGCTAGTCTAGGCTTTTTCAAAATTATTCTCCTCACCCGTTTTTGTATAACTGAGAGTCTATCCAGTTGATACTTTAATACATGTAGTAGAGTTGCCCCAAGCAAGAATACCATAATTTATGTAGGGTAAAACCTGGGTGGAATACAACAGTAATACATGTGAGGGAAACAAGGATTTCAATTTTTTTTATAATACCAATATTTCTACAGTGCATCCCAGAAAAGTACACAGTTGGAAAAATTCTCCCCAAATGTTTCAAAATATTTTAAGGAAATTTTTATACCAGTGGATAGCTAGCTTAGGGTCTCTTTTATCAAATAACACCAAAATATCTCACAATATTTTATGCTTGAGTGAGCAAAAGGTCAATAATGAGAAAGGGTGGAAAATCCAGTCTTGACAAGAATTGATATTGACTCTGGCTGTATCAGCCGAGTTTGAGTCATGTAAAGGCTTAGAAATTTCCGTATTCTGATCAAAGACAATTTATGAAATAACAGGCTATGTTCTCTGTATATCCTTACATATTCCATCAATATTTTATGCTTGAGTTAGTAATTACTACTTTGCTGGGTGTTTCAATATGTTAATTTTGATGAGTGTTTTAATTTCATCCGGCTTGCCCACTCAACCAAAAAGTTTTGATGGGATATATCAGGAAATACAATGAACAAAGTCTATTTTTCATAAATAGTCTTTCATTGATCAGAATATAAGATTTTGTAGTGTGTTCATGACAATCAACTTTGCTCATACCAGCCAGAACAACAAACATTTGTCAAGAATGGATTTGCACCATTTCACAAAAGTGGCTCTTGCTCACTCAAGCATAAAATATTGTGAGATATTTTAGTGTCATTTGATAGAAAAGTTCATAAGCTAACCACAGGTATGATATTTTCCTGAAAATATTTTGAAATATTTAATTGGGGAGACTGTCAATTTCAAACGGTTCTCAACTTTGTTGATACCATCCAGAACAATACCAATTCTTGTCAAGTCTGAATTTTGCACCCTTTCACAAAAGTGGTTTGAGATCACTCAGGCATAATAACTAGTCAGATTTTTGGGGGTTCTATAATTGTATAGGAGGGACCCTCAGCTACATGTATCTATAAGAATTAAAATATATTGAAAATATTCAGAAATTATTTGGGGAGACTTTTTCCTACTGTTTACATTTGGGGGGGTGCACTGTAGAGAGTACAAAATCTGTGGTTTCCAAGATAACTTATTGTCAATAAGTAAACCAAGAAACTTTTTACTCCTCAACCATTTTTATTGGTTGTTAAGTAATACATTACCATCTAGAGATGCCATTGATAACATACAACAAGTTTTTTTTTCTTCCAAATTGAGAGTCTATTGGCACATACCCAATTATGCACAACATTGAGCTCCTTATAATAGTTTGTTCCAGAAGTAACTTGGGATTTTTGTTAGAAAGAAATACATTTGAATCATCTGCAAATAATATGAATGATAACACACTGGAAGTATTATAAAAGTCATTTATATATATATATATATATGAAATAAACAAGAATGGGCCGAGGAGTGATCCCTGGGGTACCCCACATTGAAGTTCTTTAGTTATTGCTTCACATCCATTGATAATTACATATTGTTACCCACGCCGATAAAATTGGCAGGGTTATGTAAAGGGCTCCGTATGTTTGTTTGTTTGTTTGTTTTTTTTTTTTGTGTACAAGATAACTAGAGAACGGGTCAACGGATTTGCACCAAATTTTCAGGGAATGTTCGGATAGTGACAGGAAAAAATCGATTAGATTTTGGTGATGATCGGTTGACCCCTGCAAATTCTGTGTGACCTTGAAGTTTTGACCCAAACTTCAGTTCGGATAGTGACAGGAAAGAATGGATTAGGAAAAGAATCGATTATATTTTTGGTGATGATCGGTTATAGGAACTTCATTTCGGATAGTGTTTTTTGGTTTTTAAGAATATTTTATTACTTCCTTTTTAAAAATAACATTTTTCACAATAATCAAGGTAAAATACACAAACAAATACATGTATATTCACATGCAGTATCATTGTGCCAAATTACATAATAATAACAATAAGTAACCATAATATTTTACATGCATGTATTAAATAGTAGATTATGCCAAATCTGGAAGTCTTTATTGCGATAAAAAAAGAGAAAAATATAAAATATAGTGACAGGAAAGAATCGATTAAGGAAAGAATGCAACTACTCGATCTGTAGCGCCGCTAAGGCGTGGGTCTGCCGCCTTTGACGGCCTTTCTAGTTTCCTATTATGAAGATAACTTCTGAACCAGTCAAGTGCTCTGCCTCTTATACCATAATGGCATAATATAGCAAAATATCATGGTCAACCATATCGAAAGCCTTTGAAAATTCCAGAAAAAGTCCAATAGTGTGTTCTGATTTTCAATGGCAGTTGAAACCTTATGGATAAAATGTAAAATAGCATGGAGAAACTGGAATTTTGAAAATACCTCACAGTTGAAAAAAAACTTTGACCACTCTTGTATGGACAAGTTTTTCAAGAATTTTAGATATTGGTTGATAATTGTTTAATTCAAACTTGTCTCCTTTTTTAAAAACTGGAGCAACCTTTAATAGCTACTTTGATTTGCCTAGAACAACACCATTCACCAAAGAAATATTAAAGATATGTTCCAAAGGAATCATAATTTCATCCACTATATTCTTTAGCACAATGTAACCAATACCATCATGGCCAGCACTGGGTTTATTTTTCAGATTTTTTACTATACGTTTTATTTCTATACAATTAGTTGTAATAAAAGACAGGGACTTAGTATTATGATTTTTCAAGAAAGCAGTAAAAAAAAATTTCAGTGGAAGGTACTATTTTTTGAAAGAGTGGGTCCTATGATTGCTTAAAAGCATCAGCAATCAGTTTGCTATTTTCAATACAATATATATTTTATGTATTGTTTTATTGTCCATATAAGGAAATTTGTCTTGATTACATGCATTACAACTGAAAAAAAATTCAGTGGAAGGTACTGTTTTCTGAAAGAGTGGGTCCTATGTTTGCTTAAAGGCATCAGCAATCAGTTTGCTATTTTCAATACAATATATATTTTATGTATTGTTTTATTGTCCATATAAGGAAATTTGTCTTGATTACATGCACTACAACTGAAAATATACATATAGGTAATAACAAAAAAAAAAACCAGATACATCATAATATACAAGTATACAATAATTATGAGAGTTCTTATGAATGTTATCATCCTGTATTATTATTATTCTTTTCCTTTTTTAAAATTATTATTTACAAATTCCTTTTTGAATAACATCATTAACATAATTAAGAGTTATATCTACATGTATGTTCCCATCCAATCTAAATTCATTGATATAATTTGTATTCATCATCATTATAAATATTTATTTACCAATAGCAATCATTGTTTAACAAGATTCAAGTAGGTTATTTCTTTTGACTACACCTATTTAACACATTATTGAAAAACTTCCAAGTGGCATTAGTATTATTTTTAGACAAATCAAATTGAGAGCAATAATCATCATTCTTCGCAGTTCGCAATAAAGATGTCAAAATATTTCTATACTTTGCATACTTTTTACGAGAAGCATCTGAAGGTTTAGAACAGAATCTATAGTAAAGTTTATTTTTCCGATTTATACACCTAAGCGAAGATTTAGTAACCCATGTGTTGCCGGGCTTGACGTGTAACAGAATCTATTGTAAAGTTTATTTTTCCGATTTATACACCTAAGCAAAGATTTAGTAACCCATGGTTACCGGGCTTGACTAGTATAATCTTTACGCTTAAATAACCTGAGGGGGACACACTCGTTGAAAGCTTTACATAATGTATCCATAAATTTATTAACATTATGAACAAAATTATGAACATTTCTCTTTCATGAAATCCAGGCTGAATGTGAATCTCACCACTATTAAAGGGCAACTTACTGCAAGACATATGTAAAGGCATTGGATTGGATTAATTAATAAATTTGATTATTTTAACATACCTTTTCTTTGTATAAAGGTTACTGACGAGATGTCATCTGGAATGGTTAGTACCCTTCAACTGAGTGATATAATGGCTGCCTTTGACATACCAGATGCTGGAGACTTGCCTCATCAATGCCCCCCACCAGCCCCTCCTGCCCTTGCGAATTTTGTTCCAGCCCAGCCCACCACTTCGGTTCCAGCCCCTCCAGCCTTGGAAACTCTGATCCCCAACATGGATGTCAAGGCCTCCACTCTCCTTGCTTCAATTGCATCCATGGCATCATCTGCATCCTTTAAGGAGCAATCCTCTGGTAGATTAAGTACAGATATCAAGCAGGGCCCCCATTTCAGAGGTCCACCGTCATCCACACCCCTTGATGAACAATATAACGGACAGTCCACAGAGATGAAGCTGAATACTACTTTCGGAGGCCCATCATCATCATCACAATCCCTAGGGCAACAGTCTACAGATTTGAGGCAAGGCACCCATTTTGATGGTCCAATGTCATCAATGGCGTATGACATGAAGGCACCTGTGGAGCTTCGTCACCAGCACGAGGCAGCCATGGAGTTTGACCAGCTTCAGGACCATTCGCAACCAGTGCTTGTCTACTCAAAAGAAGGTATCGTAATTAAGGGTTTGTTGTGTCTTAGTGAAGAATTTGGATGCAGGGAGTCGTGAGGCATCAATACTATGTTAAATGATTAGAAGTTAATGCTTTTTGCATCTCCTCAGGCAATATGTACAGTGTAGTTTCCTTTTCCTGAAATCTCTGGATGCGTCCCAGAAAAAACAAAACCAATATTTATTGAAGTTTAATCATATCTTAATCACAATTTTGATTACTATAAATAACACACATTTGTAAAGCTTGTATCCTCTTCTTTGATTTGATGCCACTCATATGATACATAGTTCACACATGAGTGCATAAAGACAGTATGAAGCAGGGCTACCAAAAAGTCATTTGGCCAATGATATCTGAATTTCAAAGAGATAATCATAAAATTTCATTTTCTGCCCTTTAATATGACACTGGGAAAAGTGAGCCTGGGATGACAAAGCTATATTGGTGTAAATTGATGCTTGCATTTCAATGATTTCCTGCGAGAAGAAAAATGTCGTAATTCGGGAAATCGTATGAATTTCGCATTTTATGATAATTCAACACTTCCCAATCACCATACGACTCGATTTAACTTAATGATATCATCACCCGAACCCCCAAAATCGTATTTTAAACATGCCCCACAAATCGTCAAAGCTCAAGTTGGTAAAAACAAAACCAAATTTTGTACAAGATCTGTGACGTAGATGTGCAGACACAATAGTAAAGAAACCCCATCATGCCCCGCGCACTCACATAGCGTATACTTTGGATATTGTGTGTTTTCGCCCAGTTATTGACTACGTTTTGATCAGATAAATTTGATTGTGTTCATATTTTTTCGAGAAAATATAGTTTTATTGATTATAAATAGTCTTTGTGTAACTATCTCAGATTTTTTTTTTTTTAATTTCAATAAAACACATTTTGGGGGACATTCTTCAACCTTTTCAGAATTGGTCTAGTCTACATGTGTGTGAAAGTCGAGTAGTAGTCTGTTAGTCCGGCGCTTCTCAACCTTTTTTGGACTCGAGGCCGACTTCAAATATGGTATTTGGGGGGGGGCTCACCATTCAAAAGAAGGAAAAATGACAATGAAGTATGTACATGTTTATCACAAAAATTCGTTGATAGTAGTGGTAGTTCTTATATCTAAGTTAGATCAACGAATGCAAAGTGCGACGGGCACAGTCATGTACCATACACGTCCGCACTGTATAAACGGCCTGTATGTTACTAGCCTAACTAGGCTTTGATACGAGGGAATTGGAAACGAAGGCATAAAATATCTATATCAATTATCATTGTTATTACTTTTTTTGTTAGAATTGTAATGCTTAATATCATTTTGTAAACCGAATATACATTGCTTACACACTATAACAGTTTGAATACGGTTGCAAGATTTTCAAACGGAGAAAACCCTGGATGCTTTTTGGAGCCCACCAAACAAAAAAGGTGTAAATTCCCCCAAATGACAATGAAATACATAAATTTTTATCAAAAACATATGGGAGTAAATACTAAGAATAAGATGAATTTCATAGCGTGGATATTTCGATATATCTAAGTTAGATCGAAGATGCAAAATGCGACCTACCGGTACGTACACACCTACACCTCCATTTTCATCGTCAAATTTTCCATTTTCTCCATCATCTTCATCGATGTCACTCTCACTGCTATATTCTTCATCATCAATTTCAATATTCATGACGAGGATGATAATCATTGTCGCAATATTCACCAGACATTCTTTCTTCAAAATTTTGGCGTTCTCACTATGATTGAATTACCGTAAAAGCTATAACTTTAGTAATGTTTGATAGATTGTAATGAAATATGATATGAAGGTACTAGGTATGAAAATACAGGCTAAGTTCAGTTTCGAAGTACATGTATATGTCAAAGTTCAAATGTCATAGCTCATTAAATATACGAAAATCCAGAGAAAAAAGCGGAGGAAGTGAGAGAAAAAAGCGGAGGAAGTGAGAGAAAAAAGCCTAAAAAAGCGCTACAAAATTTGCTAAAACATCAAAGTTTTCGTGCTTCGTGCGGGAAGGGGGAAGTAACTCCCCCTCCCTGCACCCACCCCTGATACATACAGTGCACTTGTGTGTCAAACTTTCCGCCTGAAAGAAGGTGCTGCATGTACGAGCCGCTATCTTATTCTCAAATTTGCTATAAATTGTTGGAGGTTTCGCGTTTCACGCGGGAAGGGGAAAACTTGTAAACCAGTCTGGGCATCGAACTATGCATATAACTTTCCGCCTAAAAAGAATTATTTGCTACGAGCCTTTATCTTTCTCTCAAATTTGCTACAAAGCGTCAGAGCTTACGCGTTTTGCATGGAAAGGGGGACACCCCCTCCCTGCACCCACCCCTATTACATACAGTGCAGTATTGCGTCCAAACAATTGACAAGCAGTCTTGATGTTGAACTAAATTTCCGTCTACATGCAGTAGGTGCTTCGAGCCATTATCTTTATCTCAAATTTGCTATAAAATGTCAGAGCTTTCGCGCTTTGCGTGGGAGGGGAAAAAACTCCCCCTCCCTGCACCCACCCTCTGTAAATCCTGGCTAAGCAGTTGGATCCTTCACGTCTGCCCCCTCCCCTTATTGAAAAATCCTGGCTGCGCCCCTGTGCCCCACCCTACCAAATCAGTCCGACCACGTTGCGCCATTCGACCCACCTTGCCTCGGTACAAGCACATAGTACTGACAATTTTCGTCAAATTAATTCATAAATGGCATAGCCTGTGTGCGGGTGGGGGTGGGGGGGGGGCTGTAGTACATGTAGGTGTTGCCATCAGGTGCTGTTCTATCATGTCCGTAATCCTCAGAAAGGGTGAGATATCTCAGGGGTTGAGCAGTGGCTTTGTAATTGAAGGACCCGGGTTCGAAACCAGGATTCACTCGTGTCCTTTGGTAAGGCATTAACCCCAAGTCCCTCGGAGAGGACTTAAAGCTGTTGGTCCTGTAGTTGTTTACATATAAGCAGTATGCTTTACAGTATACCATTGGCACTGATTGATAATGTCAGGTTGATGCTGAAGTTTGAAGAAAAGTTATACATAAATTAATTGTAAACGTCATGTACACGACAAATTCAAAGCTAGTTCTATTCAAATCGTGCAGAATTATCATATTGTTTTACAATTTATATGTTTCTACATTTAATTTTGATTAATTTTCTAGGAATTGTTTTTGCTGGAAATGGGAATAAATTGGATTGAATTGAACTTAGTTCAAAGCAAACATAGAAAATCCATGATACACAGGCCCTTATTATAGGGGGCGCTGGCGAGCAGGGTCCGCTTGAACAAAACAAAAAGAAAGCAAAACAAAAAAGGGGTCCAATTATTGTCTTATTTTCTCTTCCTTTTCCTCTCCCCCATCTCTTTCTCTCTTCTCCTCTTTCACTATTTTCTTTTTCCCCCCATCTGATTTGCGGGGCACGTGCCCTATAGCCCCTTGTAGTTAGTACTAGTTACGCCCCTGTTTTTGTTTTGTTTTTTTTTCAATATTTTGCCCCAGTATAGTTATGTTAAAGCATATAAAATCGCATTTTTATCTCGCCCACCGGAGGTGAAGGCAAGACTAACAGATCCAAATGTCGTCTGTCCGTCGTCCGTCGTCCGTCACAAACGTTATGACAGATAACTTTGCAACCGTCACTCACTTTTCAACCAAACTTGGGTTATAGATGCACTGAGGAGACCTGCATGTTATGGTGCAGTTGGAGGTCACATTATAAGGTCAAAGGTCATTTCAGGTCATACGTTAAAGTTTACCTGCAAGACTCTCTTATGACGGATAACTTTGCAACCATCACTCACTTTTCAACCAAACTTGGGTTGTAGATGCACTGAGGGGACCTGCATGTTATGGTGCCGTTGGAGGTCACATTATAAGGTCAAAGGTCCAAGGTCCCTGCAAGACTTTCTTATGACGGATAACTTTGCAACCATCACTCACTTTTCAACCAAACTTGGGTTGTAGATGCACTGAGGGGACCTGCATGTTATGGTGCCATTGGAGGTCACATGATAAGGTCAAAGGTCATACGTTAAAGTTTACCTGCAAGACTCTCTTGTGACAGATAACTTTGCAACCATCACTCACTTTTCAACCATCACTCACTTTTCAACCAAACTTGTTAAAGTTTACCTGCAAGACTCTCTTATGACAAATAACTTTGCAACCGTCACTCACTTTTCAACCAAACTTGGGTTGTAGATGCACTGAGGGGACCTGCATGTTATGCTGCCATCAGAGGTCACATGGTAAGGTCAAAGGTCATTTCAGGTCAAACATAGTTTACCCGCAAGTCTCTCTTATGACATAACTTTGTAAACGTCACTTTCCAAACATTAGTAATGTAGATAGATATGTGCAAGCATAACTTATGCAGATTTATGCACTTGGGGGACCTGTTGCATGGCAACAGAGATCACGATATTTCTAGTTATCGCATGTGGGCGAGACACATTATCGCTAATGCCTTGTTAAGAAAAAGAAAGAAATATCAACTTTCGGTGGCCTTCCTTAATTCCTTGATTATTTTTCACTTGTTCCGTCAGTGTGGCCCCATTTGAGAAAGAAGTGAGAAAAGGGACTTTTATCAATGTTCAATATTTGGATCTTAGCCTAGATCGCAGTGGTTATTTTGCGAAATTTCCTGAGTACATCGAATAAGAAATTATGTTTTTGCAGCTTAGAAAAAGGCCAAAATTTAAAAATCGCTTTGCTCCCTAGCTTATACAGTTCCGTAGATAACTTGGAGGGAGATAGAGGCGTACGAAGGGCTGCAGCCCCTTGAGGCTTTTGAGAAGGGCAATATTGGCTCGACTATCACCTCATTACGGGCAGCGAGGTGCTCCAATATCCTCATATTTAGATAGTTTAATACTGGAATACATGTAATTTTTGTACATTGTCACTACAAAAATGTATAATTTTTTCCTCTCTCGCTTCGCTCGCTCATACCTAGAAAAGGGAAACTTGAAACTCGGGCAAAACACTTCAGCCCCTCCCAAAATTATGCATTTATGCCTATGGGGAGGGCGATCGCACCCCCCCCCCCCCCCACACACACACTTCCGTTGCCTATGAACTTATCCTAGATCTCAGTTAGGTTTAAATGACGTCACAGTTTATGGCAGGTTTCTTCACAAAAACCGCACCCTTCTGGAGAAAACTAGAAGAGAAATATAAAACACAATCATACAAAATGAGAAAGGAAGAAATAAAAGAAAAATACTGAAAAAAAGAAGGAAAGAGAAGATGCTAGAATAAAAAAGACAGAATAGAGAAGATGATAAAAGGAAAAGAGAAGTTGAAAGGAGAATAATGAAGAAATACAAGGGGTATTGTAGAACAAAAGATGAAAGAGATGAAAGAAGGAAAATGATGCACCACGCATTACCCCGGGGTATAGCGTTGTACCCCGGGGTACCATAGTGTCCCTGTATTAATTAAAGAGTTGCGACAACTGGGGATTTGAACGCCATTTTGTTTCCACTATTACATATACATTTCTATTCAATTCCGATGAGAACCTGGGTGTTCTCAATAGAAAGAATTCGAACGGCATTTTGTTTCCAGAAAAGTGAGACGTCCATGTCGCAACTCTTTAATACAGGGACACTATGGTACCTCGGTACAACGCTACCCCGGGGTAACGCGTGGTGCATCAAATATAAAGGAAAACATAAGGAGAGAAAAAAATACAAAATGATGGAAGGATAAAACGAAGAATAAAATTTATAAGGGAAAGACGGAAAGAGAAGATCCAAGAAAGATCCAAATACAGAAAGAGAGGAACAAAGAAAGATCAAAACAAAAAGGAGGATGAGAGAAGACAACAAGAGAAGATGAAGAACGATCAAAACAAAGAATAAATAAAGGACAGAAAGGGAAGATGAAAGAAAGCCCAAAAGAAAGAATAACATAATGAGCTTCATGAATAGTGACCCTTATGAATATAGACCTTTATGAATAGCGACCCTCTTTTCGTATTATGAATAAGGACCCTTATGATTAACGACCCTGATTTGTTATTATGAATAGCGACCCTCCCCCCGATAATGAATAGCAACCCTCTTATCCGATTATGAATAGCGACCCTCTTCTCCGATTATGAATAGCGACCATTTTCTCTGATTATGAATAGCGACCCTCTACTCTGATTATGAATAGCGACCCTCTTCTCCAATTATAAATAGCGACCCTCTTCTCCGATTATGAATAGCGACCCTTATGAATATAGACCTTTATGAATAGTGACCCTCTTTTTGTATTATGAATAGCGACCCTCTTTCGGTATGAATAGTGATCCTTATGTCTTCTTATGAATGACGGTCCTTATGAATAATTTTTTATATGAATAGCGGTTCTTATGATTAGTGAGCGGACCCCATTCCATTCATCAAAGGTGCTAGCACTTAATATGTAAATTCTACTATGTAAAAGTTGGTTATAGACATTTCATAAGTTGGCTTGAATTTCACTTTTATTCTAGCTCAAAGCTAAAATCTCATGCCTCAATTCATTCTCCAGTAAAAAATATTTATATTCTTTCATTTAATATGATTTTCTTGTTGGATTCCTGTTGCAATAATTCAGTTTTGGTGTCAAATTATTGAATTTCTCTGATTATTCTTCCTTCTCAAACATGTAAAGTCACATGTACATGTATAGTCACATCGTGATCGTAAAATTTGCTATTGAGGTCACGAGTTATGTGACGTGATACGTGTTTGAGAAGGACAAATATTCAAATAAATTCAATATTTTGATTGATTGATTGATTTTATTTGCCAAGCCTGTAACATACAATAAAAAGAATAACCCATGAAAGCTTGAGAGCTTATTTCCAGTGGGGTCCAACTTTTTAAACAGGAATCCAATAAAAAATCAAATGAAATAAAAGAATACAAATGTCTTTTACCAGAGATTGAATTTGTGGAATTTTTTCTCAAGTGTCTATAACGAACTTTTACATGGCCAGGTTTATGTTAAAATTAAATGCTTAGACTTTGTAACCAATGTACCACTCTTAAATAGCAAATGGACATGCTAAACCTTATGTATCATTAGCGTTTTGAGCCAGTACTTGGGAAAGGCGCTTTATAAATGCCAGGTATTATTATTATTATTATTATTATATTCTTTGTCCATCAAATTATCGGTGCACCGGTTTTCGACCGGAGCAAAGCTGTTGATCCCCGCTTTCCTAAATAACATATGACGGAGGCCTAATTTAACAAGGTTGAAAATAAGTTATATACCGGGCCAGGAATATAAACGCCCAACAACAGGCGCATGTATTCCACACACAGTGACACACATGCTATTTCCACACAAAGTCCCGAGACTGGTACATGCGAAGCCATCAGAATGGAAAGTTCTTAGCGTAGGGCAGTATGTTACAGTGATCTAGCATTCCTTTATACAGATATATACACTCAAATTCACTGGAAAACATTGATGGAATACCACATGATCTCTAACAAACCTCTTTTGATAAAAGGAGAACAATGTGAGACTACTGTAATGTCACCAGTGGTGGAGGGGTTTGACATTTTTGGATTAATAATTATCAGAAAATTCCATGTTTGTTGGGGAATCACCCACCATTCGATGCCGAAAATTGCTTCTACGTGTCGCCGCACATTGCACCAGTGGTGCCGCACCCTTCGCAAATGATATTGCGAAGGAATGATTAATCTAAGATATCACTCTGTTCTAAAAATATTCACTTAGTAGAAGGCGCGCTACGAAACCATATGCAGGAAGCTATCTGGCTATCGCATTGTCTTTGCGCTTGTTGGGCCGCCTACGTCATGATTTGTGTGTTGTACGTATGGCGCGTCATTACTGGAGCATAAGCATTCTCACAAAGACAGCCAAATTTGAGCAAAGATAATTGTATCCCCCGGCAGAATGCTGGAAGATACTTTGGATTCAGCAGTGTTCCGCCATCGCCGCCGAGTCACATTCTTGTGTGCGCTCTAGCGGTCACATTTCTCAACAGATTTCTTTCAAACTTTGTATGGAGATGTATCGTGGTAAAGTCTGGACACCTATAGTTTCTGGTGATGCTGCCCCCAGTGTTCCGTGTTTTATAGGGTAAAAGGCCATATTTTGGGGGATAGATTGTGTGCGCTCTAGCGGTCACATTTCTTAACAGATTTTGTTCAAATTTTGCATGAAGATGTCTCTTGGTATAATCTAGAAACCTACAGAATTTGGTGATTGTGCCTCCAGTGTTCAGTCTTTTATAGGGTCAAAGGTCATATTTTGATAGATGTCTTGCGCTCAAAACTCATTGTGTGCGCTCTGGCGGTCACATTTTCAACGGATTTTGTTCAAATTTTTCATGAAGATGTCTCTTGGTGTAATCTAAAAACGTATAGTTTCTTTGGTGATGCTGCCACCAGTGTCCCGTCTTTTATAGGGTCAAAGGTCATACATTGGGGGATGGCGTGAGTGCACTCCGCAGGCCACATTTCGTAATGGATTTCTTTCAAATTTTGTATGGAGATGCATCTTGGTACAATCTACAAATTAATACTTCTTGATAATGCTGCCCTCATTTTTCCATCCTGTCCATTTCTTGCACTCTTCTGCATTTCTAGCACTCTTACTTCTGCATTTCTTGACAGATTTCGTTCAAACTTTGTATGGAAGTGTATCTTTGTAAAGTCTATGCACCTATAGTTTTTGCTGCCACCAGTGTCTCGTCTTTTATAGGGTCAAAGGTCATATTTTGGTTGCATGCATTCTGGAGGACATATTTGTTGACTGATTTCTTTCAGATTTTGCATGGAGGTCCATGATAGATTACTCGAGGCCTCTACTGTTTTGGTGATGTTGCCCCCAGTGTGCCCGTCTTTCATAGGGTCAAAAGTTATATTTTAGTGGATATCTTGTGTGCATTCTGAGGTCACATTTCTTGACAGATTTCTTTCAAATTTTCTGCATTATACTCTAATCTACACACATTGTTTGGTGATGCTGCTCCAAGTGTGGACAATAATCCGGGTCACTGGCGGCAATCTTTACGCCATCCTTTTGTTTGAGGGAGGGGAGGGGGGAGGTTCTTTGTCCCTCCTTCGAATCTTTGCCAGTGCAGGGGGATACATTCGCATTGCGCAGCAGTGGACATTTCTAATTAATTTCCAAAGTATTTTTCATACAAAAAATTTGTCTGGCCAACATCTATGGAACTATGTAGAGGTGTCGTGGGCTAGTGGATGCGTCACCGGACTGTGGATCTCATGGTTCGCGGTATGAGTCCCGCCGCGGCACTAACGTCCTTTGGCAAGACATTAATGTACATTGGCCACTTTCCACCCAGGTGTAGTAAATGGGTACTTGGTCGGAACTTATTCCTTGAATGCTTTCCGCGCCTTATAGGGCAGCCTTGCTAAAGCCAGGGTAATAATACTACTTCGGCGTTTAGAAACATTGTATTAAGCGCAATATAAATATTATGTATTATTATTAACTTAAGCTCTGCTAAATTGAAAACAGAAATTATGGTACATATTATTTATTTTGTTTCAGTCTGCTAAAGAGCAAGTTTTTGTTTTACCAAAAAATTAGCAGAACATAAAAAAGCCCCGTGGATAATTCTCTTTGGAAACAAACTTTGCCTGCTGTCATTCTTTGTCTGCTGTCATGCCTGATTGGCAGCGAGCGGAACGCCGCATAGTTGTTCCTAATTTAGTTTTGAAGAATATCTGCAAACTATCGCATCCTTTCATTTCGCCCCGGAGAGATTAGGGCAGTTGACACAGGGCGTTGACACAGGGCGTTGACACAGGGCGTTGCAGCAATGAAGCTGTAAATTACAAGGGTGCACCACAACTGGTGACATTACGGTATACTGTTCACAGGTTTCTTTCCAATATCATTTTTGCTACCAAAATTATCCTTGAGCTGGCTCTTGAAGCTATTTGATTTGGAAAATTTCTTTTGATACAATGTTTACTTGGCATGTTGAAATGTGTGATCTGTTACACTATCGATGTCAACCTATTGGATATTGAGACTTAGCCTACAATAGCTGTGGCTAGTGTCTCTGGAAAATGTGTGTTAAGTCTAATCATATTTAATGGGTTAAACTTGAAGGACCAAATATTAACTATAAGCAATGCTTATCATTCAGTGAAATGCAACAGTTGTCTTTATTTTTCTATGTTGTAGATTGGCCATCTCCAGACCCACATTTGCACACTGATAGTGACTCAGGTATGTTACACAACTACATGTAATTTGATTTTTGTCGGCTAGTTACGTTTACACACGTCACGTTCTCGTCACATTCACGTCATGTTCACGTCATGTAATCATGTAACGTGCTATTTTGTAGAAAAGGGTCATCTAATCTATGAAGTGTTTGGTTACATAAACGCAACAATTCGTAGAAATACTATCAGTAAACCTCGATTAGTCACGTTTCATTAAGAAAATTACTCTAGGATGATCCTGGAGTAGAGACTAAGTAATAATATCAGCAAATTGTGGCCGCAAATGGTTAAGTTGAAAAACAAACTTTTTAATATTTAATATTTATATTTCTTTTCTCTCTTCAGTGTTCCCCCATCTGTCCTGAATTCTTTCTTGGGATTGGGGGGGGGTTGAGGGTAAGTCCTGATTCTCCCTTTGGATCGTGTGGTGGTTGGTGGGGGGGGGGGTCTGTGGGGCCTTTGCTGAGAGTGTGACGAGGGTCGGAGTCGTAATTCCGGGGGGGGGGGGGGCACAGGGGCACATATCCCACCATTGGTTGACAAAAAAGGGGAGGGACAGAAAGAGGGGGATGAAAGAAGAGAAACATTTTAAAGAAAAGGAAAAATTAAATATAAATATCTTTTAGCAAATTCAGAAATAAGAAATTCATTAAAGAGACGCATTCTATCTCTCACAATTTGATTGAACATCTTATTTGATTATATGTTTAGTCCTTCATCCATTCCTGCATTTCATGCAAATGCACCCATTTGCAGCGACTGAAATTCGCGGCTTGGATATCGATAAACGATAATGACGTCATACTAGCCCCAAATCAGCCGTTGCAGGTTTCTTAAAACACTCACATGACCTGACGTGAAAACGTGAGTATTCGTAGATTAGCCAGGGTCTAATCAACAAAACCGCAGACCTTACAATTTGTAGATCAGATCGGGTATTTCTACAAAACTGCTCAAAACGTGACGTGAACGTGACGTGTAAAAAAAACAAGCCATTTTTGTCTCGCCTGCGTACGCAAAAAGCGAGACATAGGCGCCACTTTTCTGACGGTGGTAGTGGCCGCAGCGACGGTGTCAACAATTTTGGAAATGGTTTCATTTCAAAAGTATGTGTTCAATTTCCATGAAACTTGAACACAAGGGTGGTAGAGTATCACAAGTAATGTGGAACAAATTTCAGGTCAACAGTCAAGGTCAAAGGTCAAATTAAGGTCAATTGAGTTAAATTGTGTTCCAAAAACTTAACCTCAGGTTAGGTATTGGAATTCTTACTTTATTTCAAAAGTATTTCTTCAAATTCTTTTAAACTTGGCATCATTCTTGGTAGGGATTGTCTTCATGTCACCCTCTTTCAAATGAATACCCAAATCTCATCACATTAAAGGTCAACTATTGACAGTTTAACTTGATTAAAGTAGTCACTCGAAGAATCTAAAGTGTTTTGAATTACTGCAAAATTCATACCACATCGAAGGGGAAGCTTTACTGATTAGGTATAACAACTTCCCAGGTCAAGATATGTTTTGGGACGGCAGTAATCATCTTTCAAAAATGGTATTTGTGAGATCCAGATTTTCTACCTTCAGCAGTCCTCCGTCGAGTGTCGCGATGAGTTACGTCACAAGCTGGACAATAATGAGAGCTATGCTAACTAGACGCGCCGCAGGCATTGAAAACACACGCAAGAGACGCAATTTGATTTTTCGAGACTTGGAGATCAAAATGTCGGTTGTAGACGAGGAAATTGAGTTTATATGGACATAGAAATTGGTGAAGAAAGTGATTCAGTTTATAGCAACAGTGATGATGATGGTGATGGGGAGGTTAGGGCTGTCTGACAGTCTGAGTGGTCTGATTATTCTCTCCAAAAATTCGAAAGCGAAAAAATCAGTCACACTCACAGTAGTACTATTAGGCAACGAAATGTGCAACACCAGCTCCGGACGCTCCCCGGGCATACAGGCCCTGAACTCAACTGCACAAGCAGTCAAAGCCGATTACTAAGCTGAAGTTGTCAAACTCGCGAAATTGGTTTATAGCTGATTATTGCTTCATAAAAGTTGAAATAATCACGCAGATATATTCTATAACGTTTCAAGATGACACACTCCTGATTTTTTTGTTTTGTAGCATTCTTTATTGCATACACGGTGCAAATGAAAATCATACAACTTCATTTTTAGTTGATGTACATAACACAATTATCAAAATGTATAAGAAAAATTATACAGCTTTCAGAAATACATAATATAATGAAATATATAGTACATAGTATATTGGGATCAATCACACTGAATGAATGTTATAGATCATACCTTTCCCCCACCCTCCCCCTGGCCTATATTTTTTTGCTTTGTTTTGTAGCATTCTTTATTGCATTCATTCAGTACCAATGAACAATCATACATCTTCATTTTAGTTCATGTACATAACATAATCATAAGGACACTCTTCAGTAATACTTATAATTAAATATACATGTATAGTATACACAGTGCACTCAAATTAATCCTACCGAATAGATATTATAGATTAAAGCCTCCCCCTCCCCCTGAATGATATGTCGAATGATATCGAATAATTAACTGTAAGAGCGACAATAAATAGCACAAGAAACCAAACGAACTGTAGACTAGTAAACAAACCACAGTACAGCTTTCGCGCGCAACCCACAGATCATAGCTGCCCAGGGTGTGACGTCACGATCCAGACCTCGCTACGACCGGTGTTTGGCTTGGTTTGGGGGTCTGAGAAGGGTCTCTAGAAATTACATTTTAAGCCTTTCCGGGATATTTATATGACTTTTCAGCGCATCATTTGTGTTTTTCAAGTTGTAATCTTTCCATCCAGATATAATTTGTCACTAATTTTCAGTTGTCGTGATTTTTCTTCGAATGACTACTTTAAGGTTTTTGTAAAATTCAGTTTTGACTCTACATACAGTACATGTATGTACATGTAGTATGTAATGTATTGTACACATGCATTTGACTTCTTCTGAAAAATTTGCTGGTGGTGGATTTCAAAATTGGCAGGGATTATCCTTAGGCAAGGAGGATCTAAATTAATACATATGGGGTGCCTACCAATATAGGGGGTTGGGGAGTCTTGGGGGCACCACCCCTAAGAATACCAATAATAGCAGTAATTAGCTCTGGGGCAGCACTCCTTAAGTGCCCCAAAATCTTCAATTTCTCACCAAGGGCATTTCCCTTGTTTTGCATTCCGAACAATATTATTAGAGCAGTACAAAACACAGTCAATTTCAAGTTCGAATTTTGTATATTTTTGAATATTGTAATCATCATTGAGAAAAGGATAGAAGATTGTTTAAAAATTACAATAATAGAATAGTATTGTAGATATTTTACTCCATGCTCTTTCAACATCTACATTATGGTCATGAGGCTAAATGTTTTTCATGTAAATGTTTGTGAAAATCACTATTGATTTCTATTAATTTAAACCATTGTTAATGATTGATCTGTATCTACAATGTGAACTTGTCCTCTTTTCAAATTTGCTATCATTTTATTCTCTGATTCCTTCAACCATTCAAGATACAGCCAATACAGCACCTCAACATCCAGAAAGCCTGGAGACTGCCCTGTCAAGTTCTAAGGGAATCTACCATGCCCCAACCACAGGTAAACATCACTGTTGATGCTGTATTAAGCAGTATTTTCAGTGATGGTTTTATTTTCATGAACTTTGCAAATTGTTGTAGGGTGGCAAATTGAGTTCTGGTAACAGGCAAAAAATATGTGGTGAGCATGAGTACCCTACATCATTTTTCGGAATTACGAACCTGAAGAAAAATGAACCCTATATCATTTTTGGAATTATGAACCCTTTTTCATTTTTAGAAACCTGAATCCTACCTCATTATCGGAATTATGAACCCTACATTATTTTCAGATTTATGAACCTTTGGATAAACAAACCTTTGGAAATATGAAGCTTCAAAGCAATGCAACAATTGTTTGGAATTATGAAACCCCAGATTTGGAAATTTTGTGTTTCAGAATATGAACTTTTGGTATAACAAACCTTCGGAAAATGAGTGTTCCCCCCCCCCCCCCCCCCATTGAATGGTGATTATTGCATAGATATTGGTATTTGATGGATTTTAGATTCATTGGGAGGTATAGATATTGGAAACCTTAGATCTAGACAAGAGTGTACCTGATGCTGTCTGCATAAGCCATGCATAGATTCTGTTCTCATAATATATCTCCATCAAGGTTCTGTGAAGTAGTTTTGCATATAATGATATTTGTTTCAACAGTGTGAAATAGCAGTATGATTCAATAAGTCTGTTTATGATTGATTAAATTATTTATCTTAAATTATAAAAAAGAATTTTTTTTTTTTTTTATTTTTTTTTTTTAGATGACACTTTGGATAATAATCTTCTTTTTTTTTTCATTCCCGTCAGGTATCTCACATCGTGCAAGAAGGACGAGGTCATGTAGTTTAAGAGCATTACCTCAAAAAGCACAAAGACGGGTTACAGAAGGAAGTAACCAACGGACAGTGAAACGAAGTACTCCATATAGAGGAAAAATGCAAGATGAGCCTACCCTTCAAAGTGATTCATTCAAACCATTTCGTTCTGTAATGACTCCTGAACACAGAAACTTGATATCAAAAGGCTTGTCAGATTCAGAAATGATAGAAATGTTGGCAGAACTCCAAGAGCTGCTCAAAGCTAAGCATCGCAATTCCAAGAGACTCCGGAGGGCAAGTTTGACCTTTGAGCAGTTGCAAGAAGAGAGACGGAGGAATCGCGAGAGAAAACGTAGATCAAGGCAGGATCCATTCATCGAGTTTCGCCACATCATGACTGAAGAGCAGAGGAAACTACTGTTACAGCCTGATCTTGATCCTGCTAGGAGAGACATTATCATGACAGAGTTGATGGCTGTTAGGAAGTGGATTAATAGGGAGCAAAAGAGGGCACGTAGAGCTCAAATGTCTGAAGAGCAGAGGGCAGAGGAGAGGAGAAAAAGCCGAGAGTATAAGAGAAAAGCTCGAAGCAACCCCTTGCAGGCTTTCAAGTCTGTAATCACAGAGAGACACTATGAACTGTTGAATCAAGATTTGGATCAGGAAAAGAGAGAGAACTTGGTGCAGGAGCTGATTGAGCTCAGGAAAGGAAAGCAGAGAGATGACATGAGGAAGAGGAGAGCTAATTTCTCATTAGAGCAGAGGGAACGAGAGAGAAGCTACAGCAGGGAGTACCAAAGTATGCAACATCAGAGGACTGGGGGTTTGTATGAATTGGGTATAAATGCAGTAGGTAATATTAAAACTGTGAATGAAAAAGCACAAACAATGCCACATCCTGCACTCCTGGTTGGTGATTGTACTGCTCATGTGAATGAAAGGACAAATTTAGAACCAGATCCCAGACTTCCAGTGGAGGATAATGCTCATGTCAATGAACAAGTCAATCCAATGGCGGATCATGGACTTCCCACCAGGCCAGTGAAGGGATCCGTTAGCTTTGAGAGTACAAACATGCCAATTGAATCTGGTGATCTCCTGAAGGAAGATGATACTTCCAGTAAGGCAGAACAAGAGAAGCTTAAAAATAAAATCAGACAGCGCAGACGAAGGGCAATGCAGACTGAGGAGGAGAAAGCAGAAGAAAGGAGGAAAAACCGTGAGAGGAGTAGAATGAGAAGGAAGAGGCTGGCTGAGATAGAGAAGGTTGTTGCCAGAGGGAAGTCACAAACTAGAGACTCACTTTCTAACCTAGCAAAGGACACAAACCATCAAGGAAGCATTGAACATAATCATTGGAAAGATGTTGTAAGCATTAAGACTGAAACAGACTCTCCACATGGACAGGTCACTGGAACCCCAAACATATCCTGTTCCTCTACTGATCAAACATTGTGTTCAAGTCCTCAGTCAAAACTACTTCCAGACCAAATGGCCCCTTGGTTCACCAAACAACTCATGGATCAAATACGGAAGAGAAACAGAGAATGCACTCAGAGGGCCCGAGCCAACATGACAGAGGAACAACGGGAACGGGAGAGGGAACGCAACCGAGAACGTCAGCGATTGCGCCGCTTCATGCAGACACCGGAGGAGAGAGCAGCGTACATCGAGAAGCAGAGAAATATACGTCGACTTCAGAGGCAAGAACCTGCATACAGAGAGAAGGAGCGGGAGAGGCAGAGGTTAAGGAAGAAGAAACTGCGGGAGTCACCTTGGTACAGAGCTCATGAAAACACTTTGTACCATATCCGTAAAGCAAGGAAGAGTAGTTCTCCTAAAATGTACATGCCGCTTGAAGACAATAAGCCTCAGGAGGACATGGGTGATGATGATGCAAGCCAGCAACAGGAATCTGGTAGTACAAATTCTGAAGATTTGATTGCTTCAGATGAATATGATGAGCTAGAGAAGGAACTCAACAACAGTGATAGTGAAAATGGAGAGGAAGAGTCATTTGAATCATCTGTAAATGATGAAGACGTGAATGAAAAGGAAGAAAGTGACAGTGATTTTGAAATTATGTATCAAAGATCAATTAAAGGTACAGAACAGGAAACAAGAGAAAAATTAGACAAAGAAATCAGGCGAGACAAAGAAGATTTGAGAGTAAAGATCTCCACCAGCATCTTTGGCTTGCATAAGATTGAACCATTGAACCATTAACAACGAATGGTATATGCCAAGATGTAAATGAAATGCATGTACCGTAATGGCACCAGTCGTGGTGCGCCCTTGTGATACAGCTTCATTGCTGCAACGCCCTACGTCAACTGCCCTAGTCTCACCAGAGCGAAATGAACAGATGCGATTGACTAGCAGATATTTTACCAATATAAATAAGGAACAACTATGCGGCGTTTCGCTCACTGCCGATCGTGCAAAAAATGATGGCAGGAAAAGTTTGTTTCCAAAAAGAATTATCCACAGGCTTTTTTATGTTCTGCTAATTTATTTTTGTCTCGCCCACCGGAGGTGAAGGCGAGAATAAGGGATCCAAATGGCGTCCGTCCGTACGTCACAAACGTTAAAGTTTACCTGCAAGACTCTCTTATGACAGATAACTTTTTTTTTTTTCAACATGGATTAAATGTAAAATTTAATGATGAAAACTATGGCATCGACTGATTTTTGTCTCGCCCACCGGAGGTGAAAGCGAGACTAAGGGATCCAAATTTCGTCCGTCCGTCCGTCACAAACGTTATGACAGATAACTTTGCAACCGTCACTCACTTTTCAACCAAACTTGGGTTGTAGATGCACTGAGGGGACCTGAATGTTATGGTGCCGTTAGAGGTCACATGATAAGGTCAAAGGTCATTTCAGGTCAAACGTTAAAGTTTACCTGCAAGACTCTCTTATGACATATAACTTTGCAACCGTCACTCACTTTTCAACCAAACTTGGGTTGTAGATGCACTGAGGGGACCTGCAAGTTATGGTGCCGTTGGAGGTCACATGATAAGGTCAAAGGTCATATGTTAAAGTTTACCTGCAAGACTGTTGTATGACAGATAACTTTGCAACCATCACTCATTTTTCAACCAAACTTGGGTTTTAGAAGCACTTTGCGGACCTGCATGTTATGTTGCCATCAGAGGTCACATGGTAAGGTCAAAGGTCATTTCAGGTCAAACATTATAGTTTACCCGCAAGACTCTCTTATGACATAAATTTATAAACGTCATTTTCGAAACATTAGTAATGTAGATATATGCAAGCATAACTTATGCAGATTTATGCACTTGGGGGACCTGTTGCATGGCAACAGAGATCACAATATTTCTAGTTATCGCATGTGGCGAGACACATTATCGCTATTGCCTTGTTTGTAAAACAAGAACTTCCTCTTTAGCAGACTGAAACAAAATAAATAGTATGTACCATAATTTCTGTTTTCGATGTAATAGAGCTTAAGTTACATAGATGTTGGCCAATTTTTTTGCATGAAAAATACTTTGGAAATACATAATCTTTCTTCAAGTTAGCTGTCTTTAATACCGAGAATGCCTATGCTCCAGTCTTGACGCGCTATTCCTACAATTAACACACAAAGCATGACGTAGCATCCCGACAAGCGCATTATACTTATGCGCATGCAAAATCACCCAAAGACAACGCGATTGCTAGATAGCTTCCTGGGTATGGTTTATGTAGCGCGCCGTGTACTGAGTGAATATTTTTACAACAGAGTAATTTATCTTAGATTAATCCTTCCTTCGCAATATCATTTGCGAAGGGTGCGGCACCACTGGTGCAAAGTGCGGCGACACTGGAGGAGCAGAAGCCCCGCAGAAAGGGCCACAGTAGCGTTCGCGCCGTAGAAGCAAGATGCAATATTTCAGGTGGATCTCATTCACAAGCATTTTCGGCATCGAATGGTGGGTGATTCCTCAACAACAGTGGTATTTTCTGAAAATTATGGATCTAAAACTGTCAAACCCCTCCACGACTGGTGACATTATGGTATAAGTTAACTAATGATCAACATCTTGTACTACATTTCTTACATTCCATGTGATATTGAAACATTTAAAAATCAAATTATACTTTTAATAAAGAAAAATTGTACATGTCACAGAGGATATTTAGGGAATATACAATGTGTTTCTTTAAAAAAGCAAACACAACTTTCTCCAGCAAGATCTCGTCAAATCCAAAAATTTAAATTTATTGTAATACATCATAAAAAGGGAAATTTTATCCCCTTAAATTATATACCACATTTGTGATGATAGACCAGAGGATGATTAAACAAACAATTTTAAACTGGCAATGTAAAAACTAATTTGCGCATGAGAGTGGGATCTATTCATCAGCACAATGAATTTCAAGGCCATTCTTTGAACCCCACTATGCTCTTATTTACTTTTTTTGTCTTGACATAAATACATGGGCGGACAGTGTGATCATCTGGAAGGATGTCGGGCTATTATCTTTTTTCCTCCAATCTCACTCAAACTTGCATACATGTTGAAAGATGACTAAAGAAATATCATAAAATATCACTTGGCTTTGTTTTGTGTCTTATCTTTTGTTTAGTTTCTTTGCATTGTACTTAATGGAATTACAAAATGCATTACTTCTATGCGCAAACTGCTTTTGACATAAATTCACTGATGCATGACAATATCATATCATGTTTGGTATTATATGAAAGAGGATGAAAAAAAAAAATGGCATGAATAATGAAAATTACTCAGGACATAATGATTTTGCTCGTAATTTATGTGAAAATTTGGGTTTCCTTTTAAAAAAAAATGTATTTCAGCCCATTCCATCTCTGCAGAAACTCATTTGAAACTGCTGTTGCAGATGTGGGATGAAAATAATTTTGCCAATAGCCTCCAAGTTTTATATCAAACTATATTTTCAAATACCTAATCTTCACCTAAGCCCTTGAAGCTTCCTGACAAATTTAGGAACTTTTCAACTTTGTAGGGGATAGGGTAAAAGTGAATGAGATGTGCATAAATTTATCTGAAACTGCTTCAAAACATTTTGGAAGAAGCATTTCAGGTATATTCTTGCATGTTTACAGCAAAATTTGCCCATCTATTATTATTCCTTTGTTTTCTGGGGGAATGTAGGAATGCTTGGGGGAGGGCCTAAATTACCTTATAGAAATATATTGTTTTTATTGGTTATCTTGCTGTCCCCAAAAGGGCCCGATCGCCAGTCATGATCGGACTGCTATTCTTAAGGACCGCTATTCATAATGGAGAAAAGGCTCATTATTCATAAGGGTCATTATTCATAATACGAGAAGAGCGTCGCTATTCATAATACGGAAAGAGGGTCGCTATCCATAATACAAAATGAGGGTCGCTATTCATAATAGTAGAGGGTTGCTATTCAAATACAAAATGAGGGTCGCCATGAACATGAATAGCGACCCTCATTCATATTATGAATAGAGACCCTCATTCTGTATTATGAAAAGCGACCCTCTTCTACCGAGTGTCAAAAAAAAAGTAATACAC
The DNA here is from genome assembly GCA_025617745.1 of Heliocidaris erythrogramma. Classification (NCBI taxonomy): domain Eukaryota; kingdom Metazoa; phylum Echinodermata; class Echinoidea; order Camarodonta; family Echinometridae; genus Heliocidaris; species Heliocidaris erythrogramma. Next base: position 44,479,558 of record CM046860.1, on the reverse strand, counting down.
TTTTAAATAAATAAAAAATTAAATGAACTTTTGGGAAATGTTTACATCCTTGGAAAAAATTATTAGACCAGCTCCTTATAAAGGCTTATATGGCAAGTGTTGGCTATATCAGTAATTGAATTTTCAGAATGATTTCTACTAGCTAACTCAATAAGTGGATGAACACTCCCAAAACAAGTAGCTTGTATAATAACTAATCCCTCGGACAATTCCTGCCAGGTTAATTGCCCCTAGGACAATTCCTTCTAAGAGCACCCCAACAGATAGAACTTTCAGAACAACTAACAGAATGTAGATATCCTAGATGCTAACTGTCCTCAGGGATATTCTCCAGGGGTAGGGGTTTTGGAAAAAATGTCCTGACAGAAATGGTCGGGGGGAAATTGTCCAGGAGGTATGCCTAATTGTAAAGCCATGTCGACTCCTCTGGAGGCAGTTTGTTCAAGTTCTTTGTGGAAAATTGCTACATTTGATGATAGCAGCCATGCCTTGTAGCATGCTGTCAACAAGGTGTTGCCTTTTTCTTTTTCCTCACAGCAGCTCATTCATGCTGCAAGAATGTTTTCTTGTTTCATAAAATTAATTTTGTAATATCTTTAATTCTTATTTCACATGCAATGGTCTCAGTAGAATAATGAGAAGGCCATGGTGCTCAGACCAAGAGAAGTAACACTTGGAATTCATCCTTTCAGACATTTATAGTCTATTAGGTGGTCCAAAAATTCTTTCTCATAGGAAAAAAGGGGTGTAATTGTCTGGGGAAATTTGTCCTGGCTGTAGTCGTCCTAGTGGTAACTGTCCTGGGGTAAAAAAGTCATAGGGGTAATTGTAGTCAGTATAGTCAATTTATCATGAATTAGCTGTTGATAATCATTTTCCTGCTTCCACAGACAATGGACTTAACACTACTCATATACCCCAAAATGGAGCTGGTCTAATATTTTTTTCCAGGGCTATATATATATATATATATATATAGACAGCTGAAGGTCTCTTCTATCATATGACACCAAAACAAAAATCCAAAAATATTTCTTGCTTGGTGAACACTGCCCACTTTTGTAAAGGATGTGAAAGTTAGGTTGCGCAGGATTTCTCCATCCAGTTTGGCTGAGATGAGAAGTTCTCCAGCTTAGAAATTGCTTATGGTATGATGAGTTTATGATAGATTATAATGGATATGAGTTTGTACGGTGTATGACATGGTGTTATGTAATAAAAAATGTTTATGTACATGTATCATTGATCATAATTTGACTGGAGGTTTTAAAAGCATTACCCGCTGTTGATCTGTGGTAATTGATAATTATTAGGGTTGAAATTTGTGCTGGGTATGGCATGGTTTGGCATGGTTCATGTCACCATTATTCAGGAACAGAAATTTGATAATTCAAAATCAAACACTGATCCAATGAATGAATCAATCAATCAATCAATCAGTCGATCAAATCAAACACTGATTCAATCAATCAATTATGAATCAGTCAACAACAAAAACCCAATCAATCAACCAAATGGGTGTTAGCAAACTTTATGGCAAATGAGTTTTGGAAATGGTAGAGTTTTGGGCCAGGAAAGATGGGATGAATGGTTTAGAATGCAGCAAAATGCCTACGATGGACCTATGATGGACCTATGACAATGAAAAACACCCCCCCCCCCCCCCGGAATTGTGACCCGTCTCACACACACACGCACACATCTGAGACCCCACACACAACCACACACACAACCACCCCCACCTCAACGCGAACTACCAGGAGCACCGCTACATGAAGACCAGATAACATGGGACTGTCAAAACCAGTGGCGTAGACAGGTCCTCATAAGTGGGGGTATGATTTCCCTTAAGGGCCACACATACACCCACACACACACATACACACACACACACGTTTACATGGCTTTACTTCCGAGGACAACTATTGTTCCTCTATTGTTACTCGTCCTCGGACAGTCGACGGAATAAGGCATAAATTCATTGTTCGACGTTCGAGGACTATTGTCCGGCTTCCGAGGACCATTGTTGTCATGATTTTTTTTTTGTTCTCTGTCCGAAAATGTCCTCGGACATAATGCTAAACAAACGCACACAGGGTGTGTATGCTTTTTCTCTTTACATGTCCAAGATACAACTTTTAGCGTCATGCTTTGCAGTTTTGTAGTATGAATTGAATACTGAGTGAGCGAGCAACTTCCAATATTCAAAATTTGTGAGGTCGCAATTACATTGTAATATAAAAAATTGGGAAACACAATTCTGATGGGGTTTCATTTGCAAAATTTCACAATGAAAATTAATTTAATAAGCTATACTTCTAATACGAACGAGCCTAGCTAGTGAGCATTTGGGAATATTGGCTCTGAGTCACTTTTAGGGGCACATGTTATGGAAAAGGAAAACATACTTATCATGGGGAAAAGGACACTTATTAGAAAAATAAATGAATGTGTAGAAAAGGTAGATCAGGCAGTTATCAGAGGTGGAAAGGGGCACTAATAACACCTCAAAAGGGGCATTTATAAGAACGGCAAAGTTTTCTTATATAGTAGAAAAATTAAATCAGTGCCTATGACTTGTTACATTAAAAGGGACAAAATGCTCGTGTTGAAATGTGAGCATTTATGAAAGATGAGGTGAGGGATATGAAGTGTAATTATCAAAATGGGCACTTACAAGAATATGGAACGTGAACTTATTCAAAAGAAAATTGGGGGTACTTACCTGAAGTTAAAGAGAAAAGTAGGGGCACTGTGCCCACATGCAACCCCTGGAGCGGTGCTTCTGACCGGGTCTACATGTTATTTATGATTGTCATTTCAGCATTCTTCTATGTATATCATCCTCTATAAATACTGTGGGTGATGTATTCCTTCTTTCCCCACCACATTCGATTCCTGTCCCTATATTTTCATTTCAATTTTGAAAATTGTTAGTATTACTAATAACATGGGTGTGGCAAAATTGCATTATAAAGGAAAGTTACCGACTGAACCCTCGACATTGAGAAAAATTACATGTACTTTTAATTTTTCTGTATTATGGTTTTTACAAAAATATATTGGGGTGGTAACAGAGGCTATCCCCCACTTCATTTTTAAAAATATATACCTTCATATATCCCTCCCAGACCAATTAACATCCATGTTATATAATCAGATAATTCGAAGTACGGTAGATGGTTTTCGCTTTCTGTAGTAGTGTAAACATATATCGGGAAAAATCAGAGTATACAACAGAATTGTAGATAAATATTAATAACTGCATATAAATCTACAATATTGTACCTAAACAAATAACATCTATATTGAAATAAAGAATAATATTAATAAATATATCAAGTTATATTTATCTAAAACATACAAGAGAAATGGATATTTTCCACCATTCTTTTTTGAGGGGGTGTATGTTGGGGGGGGGGGTGTTAGTACACACCATCCACCCCACCTGAAAAGTTGGGGGATGCATACCCCCATCCCCCTATGTACGTCCCTGTTTATAAGAAAATGTCATTGTGTTTAATATTATTAAAATCCTTTCTATTATACTTTCCAGTGACATAATGTTAAAATGTTATCCCGAATGGCCCCTAAAGAAAAAATAAATATAGGAGACTAATTACTTGATTTATAATATTGGATCTTTTATTTTCAAAACCACAACAATAATGATAATAATAATAAGAAGAAGAATCATCACCATTATTATAATCATGAATACATATTCATATTTATGTACAATATATCATTAAAAATTGTTTACTTTTCTATCGTAAAACCCGGGGGATGATTGTACACACCATCCCCCACCTGAAATTCTGGGGGATGCATCCCCCCATCCCCCCCCCCCCCTGCTACTACGCCCCAGGTCAAAACAACTTCCATAATCAAATTGTGATTAAAAAGACAATAAGTGATAACTCGTGCATAAACTTTAGAATTCATAAGCCATGTCATTCACTGCACAAACCCATATCCATATCCTGGCCTAGCACTAGGGTCTTTTGGCAAGATATTAATCTACATTTGCCATGCACACTCGACCCAGGTGATCATGAGGTAAAGTGGTACCTGGCAGGAATTCCTTGTAATGCTGGAGCGCGGTAGTGCAGCCATGCTAAAGCCAGGGTAATAATTGTGGAGCGAAAGGAGACATTATATTTCATACAAAAAAAAACAAAGTTAGATGTTACATGTACCTAAAAAGTGGTCGAATAGGAACATTGGGGAGAATAAGGGGGGAAATGAAAAAGCCTTTTTGACATTTCCCCCTCATAGAATGATAAATTTAAAGAAAGAGGTATTATTTCTTAGGAAAAATGCCTCCAATTTTCCCTTAATAATTTCCCTTAATAATTTCCAAAGATTTCGTGATCTAAATTCATATACAATATTTGGGATGGAAATCTGTGTACAATGGACTGTGAAATCATTAGCTTAATAGAATCCAAGTGGTATGCATAATGAAAAGGCTCCTTTACTAAGGAAATTGCCACACATTACACGAAAAAAGTAGTAAATAATGGAAAAATAACATTTTCCACCCTGTGGATCTAATGTGTTTAGTGTTCTATATAAGATGTTGATGAAAATGGTTACTGTATGAAGATATGTTGTCCTTAGAAATAATGTATTTATATGTTTACTGTATCTCCTTTTGAGAAACTTTGAGATATGTTATTATCAGTTGAACATTTTGTTTAAAAACATGCACATATTTATTTTTTCTCAAATATTGCATTTCCGGTACATATACATGTATTTTCAGATATTTGTTGGCATGCTTGGACAACATAATGAATGAATATAGTAGATTAACTGAACTGATATAAACATGATCTCAAAGATTTTCGAAAAATCAACATAAGGCAATTTCAAAAGCCTAGTCCTTGAAAATGTTAACATAATATGAATTGGGCATACACATACAAAATGTTTTGAAATTTTATTTTTGAGTCTCTGCGATCGTGTTTATAGTACATGTATTTCATTATTCATTTGATCAATAGATGCATAAGCTAAAGGCATTCAAGCGCTCCTACTTTAACTACATTTTCCTACTTTTTGAACCATCGTCCTATTTCTACATTTTCCCAATTCTCCTAAATATCCTACCTTCTTTCAATTTTTCTTCTTTTTCTGGACATCGCTTTTGGTAAAGCTGTAACTAAAGGTCATAATCTTGATATTGTCCCTTCAAATACAAACTTATGTCCCAAAACAGATAGGAATCAACTCGCTATCTGCACCAGGGAGGAGAGGGAGAGAGTTGGGGGGGGGGGGGGCTAGGACTACATGTTTGTATTTTGTTAAAGTTATTTGCTGTGAAATTTCTATTAATATATATGTAATGAGGGGGAGGGGTCCAAACATGTTCCCTGATATTAAGCTCTATATGAACAAACACTGCGATATCTGACGGGAATGTCGAGAAAAGTTATTTAAAAAATAATAAAATGCTATCTTTATTTTTCTATTAAATCAGAATATTTCATTTGATATGATTTATGGAAATTATAGGGATTATAGACCTGTAATATAAATTTATTAGCCTTATTCTTTTAAAAGTCAAGACAGAAAAGGCTTTAATAAAATGAGATTGTGTACGAGCAATTCCTTATATAAATATAAAGATTAAATTAAGAGTGTCGTATCCAAGATTTAATTTTATTGGTAGCGTATCCAGGAATGCATGTGCCCCTATGTCCTAGCCAAAACCAAATCTGACATATCTTATTAGTTCAGAAAGAATCTGAAAACAGATAATTTTCCTTGCTTGTCCTAAAATTCAAAATAGAATGCATCTGATGATTTTTGTTCTTCAGGCGTGCGTTCCTGTATACGCCACCAATATATATAACTAGCTTATTGTAAGTTATTTGTAATATTCTGCTGTAGAAATTTGAGACGACAGGCGAAGAAAACAGTATAGGGGCTTGCTCCGAAGCCATCACCAACGCAATAGGGCCTATACCGGCCTATTGTATGAAAAGGGGGCGAAATGGCCTCCGTGTTTTGAATTGAATTAACTAGTAACCAACAATAGCAGCTGATGATATAATTTATTTATTACCAGTCCTATTCTGTCTTTGTAAGAATACCCCATTACTTTTGCCCCAGCTCTCTTTGTCTGTCTCTCCTCCCCCCCCCCCCCCCCCCCTCATTTTTTCTCATACTCTCTTAATTATTCTCTCATACAACCGATCTGTAAAAAATTACTCCAATAGAATTGAGGAAAAAATAATGATCTGTTATTGCTTCCCCCCCCCCCCAATCTTTCACTTTAATGAGTAAAGCTGCAATCACATTCTTCACATCCATGACAGGATAGCAGGGGTGGATCAAGGGGGGGGGGGGGGCAATCGGCCGTTGGCATACAGGCTCTTGCCTAAAATGTGAAAAAAACCTGAATCGAGCACCAAATTTAGTTTGGGAGCCCACAAGGCTAACAATGTCATTTAATTAACCCTCCGAGAAAACTTGTAAAAAGGCCCACCCGCAAGACTGACGTGACAGTCCGGGCATGGATCAGTGATGGATTTAGGGGGCTTTTTTTTTTTTAACTGTACCCCCTTTTAGAACTGATAACCTTTTTTTGCTTGTCAGAGAATTATGGAGGAAAACTGGAGCCATAAAATCTGATACCCCATCCCCCTCCACTGAGCGACTTGCGGAGGGCTGGCGAGAAGAAAAAATACCACTCGATACCACCTCGATCGGGATCGCAGAGGGGCCGGGGTAGACCGAGCCTATTCCGCTAGCTATTCCATGCTGCTTGCATGATCTTTGATAGAACTTTGATTATACGAATTTATGAATTTAACACATTGAATTTGACTCTGGTACATTAGAAAATATAATAGTGAACTGGAATTTAGTTAGTTTCTTCTAACCGGCTAGGCTGGGTTTGCCTTCGGGCGGACGTACGCTAGCGCACGATCTCATTGGATGTCGTCGATCTCACCGTTCTCACGTGATCGGTACACGCCCACATTAGGACATCAATAACGAATACTGGGATTCACGTGTAGTATGCCAAATTATTATTTTTGGTCAAAAGCATGCATATTCCCGGGGATTTGTGCGGGGTTTATTGGACTCATCGAGCCTCAATAACCCTTTCAGAGCTTTAAATTTCATGTAAATCACATTTTTCATAATTTCAAATAAATACTAGGGGAATTAAAATCATTTCAAAAGCCCTGTTTTCATGTGTTAACCTATGGGAGCTCCATGGAAGGCCAAAAGCATGCATATTCCCGGGGATATATGGGGGTTTACTGGACTCATCAAGCCTTATACCTTTTCAGAGCTTTAAATTGCATGTAAATCACATTTTTTATATTTTCAAATAAAAATTATGGGAATTATAATCATCCTAATATTCCTTGTTTTCGCGTGTAAACCTATGGTAGGCGAGACTTTTTGGGGGGTCAAAAGCATGCCCATTCCCTGGTATTTATGCGGGGTCTATTCAACTAGTTGAGTCTTAATTATACATTTCAGAGCTTTAAATTTTATTCAAGGCACATTTTTCAAACTTTTGATTTAATTCTGGGGGAATTATAATCAGTCAACAATCCCCGTTTTTGCGTGTTAACCTATGGCAGCTGGAAGGCCAAAAGCATGCATGTTCCCGGGGGATTTATACGGGGTCCCTTGCACTTTTTGAGCCTTCATTAAGCTTTTTCAGAGTCTCAAATTACATGTAAGCCACATTTACACTAAATTCAAGGTAATACTAGAGGAACTAAATCATTTTAAAATCCATGTTTTCACGTGTTAACCCTATGGCAGATGACTCTGTCAAAAAGCAGGCATGATCCAACGGATTCATAACGGCATTTATTGACCAAAAAGGTTCAAGAAATGTTTTTTGAACTGTCCATCCATTTTCTCGTGCAAAAATCAGACTTGAAAAAGATAGAGTAAGATATGAAATATCAAGAAAAAATGAGACATCTTTTCACGTGTTATACCTATGGCGAACGTATTTTTCCGAGTCTCTAACACAGCAATTTACGCCTCCAAAATATACGGAAGTAGTACATTTTGTATTTCTATGTATTTAATACCATTCTCTTCTTCTCTTATCCATTCTTTTTTTTCTGTTTCTATCTGCTCTTCCTTTATTTCTTTATTTCATTCTTTGTATTTCTCTTTCCTTATGTATTTGTCAGTTTCATGTGTCTTGTTTTCTATTTTTCTTATGTATTTTTTGTTTTTCCTTCTTTCTTTTTCTATCTTGCCCTACGTATTTCCTTTGTTTTTCCTGTCATTTATCTTCCATTTCTATTCCTCATGAATTTTTGTTTTCCTGTTTATGTTATCTGCTCATTCTATATTCGTTATGCATTGCTTTGGTTTTTTCTATCTTTAATTTTGATTTTTTTTAAATCTATCTGTATTTTCTTTGTTTTTCCTTCTATTGTTTTCTATTATTCCTGATGTCTTACTTTGTTTCTATGTTCTGTAATCTTAATTCTCTTTCTAATTCCATGCATTTTTTTCTGCTTTTCTATCATCAGTCTTCTCTTTTTATATTTCCTTACGTAGTTACTGTTTTTATCTTTCCACCTCTCTTTCAATATTCCCCTATGCATTTCTTTTTAACCTTCTTTATTTTTCGGAAATGTTTATCTCTGCGCAGTATTTCTTTGATATTCCTTTTCTATTTTTTTCTGTATTTCTTTGTTTTGCCATCTTTCAATTTTTATCTCTATTTTTGTCAATGTGTTTCTTTAATTTAATTCTCTTTCCAGCTATGCTGTATTTCTATGTTTTTCACTCTCCAGTTTTCTATCTTACCCTATATTTTCTTTTTTTCCCCTCTCGTTTTCTTTAATTCTTTTTGTATTTTATTTTTATTCTTCTCTCGTTGTCTATCTTCCTTTATTTAGTTCGTTATCCCCCCTTAATTAATGTTCTCATATTATTCATCCTGATGAATTTTTCTCTTTTTTGTTTATACATCTTCTCTTTCTTTTAATATGTATTTGCTTGTTTCCTCTCTTGTGTATTTCTGTTCTTGTTGACTATCTTTATCTATTTCTATATTTCCTTATATGTATTGGGTTTTTTCTTCTTTTTTGTTTTCTTATGAAACTCATTGTTTTTCCCCAAGTCCTTAACCTTTTCTTACTATATTCTTTCTGGTGTTTATTTTCATTTTTCTATTCTCTTCTGGCTTTAAATCCTATTTCTTTGTTTTTATTTCTGTCTTTCATTTTTGAGTTATTTCCCCTTCTTTATAATTCTTTATAATTTTTTCCCTATTCGTCCTTATGTTTTTCTGCTTTGTATTTTATTTTCATTTTTCAATATTCTGATTACTATAATTCCTTACTTTATTTGTTTTTCATTTCTGTCTTTTATAATGTAGTTCCTTTTCCCTATGTATTTCTCTCTCTATTCATCCATATGTATTTTCTTTGTATTTCTTTATATTCTATTTTTATTTTTCTATAGTTTTCTTACTGTAATTCCTTATTTATTTGTTTTATTGCAATCTTTCATTTTGTAGGTAGTAGTTCTTTTTCACCCTTTAACAATCTTTTTCTTTTCTTCCTTCTGTATTTCATGTTTTTGAATTTTTCTATTTTCCATTTTGTATTTTGTGTTTTTCCTTCTCTTATTTTCTATCTTTCCTTCTCTTATTTTCTATCTTTCCTTGTCTACATGTATGTAAGCCAACCCCCGAATTGTGTCAGGGGCCACCTTTTCATACTGAAGTGCAGGGGGCAAAATTAAGGGCCTGCTTTTGTCCAGTTTACGACCCGGCCCCAAGAGGGGGCCCGGCCTCTATGTTAGGGTCTTAGACTACATGATCTTTGGTATTTACCACATGATGGAAGTGCAGCCATACACACGGCCCATTGCTCCCTTGCATCTCCATGAAGAGGAACCTGGCAGTGTAGTCATTCCATCTATGTTTTCTCCAAGCTTTTTAAAGTATCCCATTGAGCTTGTCCATGAAATAGGTATAATCTATGACTGCAGTATATACAGTTTGTGAGATCTAGTCAAGAACAGTGGGCAGTCAAGTATTGACATGGAAAAAAGAATCAATCGTGGGGACATGCAAATTTCCTCCTTTTATCCTACTGTCTCTCGAGTCTTACATCTTCCTACTTTTTCTGAAATTTTGAACCTACTTTTCTCCTACTTCTTTCCCTGGGTGTGCTCGAAAGTCTGAAACTAGATATGTGCTTACTCCCATTGCATGTGATGTAATACATTTTGTTTTGTCAGATATACAAAATGATTTTGCAGTTACATTATTTACGTAATTATTAAAAATTTGGCATCAACATTTTTGTTTTCTTTTGTGCAACTCAACTGTTTAGAATAGATCAATTCATTCCATGACATTTGCATTTATTTGTGTAATATTGCCTGTTTTATTTTTAAAATCTTATGAAAACATTGACAAATACATGTATTGTGTATAGTTTAATTTTCCATGTGGTCCTATTCAGTTAAAGAATTCTTTTTTATTTATTTTAGAATAAATATGACATTAATAGAAAAGACAAAATATTTTTCAATGTATCTATCGTGTTGATCACAATACCCAAATCACTGAGTGTTAAGATGCATTTAAACTTGGTCAAAAAACCTGCTTCACTATTAGGGCACTACAATACCCCCCAGGCGGCGGAACGTCGAGTTCGGACAATGGAAGTGGAGGGGCACCTTTTACCCTCCAAACCTTTCTCTCTCTTATCTGTTTCTCCTTTTCTCTTTTCTTGCTTTCTCGCTTTCTCTTGTCTTTCTTTCTCTTTTCTCCCCCTCTTTCTCTAACCCATTCTCCATCCAGATCACACCCTCTCAAGACGCAAAAGGCATGTTGCAGCAAATTATAGGCCTGTTCAATATTATCGATTCTTGAGACTGAAATCAGAAGATTCCATTCCTGGATCTTATAAAATAGGCAAATTTCGCGTGAGTTCAAGCTCGCACAGCTCGGCACCACTCGAGACTACAACCGATCGGCTAAGTGGAAACCTTGCTTTATGACTCCATCTGTTTGAACCTCCTTGCATTGGTAAACTTGTTCAAATGAAACTAACAAAAAAGTTACACTGTTCAATATAGTATCTCTCCCTCTCTCTCTCTCTCTCTCTCTTTCTCTCTAATATTTTTTTCTTTTTTGTGTGCTCTATCCAAAGTCCTCGGCAATACTGAACTTGCTCACATCGACAAAAAAATCTGAACAGTATTTACAGTGTCGAATTCTATGTCCCTCGAGATACAATAACCTTGGTATTTTATTTGTGGTTTGCGGGAATTCACGTCCACGTGCATGAGATTGGGAGCAGCTTTGCCATATAACAGGTGCGTATTATCATTTTAATAAAATACTTGGAATCCATTTTCTGACAAGCCTCTGACAAGCCTCTGACAAGCTTTCAGGTTGTTAAGAACACTCTTTGCTTTAAAAGTATGCATAAAATTTGAATATATTTGTGAACAGGTCTATTGTACCATCAATCAAGATAATGAAATCATAATAAATATTAGCATTATTATAATGTGATTTAAACTACATGTTCTTATATGAGCGTTTAAAGGATGAGAAGGACGATATAATATTTGAAGTTTTGTTGGTATTGAGTTCTGATTGCTCATGAACATATTTGTAGGATAGTTTAAAGCATTCAATATTTGGCTTGGGTAAAACGGCATTTAATTAAGTGAGTCGGCATTTCTTGTATTGAATCCATGTCTATATCTATAAACATTTCAATTTCATTGCAGAGTCTAACAGGTGCAAGGCATCAGTATGCCATATTGCTTAACAAGTAATATCCTCCTTTTATCAAAATTAATGTTTGCCATTTTAGTTGGTGTATCATAATGAGTATACTACTTTTGGAAAAATCATATTCCTTCAACACAATACGCGCCGCCCGAGAATCTGTTCCTCAGTGATGAGCAATTGGCCCAGACTGCATGTACACGCATAATCGATGGAGGGTTGTATTGTTTTTATTCAGTGTTAAACTTAACCGTCTACTGGTCTAAGGGCACTTTAGACGTGATTGATCGAGCTGTTTGAGATGAATATCCCAAGAAAGGTTACAATCAACTTCAACATCGAGATATCTAACACTAACCTGTTGCAATTTATTAGTCCAGGTTAATGATTATAGTTTGCCCTTTGACTTTGAATTACGAGTAGAGATAAGCATATTTGTTTTGACCTCCTTGATCTTCAGACAATTGTTGTTGTAATCATTTCTATATTTCAAAGAAAAGTAAAGCAATATATAAATCTATAGGTATTCTGGCGCCCGGGCAAACTAGCAAATTTCACCCCACCCCCATGCCCAAACTCAGATTAATGAACGTTTTTCATTATTTTAGAAACGATGGCACTACGTGAAAATGAGTTTGATGCACATAACCCGGGGCTGTTAGCCCAAATTTGATGAATTAGTGTATAAGCGAGGGAGCACCTTTTTTTTTTCCTTTTCACCCCTCAACTTGAAATTTTGTATGTATTTTACCTTTACAAAGAAAAATATCCAAGGGAATACAGCGACCTAGCAAAATATTTCTTTTTAAATTTTGAACATTCCTATTTGGGGGGTGCAAAATGAAAACCCTTAAGAAATATATTTGAGAAAGGCAATTGCAAGGCAAATTTATGATTTCTTTCGAATGTTCTTATACATGTACTTTGAAAGTGCTTTTTATGCACTTAATATATCCCGTCTGGGGGCACAAATGTTAACAAGCTCCTACATTATGCGCGGGAGGGGGGCGGGTAAAGAAACTAGAGTGTGCGGGAGGGGCTTTGGTATGTCTGTTCAATCCGAGACATGGATATACAGGATCTTCTATTCCATATACGCCACTGATTTCAGATTCGGAGATTCCCCTCATAGACAAAGGCATCGACAAACACGCTGATAAATATGCTAAGATCTCATATGAAACGCAAAAGTAACGGTAGGGAAAAGTCGCTCTTTGACTGCGGGCGGCGAGGCAAGAATCAACAATGTGATGCTGATGTAGATGTCGGCCTACCCATTTATGAGATTACGGGCGGCCAATATCAAAACCGCCACCCCCTCAGACTACCATTAGAGCCGATAATTTTTTTATTTTTAATGAAAATATGTTTTGTAAAATAATAATAACAATAGCTGTTTCTTATAAAGCGCTTTACCAATTACAATGTAACCGACCAAAGCGCTTACAGCATTATTACCCCGTTCACTAGATTCAATTGGGATTGTGCACATCACAGTGCACATCACAGTGCACAACCCATTCTCCACTCCTCTGGGGAGCATTCCAGTCAGTCGCTTGTTTCCAAGCGCGGACATGCTTATCCAACCACAATGACGTTCACATCCTACCGGGTACCCATTTATTACCTGGGTGGAGAGTAGCAATGTATATAAAATGCCTTGCTCACGGGCATAAGTGAATTTTCTTCATGTGAACTTATATATAAGTATTATTCCTTTTTTTTAAGTGAGTGCAGTAAATCTGTTTTCGCTGAAAAGAATGTAATTAAATTTGAGAAAATGATGACACTACTAGCTTTCTACTATATCAGTTTTTTTTTAAACTTTAGAAATTGCTTACTTGCACTATAATTTTGATATATACATAGAGTTTGTATACATTTTCCTCGGTAAGTCTTGTTATATTTCCATGCTTATTTGTAAGAGTGTGAAAACGTTCCTTATGACAGAGTTCCAGCAATACCAAAGCTAAATCAAACGGGCTATCAAAACACCAATAATATAGAATTACATCTAGATGTCTCGCGATGTCACCAATTTTATTTTCTGCACCCAGTAAGATTTGCATATTTCATTACGTTTATACCTTTGAAAGAAGCCGAGATAAGGCAAATTATGTATGTGTTTGTGCAAATGCCAACATCAATTTTGGAATTATCCATGCTCTCATGGGCGGATCCAGGAATTAGTATAAGGGGGGGGGGGGGGGGGGGGGAGGGCACACACATGCAGGTTTGTCAATTTTTGGAAAAGGTAGACCCTTATTTTGGGGGTCTTGTCAGCTTCTCGAAAAGTCGCTCAGTGGCGCGGGGAGGGGTGTCGACAAATTTTATTTTCGCCAGACCTCCAAAATTGGGGGTCCAGTTCCCCTCTATACAATACAATACAATACAATACAATAAACATTTAGTACGCCCTTCCCATAAGGCTCGGAGCGTTTACAAAATATTTAAATTATAGAACACATTATAATTTTTATATAAACACAAATCAGAAAACTCTTCAATCGTCCATGTGGGAACTACCAGGTGGTTTTATGGAGACAAAATGTAATGAATATACCTGTTAAAAAGCTTGATAGCGGATTTAAAATAAATATGATTTCACAGCTTTTTTAAAGGTCTTTATGGATGCTGACTGTCTAATGGTCAAGGGGAGATTATTCCACAGCATCGATGCAGTTAACTGTAAAAGTCTTATCACCTGACAAATTTCGGGTCATTGCGTAGCTGAGCTGAAGGTTGTGATTTGAGGATCTGAAATTTCTACTAGATGTATATACAGTTAAGCATTCAGATATGTACCCTGGAGCCTGTTTATTGAGAGATTTATAAACATAAAGACCTAATTTGAAGATGATATGTTTTTGAATGGGCAGCCAGTGAAGGGAACGAAGTAAAGGTTGGGAAGAATGACTTCTGCCAACCTCAAAAACAAGACGTGCAGCCCAATTCTGCAGACGCTGTAGACGGTTTACATGAGATTTTGGTATAGAGGAAAGAAGCCCATTACAATAGTCTAGTCTGAAAGAATAAGTGACCTTACAGCACGATGACAAGTAGTTTGATCAATAAATTTACGAATCCTAGATATGTTCCTCAAATGAAAAATCACACTGCGGCAAACATTGTTAAAGTGTGTTGACATAGTCATGTTAACATCAAAAAAGCACCCAGATTCCTTATTGAATCCGATGGATGTATTGAAACTTCACCAACTGACAGTGTTAAATCTGGCAAATTTTTGTAATTGTATGGCGATGCAGCAATGAAAAATTCAGTTTTACTATCATTGAGTTTTAAGTTATTTGCTGTCAGCCAGTTCCTTATATCTCATATACAAGATTGTAGTGAAAACATGGCCTTATCCAGTTCCCCAGGAATTTTAGGATCAAATGCTACATACAACTGAATGTCATCAGCATAAACATGATACGAAACATTATGGTACTGGGCGATGTCGCCAACTGGGAGAATATAATTCTCTGACATAATTCTCTGACAAGGAAAAAAAAAAAAGTTTTCATTCTAAAAAAAGGGGGGGGGCGCACAATCGACAAAAGGACAGATCCTTTATGTGGTCAAAATGCATATTTTCTTCCAGGGGGGGGGGGGGCATGGGCCAAAAGTGCCCCCTGGATCCGCCAATGCATGCTCTAACAATTCCGAAAATGTATAGTTTTGCTAATCTCCAAAATTTGAACAAAAATACATAGTGAACCTGACTATAAACAGATACGACGAAATTGGAAGAGACCAATGATAAAACAATTATTCCGCCTCCTCTTCTCTCATGTAATTAAATTTGTGAATTTACTCAAATGCCAAAGTTGATTTTTGGATTCTCCATGCTCGAAAGATTAAAAACGAAATGAACAGTTTAGGTAAAATCTCCAAAAGTTTTTGAACAAAAATATATAATGAACCTGACTAGATATCATAAATTGCTTTCTGAAAAAGATATCATGGAAAGTAATAAACATTTATATATGTATATATAAAGCTGTTGTATATGTTATTTCCTTACAATAATATATATATATATATATATATATCTTTAATATATGACCTAACTGCATCATCTGACATCACACTTCCCACTGAAATATTCATCTTCGCAAAGGAAGCATTTACTGGCAAAATATTGTATTTTCCAACTCCCTATGTCACACTTGCTAGACAGAAGGCAGACCTTGGAAACGTCGTTTTTCATTATTTCTTTGTCTTAGCAAATATCAAATTTATTAAATTTACATTACTATAAATCTTTTTTTAGATAAGCAATGAACTTGTAATTTTCATATGATGTTGACCCTATTTATATGGATGTTTTTCTGTAAAGTTGGAAGTCAATAGTGAAATGGACTTTTGAAATATGGAGAAATATATATTTAAAAGCAATTCATATTTTTAAAAAATGATAAAAATCACATTTTCGACCCAAAATTGTTATACCCTGCGAATGTGGTATCATGTTGTAGAGAATTTAATGCCCTTTAATATGCTACCACAAACATTATAGAATGAGGTTTTGTTATAAAATATCTTCAAAATTGTTCAATGCTATATATGGCGGCCATTTTGAAAATCCAAAATGGGTGCTCGGTCAGGACACTGGAAATTCGATATTCGGATAAGGGGTGTCAGCCCCCTGTCGAAAATCTGCCCGTACGCCTACGAGTATATGCAGTCTGTTTTTAGATGATTTTGATAACATTTTCATCATGTTGATTTTGACATTACATTTTGTTTTATATCATGATCTGTTCGTGGTTCGATATAGGTCGACAGAACAACCAAAGAGAGCATCTTCAAATTTTACAGAGTACTAAAAAAACTGTAATAGCACAAAATATGGGTGTTTTGGGAATCGCAATGTCAACTGCTGCTTGCCAGGTAAGTCGACTCACCGCTTTTTCAAAGAATTTGAGGAATGGGATAAAGGAAAGTATGATTTAATAGTATATTCACCGAATATTCATCATAAAGATGCTGTATGCTGATAAGTACATTGTATGTTGAAAGAATCGCCACAAAACGACTTTATAAGGAAGACAACTTATTTCATGTCAGATATTATGTGTCTCTATTTAATTCATTTTGATTAATATTGTAGGAATCGAACAATAATGTTGATCATAAAAAAATATCAATAAATTATCATTACAGCATAGGCCTACTACCGTTCGGCCGTTCCTTTGAAGGAACACAGTACTAGGGGGTGGGCGGCAAATGTCATTTTGACAAACCTTAAGTACACAAATAAGAAAACAAAAAAATATTCTCCGATAAGTGTGTTCTTGCCCCCCCCCCCCCCCCCCCCCCCCCCTCCTCCCCTCACTCGCTTTTTATATTGAATTTACTTAATTTTCTATTTTAGCTTTTATAGGTCTTTGGACGAAAAGGTGCATTGAAAATGTTAGAAGCTGACTCTCCGATGATTCCTGATCTCGTTTGTATCTATGAACTTGTGAAATAGCTCTGATGGCAATCAATGGATATAAGTATGTATCACCATGAGGTGATACCTCTATTGGTTGCCATTGTAATCATTATTTATTTGTACCTGTTTGATTGTTCTTTTAACTTTCTTGTATTTTGATGCTTATCCCACTTGTGAATTTCATTTCATTTCAATTTAAATTGATTTGATTTGATTTGATTTGATTTGATTTATAACCTTTAAGCATTATCCATCTTTTAGGTGATGGGCTACACGTGGTATGGGCCTATCTTTGGTTCCATGTGGGTCCAAAATTGTGGCCGAAGGAAGGAGGATATTGACCTTGCTGGTAACAATCGTTGGATCATGCTTGCCCCTGCTCTCTCCAAAATAGGATCATCCTTCATTATTGGCCATGTGCTCAAGTACGTTTGAAGTGAGATTGTTTAAGTAATTTCTCAACAAGTTCAAGTCAACTTTTTCTTGGAACTTTAAAGGCCAAGTCCACCCTAATATCAAGTTGATTTGAATAAACAGAGTAAAATTAAACAAGCATAACAGTTAAAATTTCACTGAAATCGGATGTAAAATAAGAAAGCTATGGAATTTTGAAGTTTTGCATTATTTCATGAAACAGTGATATGCATAGCATGGGCGGTATGCAATTGATGAACCGATGATGTCATGCACTCACTTTTCCCTATATATTTTATTATCTATAAAAATTGAAATATTTGAAATTTCATATAACAAAATACATAAGGAAAAGTGAGTGTGTGACATCATCAGTTCACTCATTTGCATATCGCCCATGCTATGCATATCACTGTTTCATGTAATAATGCAAAGCTTCAAAATGCCATAACTTTCTTATTTTACATCCGATTTCAGTGAAATTTTTACTGTTATGTCTGTTTAATTTCACTCTGTTTATTCAAATCAAGTTGATATTGTGGTGGACTTGGCCTTTAAGAATTAGCTTATTGGGTAGGATCAAATTAGAGCAGTCTCAACCTTTCTTTGAATTATTTTTGTTAATTTACCCTGCACGGTGAACGGTGAACATTGCTAAAGTAGAGTTCCACCTTGGAGTCAATCCACTGAAACAAATGGACAGCATCTTATTCACAAAATAGAAATATTTTGGCCTATATATAAGAAGAAAAAAAATAATAGGATAAAAATGGTTTTGGGTTAGTTTATCTGCATAGCCACCAAAGTTGGAATGAGGGGCGGGATGGTTATCTGTTTTCTGTGGGGGAAGGGCACAGATGGAATATGTTTATAATAGTGGCGGGGTCTTTTCTATTTTAAAATATTTACATGAACGTTCGGCGGAGGGGCACATGGTAATACAAGACGAGACTCACAGCCCCTTCCCTTCCGATTTCTCCACAATTTAGGAAAATGTATATAAATATACATGTATCTTATAATCTCATTCTTTTCTCCCATCAGGGACCATCTGGGTGTGACGACTGTGAAGGAAGCGTATCAGAGTGGTCTAGTCCTGTCTCTCATCCTTGCATTTTACAGTGCTTGCCACGCCCCTTTCTTAGGGATTAGGCTCCCAGGCTTTTTGATTGATGCTGGATATGATACAGTTTGTACCGTCCTCACTGCCGTCATCGTTACTCGTTACTAAAGCGGGATTAAAACGATAATCGATTGTCTCAACGGTATGGGGCATGATTACATAATTTGGAGGCGGATCATGGGATGTCGTGAAAGGTTGGGGAAATTTGGCCAAGTTTAGGGACATCTGTGGCATATTTAAAAAAATAGCAACCGGTTTTTGCCCATCTTCGGCAAATATGAAAAACTCCAGATTTTTTGGAGATTTTTTTGTGTTTATTTGTTGTTGTTGGGAAATTTTGGCTTACATGCCGGCAAAGCTGGTCCGGCATCCCCATTCAAAGTAGTCTAGGAGACGCCCCCTGCATTTACTTTTCAGTCTGATAAGCAAATAAAAACTCACATACAGCTCAGAATGGATGAAAACGATCTTACAAGTTCAAGATGTACTAAATGGTATTTTTCATGCACAAAGAAAAAAAATCCCAGAATACGAAGTCTTCTTTTCGTTATTGAACTTGTTATACACCGAGTACATGGTACAAAAGGGTATGTGTATAAAAAGAAAAGGAGAGGGAGAGGGAAAGGGTGGGAGAAAAAGAGAGTGATAATGTGTGTGAGAGAGAGAGATAGAGAGATGGAGAGAGAGAAAGAGAGATAGAGAGTGAGAGAGAGAGAGAAAGAGAGAGAAGGGGGGACTCAAGATGATTGTACCCCTTCAGCACCACCCCACTCGACATTTTGTTGTACTCCATTTCACTCTCCTTGATACGACCGGTGCCAGTGCCCTCCATACACACCAGTGCTTCCTCATTGGCTAGACACACACAACGGGACCCAAGTGTTTATCTTTAATGTTCTTTTTTTTAATCGGTTGTTTTTGTTTTGCTAATATGTAGTGAAAGGTGATCGTGAGTGGGCAAAAATTACCATAGGCTTGCCAAGCACTAATAACTCAGTGGGTGTGCATAAAATTGCCCACAGGCATGATAGTTTTGTGGGGGGGGGGGGGGGGGGGGGGGTTACCAAGTATTCCTAAGTAGAAACGAGAGTAGGATAAAGAGGTGACTGAAGTCTATTGTAGAGAGAGAGAGAGTTTGGAGACCAGGGGCGGGGGTGACAGAGAGGGGATGGGGAGGGAGATATGAGAACGGGGAGAGAAACAGTAACAGAGATAGAGAGAGAGAGAGAGGGGGAGAGGGTTGAGCGGAGGTAAGGGGGCATTATTGGGAAGATAAGAGTGAGAGGATAAATGACCATGCATCATCAAGGATACATGTATATAATTTTAAATATATGATTGGAAAAGTAATATTTTCTATAGGAATTAGAATCTTTGTGTGCTTGTTGATAAGAAGTACACCACCAACAAAAATGCACACATTTTTTTATTTCCTAAGTTCATCAATACTGAAACATATCCAATAAAAGTATGCCAGTATATTACATCACTGGTAGGCACTTAAATGTGTGTGATACAATATTTAGTAATTCAGTTTCACACACACATCTATGTTTTCTATTGTTCGAATTTGAACCCTGACTCCACTATTGAATTGCGTCACAAAATTCATTGACGGAATAAACCTCACCAATTGTTAACAACCGATGACCTATTGAATTACTACCGATGACCCATTGTTCTCTTTGTTCGATGTCATCGGTTTGAATGCGTAAACATGTACACCAACACACACACACAGAATGTTAAATAGTACATACAAAATTAATAACACAATGGTAAATATCAAGTAAGCAAATATTAGAAATTTATGCACAAATGGACAGAAATAAATTCAAGGCTTCTTATCAACAAGCCCTAGACAAAATATAAACTTCAAAAGGAAGAAAGACAACATGGGCACATAAAAAGAAATATAACTAGAAATGTCCATTGCCGCGCAATGCGAATGTATCCCCCGGCACTGGCAGTGATTCGAAGGAGGGACAGAGAACCTCCCTTCACCTCCCCTCCCTCAAACAAAAGGATGGCGTAGAAATTGCCGCCAGTGGCCCGGACTATTGTAAACACTGACTTTTGACCCTATAAAAGACGGAACACTGGAAGCAACACAGAACAACTGGGCATTGTGGCGTGCGCCTGTAATCCAGCTACCAGTGGAAGTTATAAACTGATTCAGCGGACCCAGGTTCGAGACTGAGTCACGTCTTTCGGATGGTGACGTTAAAGGTCGGTCCCAGACGTAAATAATCATATCTGATTGATACACGTCTGTAAAAACCCAATTACACACACACACGCAGCATCACCAAAAACTGTAGAGGTCTAGAGTAATCTATGATGTAATCTATGATGGACCTCCATAGAAAATCTGAAACAAATCAGTCGATATATGTGACCTCCAGAGTGCATGCAAGACAGCAATCAAAATATGACATTTTGACCCTATAAAAAGTAGAACACTGGGTGCAGCATCAGCAAACACTAACGACGTGCAGATTTTACTAAGACAAATTTGAAAGAAATCCGTCAAGAAATGTGGCAGGGCGCAAAAAAGATGTATAATCTTTGACCCTATAAAGGATGGAACAATGAAGGCAGCATTATCAAAAAGTATAAATTTGTAGATTGTACCAAGATACATCTCCATACAAAATTTGAAAGGAATCCGTTAAGAAATATAGGGCCTGTAGGGCGCAAACAAGACATCGAAAATATGACCTTTGACCCTATAAAAGATGGGACACTGGTGGCAGCATCACACAAAACTATAGCTTTTTATATTACACCAAGAGACACCTTCATACAAAATTTGAACGAAATCCGTTGAGAAATGTGACTGCTAGAGTGCAAACTATCCACAAAAATATGGCCTTTTACCCTATAAAAGACGGAACACTGGGGGCAGCATCACCAGAAATTATATGTGTGTAGATTTTACCATGCTACACCTCCATACAAAGTTTGAAAGAAATCCGTGACTGCTAGACGGCACACAAGAATGTGACGCGGCGGCGGCGTAACGCTGCTGAATCCAAAGTATCCTCCAGCATTCTGCCAGGGGATACAATTAGTATACTAACATGGTTGGAAGTGTGTTGGTGCGATCTGGCAACCCAAAGGTTTTTATCGTGGTGTACTATACGCACGAGGCGCAAGCCGAGTGTGTTGGAAACCAAAAAAAAAAACCTGCGTGTTGCCGGATCGCACTAACGCACAAACTCACAACCATGTATTAATAGTTTATAAAACGGGTTGGCAATATGATTATGAAGTCTATAAAAATGGTTACGAAACCCATAGAAACGCCAAGAGTCGCAGTCATGGAGGCTGCCATTTACTTTCCTGGATGACATCACAGAAGCGCAGCCAACAAAAGTCATGCGCGTTTCAGTGCGCGCATGTAATTCCTGCGCAAAAATGACAATTAAACTACGCGATTTCATTGCGTTTTAGGTTTGCACGCACCATAGGTACACGTACGCGCAGCTCAGCCGTGCTTTAGAGCCTTTTTGCCATGTGTTATCACTTTTTTGCACGGTCACATGGTGTAATTTGACCAATCAGGATGGCTACATTCTTGAACCCATTTTATAATACTTTTTTTTATAATATATGAATGTTACATATAAATGTTTATATGCACATGCATATATGTGTGTATGTATATACACATACGTTTTTGAGTATATATTAAGTATTTAGTATATATGTATATGTTTGGTATTCTAGATTGGTGATGATCATTGCAGTACTGATGACACACCTAATACAATTTCTTTGTATTTAGGTAAAATCATGCTTTGTGTCACTTCTTATATTACTGTACTAAAAATATGGCAGGTGGAGGTAAAAAAAACGAAAAGAAAAGAAAAGAAAAATGCACTACACTTTTATCATTAATCTTGCAGTGGCAGTATTTTTTGAGACAGTTTACTGCATCATAAAGGCCTATGAGACCTTCATGCTGTTCTGCTGAATTACAAGTAGCTTGTTTAGACATACCATAATGCCATACAGAAACTTTTCATGATGTGGTATAGAACAGTGACATTTATATATTGTTCATGAGTGCATGCTGCATGATTGGACAGAGTGAGTGGTTGGCGGGGGGGTTGTACTCTTGGTCTAAAAGGAATCATTATTTTCTCAGAATGGAAATATGTGGCAATATCTATGATCAGTATCTCCTGATAGTCTTGGAAAACAAAATTGAAAAAGCTTTCTTTTTTCTTAACATTTAAGATGATTTCAAATTACGGTCAGTTCCCTTGAAAGTTATTTACAGCAAAAATATGTACAAAATTCCTACAAAATAAAAAGGTCAATTATACTTATAATTTCATTTACGAAGAAAATCAAACAGCTGAACACACACATTTGTCAGCATTGGTATTGCACTATTTAAAAGGGTCTACAGTAAAATTAGAGTAAAATCATATGGAATGTAACAATGTTTCTATTTACAATAATTATAAATGCAACCTTGCTGAATTTACTTTCCAGTAATTACTATGTGGACGGAAAACTCACAGAACGTTGTGGACAACTGCTCTCTCTTTTTAAAAAAAAATATTCATCATGGAATGCCTATCTGATGGCATCCACTCCAAAATAGAGACAGCAGCATTTTTCAGATTCCACCTATCAAACATTTAAACATTATTCACCTGGGCCCATATTCATAAGACCCTACTAAGCTAGTTGGCAACTAAACTTCTCCCTAGTTCCCAGTTGTCAGGGGCAGATACAGGATTTTCAGAACGGGGGGGGGCGCACACTGAGGAACCGAAGCCAAACGGCCATCTAGGGGGTCCGGAGGCATACTTTGTCAGACAAAATGGGTGGGGGGGCGTACGCCCCTTGCCCCCCCCCCCCCTGGATCCGCGCCTGGTTGTCAACTAGGCACTAGTAGGTATTCATAAAACCTTTCTAAGTTATAGTTGGCAACTTATTTATAATGCCTAGTTGGCACCTAAATTGTCCCTAGTTGTCAACTAAATCTACGCTGATTTTTATCTAGTTGCCAACTAGCGTAAATTTAGTTGACAATTAGATAAATATCATTGGCTGTTAATAGGTTGGCAATGCTCAATGGAAATTAGCCTGGCAGAATATTGTCTGCAGTCCACACATTCTTCCCTTTCCACCAAGTCTATTCTACCCAAGAGCACAGCAGTCAATTCTCTAGCTGGCAACTAAATCATTCCCTAGTTTACTGGCAAGGTTCTTAGTAAGGTTTTATGAATAACAATTTAGTTGGCAACTTAGTAGCTGGCAAGTAAACATAAAAGACTCAGTGCAGCACAAAAATTTATGTAAAGTAACTATTCAAACCCATGTATTCTCTATTCATTTATTCCACCCAGGCTGACTCCACCAAGAGACACACAATTGCTAGTTCCCAACTGGCTCAGCTAGGTTATTACTACATAGTTTGCAACATAGGGTTTTAGTTGCCTACTAGGGCCTAGTTGGCAACTAGCTTATTAGGGTTTTATGAATATGGGCCCTGATCAATTATAAATATTACATGTAAAACTGTCCCTATCTGTCTATACAGGCCACCCAAGTGAAACTCTAGACATGTTCTACACACATACTTCCTCTAGTAAGGGAAATAGCATTACGGCCTCATTAAACAGGATCTGAAATACATACTTCCTTTTATAAGAAATTATCCGTAGGGAATATAGCGAGTTGGTCACTAAGACAGATTTGACTGCAGTCTAATGGTCTAATTGGCATGCAGCTTGATGTAGATCAAGAAAAGTAATGCCATCATGTCATCCTTTATTTAATGGGCAAACCAGCAATTCTGCACTACTGTACATCATGATAAGATTTCGCTCAAATTCTGAGGTTCCCTTCTATTTACCTCTTTTCTTCATCATCTCCTAAGAATGTACTCTCCAATTCCCCCCCCCCCCCAAAAAAAAAAAAAATGGGGGAAAAAAAGAAAAAATAGAAAGACAATTGTGTACATCATATCATTACGCAAAGTTTAAAATGCTCATAGAGGTGACATCTTTATTCTGATTTAGATTTTTAATTTTTGCTCTTTTGTGCTCCAGTTATTCTTCAGCCTCAAATCTTCAAAAAATAGTAATGTAATCATTCTCTTTCAAGTCCAAAACCATGTTTCTATGGTAAAAAGCACATAAAATTGTGCTCAATCCCAAACAGCATTAAACCCTGACCCTGATGGAGGCATAAAGGGCGTGTCCTGGGTTATTGGTCGGTTACTCCTTGGAATGGCACCCTCACCCTCAACGAGGGCAGTGTAGATGCCAGGATCGTCGTCTACACCAGTCAGTGCCATGTTACGCATGTTAGGCATCTCAGCAAATGGCAAATAGTCCTGACCTGCAGAGGATGGAAGTAGAAATGAAGAGGAAATTGTGCAATTGATCAAATAGTTGGGCATTCACAGATAAAATCCCAATATATCAAGGCATAAATGTAGGTCTTAAAACACTGCTGTGTATTTGCACACTTTTATCATAATGTCCAAGAACATACACTTTCTAGACTACCACCAGGACTCCCCCACACACACAGACACAGACACACACCCTTCTTAGGACAATTCTCCTTAAGGACAACTGAAAACTACCCCTGGGTCAATTTTTCTCATGGGCAACTACCCCTCAAGACAACTATCAAAGAGTCCATCAAAAAAGTGTTTCATTATGAAATGTATTGGAGATTTTAACATTACATTTGACAGTTTAATAATCATCTTTAGAATATTAACTGATACGATGAATTTCAGATTAAACTATACTTGCCTTCAATTCCTTTATATCAGCAAATACTCATATTTTCTTACCACATGGAATGTTTTTCTTCATTCTTTCTGTCTCAGTCTCAAACACAGTCTCATGATCCTCCCAATGTCGATCACATGCAGCACATAGGAAGTTAGAATGGAAAGACCCGCAGCCACACCCTGTTTAAAATAAACACGATAAATAAGTTAAAACCAGAACATTTTTACATGTACATATAAAAATTTCTCAAATTTGCAAAACTTCCATGCTAAGCTTGTTGCTACACAATTATTTCACGGCATGAAAAGTATTGACCACTAGCGAAACTTGAGAAAAGTTTCATGCACATGAAAATTTCTGGTTTCCCAGTAACTTCTGAACTATTTTCTGATGTCAATAATGTACAATATGCTATAAGCATTCATATTTCTTATAATAATTTAGCTGTATGATGAAGCTGCCATTACTACCAAACAAGTAAAGTTGATGCACAATAATTCTGAAATTGGAAGGGGAGACAAGAAATATAAGGTTCAATATATCAATAAAATAGATACATGTATATAATTATACAGCTGTGGAAAAATATATTAGACCAAGAATGGTTACTGAAAGTGTTATTTTTGTAGTAAGAAGGAAATAAAACATCATAAAAGCAAGGTATAATTGCTGGAATTTGTTATTCATTCGATGAAATACAAAGACAAATCATTTTCATTAGTTTGAATGCATATTATAGTACATTTATTACAGAAGCTTGGTCAAATAATTTTATCCAGGGCTGTATAAACAGAACAAAAACAGTACCCCACCCCCTTAATCAAATTGGCATAACTTATTAACAAAAGGGTTGTGAGCAAAATAACTTGGCAAGAGTATTCTTATCCTTATTGACTAACTTCCCTGGAAGAATGAGATTGATCCATCATGTCATGCATGAGTGGACAAACATTAAAGGCAAAAATGTCACTTTTCAAAAGTCACAAAGGTCATTTTTTATGCTGTATTTAC
Organism: Heliocidaris erythrogramma; assembly: GCA_025617745.1. Classification (NCBI taxonomy): domain Eukaryota; kingdom Metazoa; phylum Echinodermata; class Echinoidea; order Camarodonta; family Echinometridae; genus Heliocidaris; species Heliocidaris erythrogramma. The sequence goes on along the minus strand of CM046860.1, from coordinate 44,453,033 downwards.
AGTACATTTTAAGATTTCTTGCGCAATTTTTAAAGTGTGCTCACTCAACCATGACACAAGGACAACCTCTTATGTTCACACAACATGTGATGATACATTTTGGTATAAATACCGCAGTAATTTTTTTTTCAATAAACGGAATGGATTTTGCAATTTCAAACTGACGAGGGTTGAATTTTTTTTAAATTGTGCTCACCCAACCATAACAATGAGAATAGAGTTGGGAGAGGTGTGAGGGGGTCAAGCGATGAATAATAAAAAAAAACAACACATAAATATGCACCAGAAACCGAATTCGCTAAAATCTTGTTTTACAGAATCCATTCGCTAAAATCTTGTTTTACAGAATCCCCCAAATGACCCTTGTGACTTTCGAAAAGTAACAATTTTGCCTTTAATGTTTGCTCACTCATGCATGACTCAATGGATCAATCTCATTTTCACAGAAAGGTTAGTCAATATGTGTAGGAACACTCCTGCCAAGTTATTATGCTAAAAGCCTTTCATTAAAAAGTTACGCCATTTTGATTAAGGGAAAGTTACTTTTTTTATTGTGTTTTTATTTTTTTGTAATTACATATTTTTCTTTCATCAAAATTTTAAATCTGTTATATATCTGTATTTTTAAATTAAAACCACCCTTTGATTGATCAATGTTAATATTGATAAAACAAGAAAATCATAGCAGCAAAATTTAACTGAATTAATTTACAATTAATTTACAATAATAATAATCATATTCTAGATTTATGTAGTGCATTATTATACATGTATACATCAAATATGGCTCTTAGTGCTTTACAGATATATCTGTAAAGCAGTTGGCTCTTATTGCTTTACAGATATATCTATACAGATATATCTGTAAAGCAGATCTGTAAAGCAATATACAGTTAACATTGCATAACTCAAAGTCGCATAAGTCCAACTTTCCCCAAGTCAAATCAATATCTTTTTTACCAAACGTTGCAAAATATGTATTATTTACATTTCCTAAGTCAAATTTTAAATGTCGAACTATTTCTGGTGGTCCCAACTGATTCGACTTCCAATGTATATCATTAGCCTGGTCATTTGATTCAGGGTTGCCTGAACATTATTAGGCATTTCAGCTGGTTTTAAAATATTACAATAAACCAGTAGAATTTAATGTAGCATGAAAGTCCTACTCTTCCCATTCAAAAATCATTTCAATTTTTTGAAATTGGTTCAAGGATTGCAAAGATATGGCCAATAATGATCGGCAAACATGCCCATTAATTGACCAGGGGCCAAATGTCATTTCTTTTGTTTTTCTTTGTTTGAACAATGGCACCATCAAAGCATGCATGCTAATATTTCAAATGTGTGTAATTTGGTAATGGTGAAAGGTATCACAATGAAACTTTCAGGATAGCTTATAATAGTTTTTGCCACAATTTTCTGATATTACTTTGTAAATATTATTCACATTTTAATAAATATGATTATCAATTGTGAGAAATTCTCACATTTCTTCATGATATATTCAATTTACTTCAATCCTATCAATTATGATATTTAATTACAAATTCAAATTGTCCTCTATAGAAATTCGTTGGCATGGATTTGCCCGACTTTAGAGGGAAGACCTGTCTCATTGGTAGGCCACTATATAGCGTACGCATGGAATTGGTATGGATGTACCCCCTACGCTCGATGGAAAGAGAAGGGCTATGTGAGATTGTTACTTTGCTTCGACGGGAGCCCGGATAGCTCAGTTGGTAGAGCACTGGTCATGTAATCCAGGGTCCCAGGTTCGAATCCCAGTCGGGGCATTGTAATTTTCTCACATTTCTTTATGATATATTCAATTTACTTCAATCCTATCAATTATGATATTTAATTATGATTATTAATATCAATAAAAATGCATATTTGAGACATTTATGTCCCTATTTTTGCCCAAAATTAATCATTTCATCATTCAAAAGTTGTGTCATCAGCGTTTTATGGTGTCTTTTTTTGTTGCCTGGGGAAGGGGCCCAATATCCCTGCCCCGACCACCTGGATCCGCCCCTTTTAAGTGTTTGTGAAACTTAGTTTTAGTGAAAATTGTCACTCGTCCTGTTTCACCCTACATGCTCTACATACACATGCAACAGTGCTGGGCAGCATGCAGTTGCATACGGTTGCACTGCATACGGTTGCACTGCATACGATCGATTGGTAAAAATATGCGCCAAACTATTTCATGATTCAACATATAGATATTTTGTAAATTGAGTCGATTTCTGGGCGTTACGGACAACACTTTAAATTAAACACTACAAAATCCTTTGTTACGAATTCACTTCATCACCATACACGGCCATGAAACACAACACAAAGACGTAAACGGATCGTACCATTCATATTGCGGGGAAGTACAATTGCCAGAGGTGAATAAAACACATATAATCTGCAACATTTTCCTCAAATTCTACATTCTATCCTTCCACATTAATATTACATGCTCTTCGTAATGTTTGAGATCTATTTTGTTTCTTAATTTACTATCAAATTAATACGATCAACATTGTGCAATACCGTGCTCCCTTCTTGAAATGGAACATTTACTTACATCATGTCACTGCATGCAGATCAGCTTTGAGCGAGTACGAGCATGGCTGAAGTGAAACTTGATGGAAAAATGAATGGGCAATGCTGCATGAAATTCTCTCTTGCATTCGCATATCATATTTTTATGGAAAGAAATTTCAGGTAATGTTCCTTGAAATAACAAATAATATACTCATGTGTGAAACAAGGAGATTTGAGTGGAATTTCCGTTAGAAATCTCGATCCAACCCTTTCTTTCTGGCAGTAAGCTGTCAAGCTCCAATAAGAAAAGATTGTTGCACATATCTCTGGATTCCTCTGTGTATGCTTTGTCCATTCGGACACTTTCGGAAAACAAGGCATTAGCAAGATTGTGCCTCGCCCACTTGCGAAAACTGGAAATATTGTGATTTCCGTTGCCACGCAGAAGAATTGTATCTCTGGGTATCTGCCACAGAATGTAATATCCCATTAATGAGAAGGACTATTCACAAAATACTACTTCCCTCCATCGACTGCCCGCATCCCCCCTTTAAGAGATGGAATAAAAAGTTACCATCAAGTCCTATTGCCTGCCTGTAAAACCTGTGAAAAACTGAGACAAACAAATAAGCATAACTCTTCCAGCTAAGCTTTCATATATGACCTTAAATGACATTTGACCTTACCATGTCACCTCTGATGGCAACATAACATGCAGGTGCCCCAAGTGCATCTACAACCCAAGTTTGGTTGAAAAAGCAGTGATGTTTGTCAAAGAAGAGTCTTTCAGGTAAACTATAACACTTGACCTGAAATGACCTTTGACCTTACCATGTGAGCTCGAAGGTGCCAAAACATGAATGTACTTCAAGTGCATCTATCACCCAAGTCAGGTTGTAATCCAAGCAAGTGAGATGAAGTTATTTGTCACAAGACAGTCTTGCAGGTAAACTTTAACGTATGACCTCAAATGACCTTTGACCCTATCATGTGACATCCAACGGCAACATAACGTGAAGGTACCTCCAGTGCAAATATGACCCAAGTTAGGTTGTAATCCAAGCAACTGATGTGAATTTATTTGTCAAAAGAGAGTCTTGCAGCTAAACTTTAACGTTTGTGACGGACGGACGACGGACGGACACCATTTGGATCCCTTAGTCTCGCCTTCACCTCCGGTGGGCGAGACGAAAAGATACAAATAGTAGCGATGCACAAGCCCTCAGAATTTAGCGAGTCATTCCGACGAATTACGGAGCATTTCTGAAAGACGGTGCCAAATCCCTGATCACCCATTCTCCACACAGAACGTATGGGGTCAGGTAGAGTTTGTGAGGACGGAGCAGTCAAAAGAAAATGTCATGTGACTAAAAGGCCTAGCATAATGTATGTACCTCCTCCACTCCCTGGAAAGCATTCCAGCCATGTGCCTTTTGATAAATGATGAGTCAAATACTTTATAACTTCATAACAAAATGTGTCTTTTCACACTGCTCAACAGTATAACCTACCTAAAGTTTTACATCTTCTTAAGCCAGTCACATCATGCTGTTCATGGGTGTGTTTACACTTGCATTTTGCCCTCCATGTGGAGGGGTCAAAGTTCCTTCTGCGCTGGAACCAGAACTCTCCAATGTCCTCTGGACGACCTGGTATGAATGCAAAGGCTTTACAACGGCAGTAATCTTGCTTGCATGGAACATGGACGCTATGACCTGAAAGACAAAGAAAGGAAACTAAAATTCTTGCCTATGTTGGATTTACAGGCTGAAGTATATGATAAAATGGGATTGTATAAAGACTACAAATAAGATGGAGTAAGAGAAATAGAAAGACAGGTATGAATATCATAACCTTGGATTACCAATTAACAACTCAACATAATTTTTGTGTGATAATTTGATTTTTCCAAAATGGCCGCCGTCAGGCCATTCTGTTTTTTTTTTGAGATGCGCAGACATCATATCAAACTGGTTCCAACTAGTTCTTAAGTTTGCTAATTGGTTGAAAACCCAATCTAATCAACATTGTGTATTCCTATATGTAAATTTACTAGTAACCAATCAGAATGAAGCATCGAGCCACTCATAGCTACATTCCTATACTTCGTGTGTATAATTTAGGCAGTCATACACCTCAACTTTTTAAAACACCACTGCACAAAAGTCACAAACATTCACTCAAAATCGGCATTTAATTTACAAAAACCGACCACTAAATATCCAAGAAATACAATAAATTCAACTCACCCGATGTTGGAAAAGATATTTCCAAAAATCAAATCCGTAATTTACTGTTGATTCTCGCGAAACGAGCTATCGGAGTCATTGTGTACATTTCCTGGTCGCCGCGGGCGCTGACATCTCCCCAAAAGAGTTTTGTCCTTAAAAATTCGGTCCCTATGTGGCATACAAGGAAAGTCCCGATTTTCTGTGTGCGCGATCGTAAAGATCGATGTGCGCTTGCGATCCCGAGTTTCTTCGTGGACAAAAATTTTATTGGCCGATTTTAGTCTAAGACATCGGCAGTATGTAAACAACACGCGATCGCGAAACAAATCGGCAGGGATTTCTCCGGTTTTGGACAAGATTTTGACTTTGAATTTTGCTGAAAATATCAAAAGTTCTTTCTAACGGCCATTTGAGGTAGGAGTGAGATTTTTAAGGGCTGAATTTGACAGCAAGTATTTAAAATATTTATCTTATTTTCCCCCCCATACCTTTACTACACGCGACAGAAAATACCAACTATTTTTGCATTTTGTATTCGTAGTGGTCAATATGACCACTATTCGTGGTGTGCATCGAGCCTCGTTTTCTGGGGCCTTTCTCAGTTCCATTTTGACTCTCGAGGAGTAAACTCCGCTAGCTCTCGCCTGTACTATTTATCTAGTGTGTGTACCTTTTGGAACTCATTACTTTTGCACATATGCAATTTCTGTACCAGCTCGAAAGGGTTTTTTTTTTTGCTTGATTCTTTTATACCTGATGTTCAAGCAAGTTTTGAGAGTGTCGCACTGTTACATTACAATTTTACTACGTTTGGTTTCGGACCTTTTAGAACCAACTTTTAACCAACATTTATCAACTTTCATCTTCGAATCATCGCTCCTTGATAACTTTGATGTTTTCTTATCGACATAGAATTTAATTCTCCTCACACTCATAAAAACTGCTGTGTATCAACTATTTGTACCAGTTCTACACTAGCCTGCAATAGTCTATATGTTTGCTCCATAGTCCCAGCTGCACTGATTGGTGTTGGAGTCGCAACTTCTCATTTTTCACCTTGCTCCAGTCCCATATGGTGTTGGGTCTTTCATCTTTGCACTTTGTAGACGTCCATCCACAGCAGCGATCGCCTTACCTGCTCTCACTCTCAGCTATCGTGATCGTCGATATTGTCGCCGTCGCAAGTTTAACCACCGCTCATCCATAGCATCAGTCATCCTCCCCATCATACTCTGACTCTTATCTTCGCCGAACATCGACATCGTCAGTCTCTAACTTCCACATTGACATCAGCATCGACGTCATACATTTAACTTGTTCATCTTGCATTTTTCTTCATATGTGAATGGGTATTATTACATTTAGAAGACTGAACACCTTAACATCAGTGAGTTTTTGAATCGACTATTCTACATGAACTGGTAAGGTATTTTGTGCTTATTTGTAATATGCATAAACAGTGACCAGGTTATTGCCAGTAGTTTATTTTTTTATTCATCCCAGTATTCGCTATACATGCTGTATTCTATACAGCTTGTTCACTGTTGTGTGAGTTTGATTATTTCTACTACTTTGTCATTTTATCGACAATATCCATTTTCGTAGACCAAACAGATAGGTCCTACTACAAAGACCTAGTGCTATTTTACAGTCTAGACTTGATTGAACAGTCATTCCTCTTTATTAATTCCAGGGAAGTTTTTGTTCAAGCTTTCTCAAGTGATTTATTACTGATTTACCACAACTGAGCTCTTGCTATTTTTTTTATATCTGAAGTAGATTCTCCTCCTAAAGTACTCTCCTAATAAATCACAGGTTAATCTTTGAAATTAATTTTACCAGTGGTTAGCTTAATATCTTTTAAGTTGAAGTGTACTAGTCCTCTTTTGAACATCCACAAACCGTACATTGGTTGATTGTGATTTGATTGTTTTCTGAATCTTTTGATGGATTGTGGAGTGACTGAAAATTTGATAAGCAAAACCTTAATAAAACATTATTACAGCCTCTTTAAAATACACAACAATTAACCAAGTTCCTACACCAACAAGAAAAAAATAAAATCCACTCAAACGAATAGTTTCTGATGATCTCCAACAATGGATGTATCCTCCGGCATTCTGCCAGGGGGATACACTAATAAGCATGATATATTTCATTAGAATAATAATCAGTAGAGTCATTACTACCATCTCACTACTGCCCCTAGATATCATATATATATGTAGCACAAAGCTGTGTATATCAACATCACAATACACGCTCCCCCAAATATACGCAATTTCGCCAACAGATGGCGTTTGTCATGCAAACCACGCATGCACAGTGCTGACAATATCCCGGTTGGGTCGACAAGTGTTTGTCTTTTTGCATTGAAAATGTACACAGGTATTACAAAAATCCTCGAGTTTGAGTATAAATTAACCGCCATGTTTGAAATGATACCATAATTTATTGAGACAATTGGTTGCATTTTCAAAATTTGAGAGGTTTATGTCATGCGATCCAAAAATTAAGCACTTTAGCACTCATTTTATTCATAAGCTGTAGTATTTACCGGAAGTAAAGTTGACGAAGATGCGGACCATTTCCATGCATAATATTGCCCTCTACGTCGAAAATTGCATATTTGAGGTAGCAAGAATTGTGATGATTATCTTACCATTGTATGGTGCATGTTCTTTGAGCAGATGTCCACAGAAGCATCTTGACAGACGCCCCACCCTGATGCAATCCCAAGTAAACTCTGGACAGCGCCAACCGATGTACACACCTGTCAAATTAACCAAGATGCTTGTCTGTCACACTCAATGCAATGAAACTTTTACTCAATGGCTTCACTGCAGAATTTACCCCACCTTGCATCAGTAAAAGGCATTAAGGCGGGGGTTAGAGTTCAGATTATGGTTAGGATTACGGATAGAAATACTTGGGTGGTTGTGTATTCTGCAGTTGTTCTCACTCAGCTCTTCAAGGTTTACAAAGTTCAGCTTTTCATCAAATTTAAAGAATGTGGGAAAAATGTGAGGAAATTCTGCCAAGAAAATGAAAGGAGTTGTCTTTAAATGAGTTTCTCTGTCATCACCAAGAAACAAGAAACTGAATAATAAGACTTGATTTTAAAACCTGAAAATTTCAGACTCAAAGCCTTCATAGCACACATATCACGGGAATACTATAAAGTTTTAGTACTATACTGTCACCTGTCGTGGCGCACTAACGTAATACAACTTCATTGCTGCAACTAACTAAGCCAATTGCCCCACTCTCTCTGGTGTGTAATGAATGGATGCGATTGGCTAGCAGATATTATTGTACCAAAATAAAATGGAAATGTCCATTGCCGCGCAATGCAAATGTATCCAGCGGCACAGGCAGCGACTGAAAGGAGGGTCAAAGAACCTCCCCCCTCCCCTCCCGCAACCAAAAGGATGGCGTAGAGATTGCTGCCAATAGCCCGGACTATTGTGAACACTAGGAGCAGCATCACCAAAACAATGTGTGTAGATTAGAGTATAATGCATCTCAATAGAAAATTCAAAAGAAATCTCTCAAGAAATGTGACCTGCAGAGCGCACACACAAGATATACACTAAAATATGACCTTTGACCCTAGGGGCAGCATCACCAAAAACTTTGGAGGTCTATAGTAATCTATGATGGACCTCCATACAAAATCTGAAATAAATGTGTCCTCCAGATTGCATGCAAGACACCAACCAAAATATGACATTTGACCCTATGAATTCGTAATTAAATATCATAATTGATAGGACTGAAGTAAACTGAATATATCATAAAGAAAGTAAATGTGAGAAAATTATAAAAAGCCGAACAATGCGCGGGGCAGCATCAGCAACACTATAGATGTTTCGATTTCACTAAGACACACCTCCATATAAATTTTGAAAGAAATCTGTCAAGAAATGTGGTAGTTAAAGCGCACAAAAGAAAGGATAGTACAATGAGGGCAGCATTATCAAAAAGTATAAATTTGTAGATTGTACCAAGATATATCTCCATACAAAATGTAAAAGGAATCCGTCATGAAATATGGCCTGCAGAGCACATACAAGACATCGAAAATATGACCTTGACCGTATAAAAGACAACACTGGTGGCAGCATCACCAAAAACTAAAGATGTGTAGTAATAGATAACATTGTAAAGCACATTGAATTATTCACATAATGAGCTATATAACTATAAATGGAATATATTATTATTATTATTATGATAGAACAGAACCCGATGGCAACACCTCCTACAGCATACCCCCCCCCCCTGCACACAGGCTATGCCATTTATGAATTACTTTGACGAAAATTGTCAGTACTATGCAAGGTGGGTCGAATGGCGCAACGTGGTCCCACTGATTGGGTGGGGTGGGGCACAGGGGCGTAACCAGGAATTTTCAACAGGGGGATGGGGCTGAGGTGAAGGATCCAATCGCGTAGGCAGGATTTAATTTTAGGGGGTGGATGCAGGGAGAATGCTCAACGTTTTATAGCAAATTTGAGATAAAGATAATGGCTCGTAGCACCTACTGTAGACGGAAAGTTAGTTCGACAATGAGACTTTGACGCAATACTGCGCTGTATGTAATAGGGGTGGGTGCAGGGGGGGTGTTCCCCTTCCTGCACCAAAGCGTGTTAGCTTTGACGTTTTGTAGCAAATATGAGAGAAAACAATACTTTTTAGGCGGAAAGTTATAGGCACAGTTCGACACCCAGACTGGTCTTCAAGTTTTCCCCTTCCCACACGAAGCGCGAAACCTCTGACAATTTATAGCAAATTTGAGAATAAGATAGCGGCTTGTACATGAAGCACATTCGTTTAGGCGGAAAGTTAGTTCCACACCCGGACTGCTTTTAATTATTGGACGCAATACTGCACTGTACGTATCAGGGATGGATGCAGGGAGGGGGAGTTACTTCCCCCTTCCCGCGCGAATGACGTTTTGGCAAATTTTGTAGCGCCTTTTTAGGCTTTTTTCTCTCACTTTTAAGGGGCTGAATAGAGGGGGGAGGGGCATGGCCCCCCTTTGCCCACCTGGCTAAGCTGGGGCATGATTGTTTAATCGCCCCTCCTATTGCTTCAACAGAGTGTTCCATTGAACAATGAAAATCATATTCCAATATTTTTACAAATAATCTTAACCCTAACTTCTTCTTCGATTGTGACAAGGGGCCCTTCTCCCCGATTATGAATAGCGACACTCTTCTTTGATTATGAATAGCGACCCTCTTCCTCGATTATGAATAGCGACCGTCTTCTCCGATTATGAATAGCGACCCTCCTCCCTGATTATGAATAGCGACCCTCTTCTCCGATTATGAATAACGACCCTCTTCTCCGATTATGAATAGCGACCCTATTCTCTGATTAGATACAGTGACCCTCTTCTCTGATTATGAATGGTGACCCTCTTCTTCGATTATGAATAGCAACCCTTATGAATATTGACCTTTATGAATAATGACCCTCTTCTTAGATTACGAGTAGCAACCCTTATGATTAATGACCCCGATTTGGTATTATGAATAGCGACCCTCTATCTGTATTATGTAACGACCCTTATGACTTATTATGATTAGCAGCCCTTATGAGTAATGACCCTTTTCTTTGATTATGAATAGTAACCCTTTTCTCCTATTATGAATAGCAATCTTTATAATTGTCCTTATGAGTTTATGAATAGTGACCCCCTTTTCCCTTTATGAATAGCGACCCTACAGGTATAGGAAATTACACGTTATGAATAGCGGTCCTTATGACTAGAGAGGTTGCCCCCCCCCCCCCAAAAAAAAAGAGACCCCAAAGTCGGGTCGATTTCACCCCATCTCCCCCATTCACCAAACTTTGTCAGTAGGTAGCAGTATGGCTGGACAAATTGACAAAAAATTCTATTGGGACGGGGTGTTGACGGCCCCTACATGTAAATATTGGGATAAATTTTTCCCCTTGAAGCCGTTGGACCAAATTTTTCTCAGAAGAAAGAGCTATGGATGTATATTCCAAAAATATAAAAACTGACAAAATTATCCATCGGGAAGGGGGTGTCAGACCCCCTGAAATGAAAATCCCAAAGTGCCCTTTGGGCACTTCAGTCCAAGGGCTTCAAGGGGAAAAATTTACCCCAATATTTAGGGGCCGTCTGACACCCCATCCCGACGTATATTTTTGTCAGTTATTTTGTGTTTTGTAATGTCCAGTCATACTACTTCCTCCTGACAAAGTTTGTTGCATGGTGGAGATGGGGTGAAATCGAACCGACTTTAGGGATTCTAAGCTAAGGTCAGGCTGACAACCTTTTTATCAATGACTTTGATGGTCTAAGCAACTTTAAGGGGTCTAATCTTATGGGTAAAATGGGGTGACTAATTCGGGACAGGCTCCCAGACTCTGGGTGATTCCTCAACAAATAAGGTATTTTTTGAAAATCATTAACCTGGAATTGCCAAATCCCTCCTCGACTGGTGAAAGTATGTACCTGAAAGCTAATGCGAACTATAAAATTAACATTTCACCATACTGCAACATATCAGATTCTAGATTGATAAAAAAAAATAGACAATGAAACACAAAACAGATTTTAAACAATTTTTTTTCAAATTGAAACACATGAAACCAGACAAAGATAAGTAGGAGGTAGGAACCCAGAATCAGCTGGAAAAAAGGTTTATGGATATTTGAGTCATTTATAGAGAGAGCACATAATGCTAACAGATATGATACATACCTGATTTGATGGCTTCGGTAGCAGCTGAAGTCTCAGGATCAAACAGTTTCTTGACTCTTGGACCAAACTCCTCTCGGTTCATTGCTCGTGCTACATCAATCAATTCTGCTTTTTGAGCAGGAATGATGGGACGCAGAGTGTATCCTGTGAAATTATAAATGTGAGAGTAATCAAGAATAATCATAAGAAAATCATCATCACTGAAAATGAATTAGATGGTCTGTCTGTCCTTGAGGCAAAATGCTTAGTAAAATGTGATAATATTTGTGCACGATAATAATCCTGATGATGTTGACAATGGACAGAGACTTGCTTCATAGAAATCCAGACGATTTGATTTTGCAGGATACATGGGAGATTGACCCCATTATACAGGGCTGCCAACACTCACGCATTGGGCATGAGATTCACATTTCACCCAATTCTCACGCTCTCATGCTAGTAATGAAATTTCTCAAGCACAAATCTTAAATAAATAAATAATAATAAAAAAAGAATTATGCACCGGATCACACAATTTCACCTTGAAAAATGAAAAAGCTCCACACCATGGGAGGGGGGACACCCCCTCCCACACCCTCCCCCACTACCTCGCTTCACTCGGTCAGGCTTGGTCGCTTCGCTCCCTCACGCTTCGTTTCTCGTATAATCTCACTCTCAACTATTATCCAATGTTGGCAGCCCTGCCCCATAGCTTTCATACACGACAGGGAATCGGATTTCCCATAGGGTTGAACAAAACCTACTGCACACTACTTTCCAATAGACATATCATGCAAAATAAGGCAGTTTATTACATTGTTCGTGATTGCATATGTTATAATAGTCAAAGAAGATGGTAAAGTGATGGGCAAAAGAAAGAAAAAAAATGGACCCACCGGGGATCAAACCTGGTCACCGGAATGGGAGGCAAGTGTTTTACCAATACACCAAAATATTTCCCACAGAGATAACACGTAAAGGAAAAAAAGGATTCTCAAATCACATTTTGTACCGGTAGTTAAAAATGGGCATGATCCCGACATCTTATGCAAAATTCGAGGGTATACTTGTAAAAGCTTATAGTCTCAGCTATAACGGACTAAAATTTCGAAGAAGATCAAGCAGAAATAACAGAGATACTGGTCAAAGAAGTCTGGAATGTAGAATCAAGATTCAAGAAAAAGTCCTGTCCCATAGAGAAAACACGCAAAATGTGAAAACTTGACATGCCTCCATTAATCGCAAAAATACGCCATGATGCCTTTGTCAAAATTAAAATTAGTGGTGACTTGTAGAGAATTGTCTCAGCTACAAATGTGGAAGACAATTGACCACCTATTACTGAGATATTGTCATACATGTATGAATACAAAAATGACGTCATTTTTTCAAAATCATTTTTTTTAGTTCAGATGCAAACATGACGACGTCACAACATGCGATTGGCTAAAATTATACATGAATTCAAATTTACAACTAACAGGCTTTCATAATATGCAATAAAATTTGGGGGTACCTGTCCATTCTGACGAGCTATGGTGGATTGTAGATATAGACATGTTTTTACCACTTTTTACATTACCGTATATTGCCCACTGTCACGCGCACGAATGTGAAAGTTTGATGCGTGTGTGTGACATTATGGAATGTCGAGAATGACTGTAAATAGTTGGAACTTGTCAAGAATAGTGTCAAAAAGATAAATCATGTGATAAAACAGGGTTCTTATGTTCTGTGCGTGCTGCGTGTGTGCATAACGGGTGAGCAGGCGCGCATGCACGCAGAGTTGTGAAATGCTTAAAATGTCTTGAAATGTACTCTAATTTGATTAAAAGTGATTTTGAGCATTTAAAAATTTTAACGCACGAGTAAGTATGCGTCATGATGCGTGCACGGATTTTGTTGACATGTTTATGAGGAATCATGGTAACAAGAAAGTGGGAGAAAAATAAAAATAAGAAAGAAAGAAAATTCTGATAAAATTAAGAGTTGATCTGTCTACGACAAAGCATTTAATAATAATAATTAATATAATAATAAAAGAAAATTCTGACGTAATTCCATTAGACTATCTGTATATATATATTACGCTATATAAGGATTTGGGGCCTTTTTTTTGGTTCGAAAAGACGCCTCCCCTGGCTCTTTCAATCCCCACCTTTTGGTACCCACAGGCGGGAAATGGTTCTTAGAGGGTTGGGAGGCACTTTTTAAGGGCTGACGTGCCATCCATATTTCATAAATTTATTTCTAAACATTGGATTTCCAAAGGGAGCAATAATTCTGCAGATGGAACAGCACACTGCCGTACGCACGAAAAAGTACCTTCTGCGATGCCCAAACCCATACCCTTTACCTGTGAAGGGGAGAAACCTCAATTGGTGTATTGCCAAAGAACAACGTGACGTGTATAATCCAAGGCCATATTCACGTGAACATGTATGGCTTCAATGTATACGACGTTATTATTCGTTCGCACAGCGCACATGTACTATGTTTCATGCATAGAGTATGTAGCTTCATGGTTACACACACAGTTTAGTGTGTAACTATGTAACTTTATGGTTTCACTGCGGTTGCCGGGGGGATGTCTCCTTGAGGCCCGGTACATCATCCACATGAAAACGGACAAAAAGGGTACCTTTTCACTTTCAGCAATAAGCGCATAACCCGGGTAACGCGTTTTTAATAGGGTATCAAAAATGCAAAAATCAAGAAAATTGGTATCAAATTCAGAGACTGATAAGAAGAAGATCCGCAGGAGGAGAGGGGGGCGGGTATAGTTCGGTAATGTGTTCCAAATTAGGTTACATTTCTTTTACGGTTCCTTTTTGGCTAAAAAGAGGTCTATGATGATGATGTAGCCCTAATCCTCAAATTTAGGATGTTAAATACCAAGCAAGATATAAAATCGCCGTTAATGGTATAAAAATCACTGATAGACGGATTTCCATCCCGAGTTTCCCTGGTTAGGGTATCAAAATCTGCCCCTACTTCAATCTGCTTTTCAATTCAGCAAGTGATTTATGCGGATGATGTACAGGTCTCAATGAAACATCCAGGGGGGGGGGGGGGTGGGCGATTTAGGAGCCCGTTCTGTCTTTTATTTGTGAAAATTTGGTTCCTTTGGAAGTTTGATTTATGTAAGCATTCCATTACTTTCTAAATTAAACTTTCAACAGACATCATTTGGGGAGGGGAGGTGTACATGTAGGAGATCACGTCACTTATATCGGTTGCCACGGTGTAAAGAATTGAATATATCATAAAGAAAGTAAATGTAAGACAATTATAAAAAGCCGAACAATGCGCGGGGCAGCATCAGCAAACACTATAGATGTTTCGATTTCACTAAGACACACCTCCATATAAAATTTGAAAGAAATCTGTCAAGAAATGTGGTAGTTAAAGTGCACAAAAGGACAGTACAATGAGGGCAGCATTATCAAAAAGTATAAATTTGTAGATTGTACCAAGATATATCTCCATACAAAATGTAAAAGGAATCCGTCATGAAATATGGCCTGCAGAGCACATACAAGACATCGAAAATATGACCTTGACCGTATAAAAGACAACACTGGTGGCAGCATCACCAAAAACTAAAGATGTGTAGTAATAGATAACATTGTAAAGCACACTGAATTATTCACATGAGCTATATAACTATAAATGGAATATATTATTATTATTATTATGATAAAACAGAACCCGATGGCAACACCTCCTACAGCACACCCCACCCCCCCCCCCCCCCAGTCAATCGGTCGGTCCTCCCACTGAAAAGAAATAACAACAAATTCATTTTTTTTCTCATTTTTGTATCCTTTACAATGGACGTACCACTAATTATGCATGTTATATGTTTTCATGGACTTAAGTTCACTGGAGTATTAAACCACAGAAACATAGCAAGATCAAATTGCTCCCTCTAGCTCTATGCATGTATATTCTCTCTGGCGTAGACAGGGGGCACAGGGGGCCATGGCCCCATCTATTCAGCCACTAAAAAAAAAAAAAGCGAGAGCGCAAAAGTGGGGGAAGGGGGAAACTACCCCTCCCTGCACCCATCCCTGTTACAGTGCAGTATTACGTCCAAATATAAACTAAAAAGCAGTCCGGATATTGAACTAACCTTCCTCGTAAAACTTCCCCCTGCCAGCACCCACCCGCTGGGAAGCACGCTTTGCGTGCTCACCACCAATTTCGTACTTTTAGCGTGCTCACAACCAACCCCTAAAATGAAATCCTGGCTATGCGGTTGGATCCTTCATGTCTGCCCCCCCCCCATTGAAAAATCCTGGCTACGCCTGTGGATATACTATGGATATACTACTATAATTATATCCATGCTCTATGTGCGAGAATCCCGCTTTAGTCTTCATCAAGATGAAAATGTATTTTCTTCAGAACTCATGTAAGATTTGGATAAATAACATATATTAACTAGAAAGGCCGTCAAAGGCGGCAGACCCACGCCTTAACCCAATAGGTTTTGTTTTGTTGCGATTATTTTTGTAAGCAGTAGCCATTCAAAGGGGATAACAAGAGGCACATCTCCCCCCCCCCCCCCCCCCCAATAAATTTTGCCATATCCAGGTCATAGCTTTGTGTGTCCCCACCCTTGAAAAAATTCTTCTGAAAAAGATATTTTATTATTGAAACATCCCTCCCCTAAAAGTAATTGATTAGACATGTCAGAGAGCGTGGCGTGGTGAGAAAAAAAATGTTAGCAATTTGTATTCAGTGTTCAGTCATGTAAGTGTTAGTAAATGTATTCATGTTCTATCTTTAAATTACATTGCAATTGGGGTTGTTGTTTTTTTTTCATCGGGCTTGGATAAAATAAATATGACGACAAAATAAGTTGGATCTCGACTTCAAAATGCATGCGAGGCACAGAGCTTACTCACTCAGCTCAGTCACCACCCATCAACAAAGTCAAAGTGGATACTGGCGTGCATGTATTCGGCGAACCTCGATCAGCCACCAAATTTTGCAAATCCACACAAATTAAAAAGAAATACAGTGTTTGTATATATTTTACAACTACGAAATCCACTCAAACAGACATAAATGAGTTATAAACTAACTCAAATCTCAAATGACAGGACCGTTATAACCCAAAGAAAAAAGTTCAATCCTACTACAGTCAGTAAGGCACAGGCACTGTACTCCCTGGGGTTATGTACTCCCTAGCCCGACCAGATCGCCGTCACTTCGCGACAGCGCTGTGTATAGTTATGTACGTACAGCTAGCTACACAGCCCACTCACTCAGATCAACACACGCGAACGCTCGCGAGTGCGATAGACTCACTCACGTCGAACAAACTCACCAGATTTTCACCGAAAACAATTAAAATCACGTACTACACGTCCACCAGGATAAAATAAATCACAAAAACTTCCACAACAAAGTGGAAAGAACCGGGGAAAATAAACAGAAATGCACAGAAGATAAGAAATAGAGGAGAAGCCGTAGGGGTAGGGTAGCCTGAATCTAAATGAATTTGTAGTTAAAAAAGGTATCGCGCGCAATCCCTTGTTGCTGGGATACGTTGGCTTTGAATATTCATTGCAGGCTCGTACGGATTTGAAGTGAAATGGCAAATAATGGGTCTAAAAGTCTTCTAAAATTCATAAACCTGAAATAGACTTTTGGTGAGACGAAGTAATGAGTGTTTTGATTGGCCAAAATATTTCTGCATCTGCAGGCGAAGTTTGGGGTCATCAATCTTTCTAGTTTCTTTCCTGTCACTATCTGAACTGAAGTTCCTATACTTTACTACAGGGTCAAAACTTCAAGGTCACACAGAATGTGCAGGGGTCAACCAATCATCACCAAAATCTAATCGCTTCTTTCCTGTCACTTTCTGAACATTCCCTGAAAATTTGGTGCAAATCCGTTCACCCGTTCTCTTGTTATCTTGTACACAAACAAACAAACAAACAAACAAACAAAACAAACAAACAAAAAAAAAAAAAAAAAACATACGGAGCCCTTTACATAACCCTGCCCGATTTCATCGGCGTGGGTAAAAAGTTGTAAATACGGAATAACCTCGCTAGTCATAAGGACAAGTGGCTCATAAGGACCACTAATCATAACGTGTAATTTCCTATACCTGTAGGGTTGCTATTCATAAAGCGAAAAGGGGGTCACTATTCATGAACTCATGAGGAGCATTATTCATAAGGATTGCTATTCATTTCATGATAGGAGAAGAGGGTTGCTATTCATAATCGAAGAAAAGGGTCATTACTCATGAGGGCCGCTATTCATAATAAGTCATAAGGGTCGCTATACATAATACAGATACAGGGTCACTATTCATAATACCAAATCGGGGTCGTTAATCATAAGGGTCGCTACTCATAATCAAAGAAGAAGGTCGCTATTCATAATAGGAAAAGAGGGTCATTATTCATAAGGGTCGCTACTCATAATCAAAGAAGAAGGTCGCTATTCATAATAGGAAAAGAGGGTCATTATTCATAAAGGTCGATATTCATAATCAAAGAAGAGGGTCGCTATTCATAATGACAGAAGAGGGCCGCTATTCATAATCAGAGAAGAGGGTCGCCATTCATAATGGGAGAAGAGGGTCGCTATTCATAATCGGAGAAGAGGGTCGCTATTCATAATCAAAAGAAAAGGGTCGCTATTCATAATCAAAGAAGAGGGTCGCTATTCATAATGACAGAAGAGGGCCGCTATTCATAATCAGAGAAGAGGGTCGCCATTCATAATGGAAGAAGAGGGTCGTTATTCATAATGGGAGAAGAGGGTCGCTATTCATAATCAAAAGAAAAGGGTCGCTATTCATAATCAGAGAAGAGGGTTGCTATTCATAATCAAAGAAGAGGGTCGCTATTCATAATCAAAGATAATCAAAGAAGAGGGTCGTTATTCGTAATCGGAGAAGAGGGTCGCTGTTCATAATCAGAGAAGAGGGTCCCTATTCATAATCAAAGAAGAGAGTGGCTATTCATAATCGGAGAAAAGGGTCGCTATTCATAATCAAACAAAAGGGTCGCTATTCATAATCGAATAAGAGGTTAGGATTATTTGTAAAATATTTTAATATGATTTTCTTTGTTGAATGAACACTAAAATATGAAAGAATTTAGCAAACAACAAAATGAATGCCACTGCGTCTCCTATATGCCTCCGCCTAAATTCAGTTGATGGCTTAAACTGTTCTAGAAATATTTGATAACGAGGCTGAAAACAAGTAATTTCATGTAATTTCATGTAAATTGACCTCTGTGACCTCTGACCTTTGACCTACTTACCCCAAAATCTAATCAGTCCATCTGAGGTATCGCGGTAACGGTGCTAAAAACCAGTAATTTCATGTAATTTCATGTAAATTGACCTCTGTGACCTCTGAACTTTGACCTACTTACCCCAAAATCTAATCAGTTCATCTTTCTATGGGAATACATACTGGTACCAAGTTTGAAGTTCTCACCTCAGATAGTTCTTGAGATATCGTGGTAACAAGGCTAAAAACCAAGAATTTCATGTAATTTCATGTAAATTGACTTCTGTGACCTCTGACCTTTGACCTACTTACCCCAAAATCTAATCAGTTCATCTTCGTATGGGGATACATACTAGTACCAAGTTTGAAGTTCCTACCTCAAATGATTCTTCAGATATCGCGGTAACGAGAAGTGGGACTGACGGACGGACGCACGGACGGACAACCCGAAAACATAATGCCTCCGGCACCCACCTTCGGTGGGCAGAGGCATAAAAATAATATATTGGATGGGAGACACCCCACGGCTGTGTGGAAGCAATACGGGGAGGGGCGATGAAACAAATACACCCCTGGCCAACCAATATGCTTTACAATATGAAGAAATGGGAATAAGTTTGATAGAATTGAATTAAGTTCAACACAAATATAGAAAATCCATGATGCACAGGCTCTTGTTATGGGGGGGGGGGGGGGGGGGGGGTGGCGAGCAGGGTCCGCTTGAACAAAACAAAAAGAAAGCAGAACAAAAAAGGGGTCCAATTATTGTCTTATTTTCTCTTCCTTTTCCTCTGCCCCATCTTTGTCTCTTTTCTCCTCTTTCATTATTTTCCCCATCAGATTTGAGGGGCACGTGCCGCATACTTAGTACTAGTTACGCCCCTGTTTTTGTTTTCTTTTTCGATATTTTGCCCCATTATAATTATGTTAAAGCACATAAAATCGCATTTTCAAATGTTCTGCATAGATTTTAAAGAAATATCACCTTTCGGGTGGCCTTCCTAAATTCCTTGATTATTTCTTGTTCCGTCAGTGTTGTGCCCCAATTTGAGAAAAAAGTGAGAAAACGGGCTTTTATCAAGAAAGGACAGAAAGAGAAGATGAAAGAAAGCCCAAAACAAAGAATGACATAAGCAAAGAAGGAAAGAAAAAAATAAGGGAAAGATATTTTTTTTATTAATTCATCTTTATTATAAAAAACATAAAAAACATTGCACAAAACATTTAACATTCAAATAAAGAAGTACATACATAACCCAGGACCGAGGTTTACAGATAAAAGTATGAGTTCCTCAGGCAGGGTAAAAAAAGATAAAGATAAAATGATACTAAAACAAAGAATAACATAAGAACAGTTAGGGAAAACAAATGCAGAAAGATAAAGCAATATTAAGTTTAGGACAGAAGCAAAGATAAAAGGCTGAAAATATGAACGAACATAAGGAAGAGATGTCCTGGGGTAGTTGACCTAACGGGGTAGATGTCCGGATACGATATGTATACCCTGCACTTCTTTTTCAAGGGGTGAGTTCATAAACGACGGTTCTAGTTGTAGAATTTATATTTTAAATGCTATGGAAGCATGGATATCAAAATCCCAGGAGGGGGAGAATGTGTGATATACCTATTATTCATAGGATCAACAAGGTCATAATTTTTGTCATGATTTTTATTAAGATTATGATAAGGAAGACCGAAATAAAGATTTCAAAGAATATAATGAAATTAAGCAAGTTAGTAATTACCATGAAACCACATGCACTCAAATGCTCTGAAAGGTGATTTTAACTCGGGGGAAATTTGAAAGTCCCAACCGTGGGAGGGCATACATGTACTTCATTCCCATCCATGCCCATAAACAGGGGCACACGGTAAGAACGGTAGATGCCAATGAATTGTACGTTACTAAAATCATGTATTATGAAAATATTACTAACCCACCACAAAATAAAAACAAAAACAAATTTCTTGCGGCAATTTATTAAGCCCGTATCCGGACAACCACCCCATACAACTAATCTCCAGGACAAATGCTCCCTACGACAATGCATTCTATAGAGCTTTCTTAAATACAGTACAGTTGGGCGTTGGGCCTTGGGTTGTCCTTCATCCATATCCCTTTCTTATTTGATTTAAATGACGACTCTCTTCTTCGATTATGAATAGCGACCCTCTTCTGTGATTATGAATAGCGACCCTCTTCTCCGATTATGAATAGCGACCCTCTTCTTCGATTATGAATAGCGACCCTCTTCTTCGATTATGAATAGAGACCCTCTTCTTTGATTATGAATAGCGACCCTCTTCTTTGATTATGAATAGCGACCCTCTTCTTTGATTATGAATAGCGACCCTCTTCTTCGATTATGAATAGCGACCCTCTTCTTTGATTATGAATAGCAACCCTTATGAATATGGACCTTTATGAATAGCAACCTTTATGAATATGGACCTTTACGAATAGCGACCGTTTACGTATTATGAATATGGACCCTTATGATTAACGACCCTGATTTGGTATTATGAATAGCGACCCTCTTTCCGTATTATGAATAGCGATCTTTATGTCTTATTATGAATGGTGGTCCTTATGAATAATTACCCTTATGAATAGCAACCCTAATGTCTTATTATGAATAATTTTTTATCAATAGAGGTTCTTATGACTAGCGAGCAGACCCCGTAAATACTTCTTGGTAAAATAATAGCACTTTTAACCCCAATTTTTCTTTTTATTCACTTTATTATTGTGACAAATATATGTGCCTTCCATATTTTATAAATTCATTTCTAAACTTTGAATTTCCAGAGGGAGCACTAATTCAGCGGGTGGAATAGCTTACTGTTGTATGCACGAACGAAAGAACATTGTGATGTGTGCCCTAGCACCGCATGCTGTACTGTGTACACGTTCAATGTCTACGACGCAACAACACAAAGGTTATTCGTTCGCACAACGCACATGTACACATATTAATAGTGAGCTTTCGAATGTGTGGACTTGAATGGCGTCTTAGATTTTCCAGCTGCAATGGACTGTATACCGCACTTTGTGCAAGAACGGCTCACCTGTCTCACTGGCTTCTCCCTCGTCCACTAGTCAGATCGAGAACGCGTCAAACATGGTTTTGCCGTCTTCTCTAAACCGTGAACCTCGCTTCACCCATTGTCAGCTTCATGCTTCACCTACTTTGTATGCAGTCAACACAAAGCAGTCCATTGTCGCTAGGACGATCTAAGACGGTGTTCTAGTTGACATATCCGAAAACTCCTTAGTGATTCAAGTTGGTCGCGGGGGGGGGGGGGGGGGGGGGGGGGGGGGGGGGATGTCTCATTGAGGCCTGTATATCATCCGCGTACATGAAAAAGGATAAAAAGGGCATCAAATTCAGAGGTGATAAGAAGAAAATCTGCAGAGAGGAGGGGAAATTGTACCCTTCACAATTGAACTGGTTAACAAAAGAACATCCATTCATTGCTATCCTGTAAAAATATGTAGAACAGGTGTCACATAATAGCAGTGAAGGGATGTCCTTTTGTCTACTAGAGCTATTGTGGAGGGTACAATGAGGAGCTGCATAAATTGTCCGCTCTCTTTGTCACCGTGTTCATAGTGTATGCTGATGATGTAATCCTCAAATAGGATATAACTTAGGCCTACCACGCAAGATATAAAATCACCGTTAATGACATAAAAATCAGAGATGTTAGATGGGTTTAGGGTATCAAAATCTGCTCCTACTGCAATTTACGCGGATGATGTATAGGTCTCAATGAGACATGGGGGGGGGGGTGGGCGGGCGTCACGTTCGATTCGGATATTTGTGAAAATTTGGCTTCTTTGGAAGTTTGATTTATGTAAGCATTCCATTACTTTATATATATTTTAGGACTCTTTATTTCAATTTAACTTATTTCTACTTTATACTATCATGGAAGCATTACTAGGGTAGACTTCCTTTTGCGACAGCCACCCAAAACAAGGCATTAGCGATAATGTGTCTCGCCCACATGCGATAACTAGAAATATCGTGATCTCTGTTGCCATGCAACAGGTCCCCCAAGTGCATAAATCTGCATAAGTTATGCTTGCATATATCTACATTACTGTTTGGAAAGTGACGTTTACAAAGTTATGTCATAAGAGAGTCTTGCGGGTAAACTATAATGTTTGACCTGAAATGACCTTTGACCTTACCATGTGACCTCTGATGGCAGCATAACATGCAGGTCCCCCAAGTGCTTCTAAAACCCAAGTTTGGTTGAAAAGTGAGTTATGGTTGCAAAGTTATCTGTCATAAGAGAGTCTTGCAGGTAAACTTTAACGTATGACCTTTGACCTTATCATGTGACCTCCAATGGCACCATAACATGCAGGTCCCCTTAGTGCATCTACAACCCAAGTTTGGTTGAAAAGTGAGTGACGGTTGTAAAGTTATCTGTCATAACGCTTGTGACGGACCTCCGGTGGGCGAGACAATAAAATCAATATATAGGGTTAGGTTTGGGGCTGGGGCTTAGAGTTTAAGGTTTAGGGTTAGGGTTAGGGTTAGGATTAGTGTTTATTGGGTTTAGGGTTAGGGTTTAGGGTTTATGTAACCGCACATTTGGGTGGCTGTAGCATAAGTCATTACTATTATCAACAACTGAATTGACATGAATGGGGAAAATGGCCCTCATACCGTTGCAAACATGTCATTATATTGCCTCAAATATATCATTCTTTCCCTTATAACACACTAAACCGATCTATAGACATCATTCGGGGGGGGGGGGGGGGGGGGGTGGGGGATCACGTCACTTAGGGGGGCTGTGTAAAGAAGGAGCTTTCCCCCACCAAAATTTCCTTTGAAAATAATTCCACTATGATATGAATACGTATAGGATATTAATCCTGTCTCCCCTCGCGCTGGGGTTACGGGAGGGGGGATGGAGGGGGAGGGGGGGTACGGAGTGAAGAAAAAATCCTCCCAAAACCCATAAAGGGGCCGTAATCCCCCTGAATAGTAAATGATAATAAATTCATTATGTCTCATTTTTGCATCCTTTATGTTAGGGACGTACCGCTAATTATGCATGTTTTCGTCACCTTAATTTCTCTGAGTATTAAACCACAGAAACGTGACAAGATCAAGTCGCTCCCTCTAGCTCTATGCATGGATATACCAGGCAAGTGTTCCCTGGATATACTACTCAAACATAATTATATCCATGGTATATGTGCGAGAATCCTGCCGGGGAGGAAATGAGATTGTGTGTCATCCACAGGCCACAAGGCCGACGTAACATATATAAATGTCATTATTATTAAACTCATTCTTAAAGTGAAACAATTGCCATTTTATAGTCTTCATCAAGATGAAAATGTCTTTTCTTCAGAACTAATGCAAGATGAATAACACACTCACATGTTGTAAATACTACTTGGTAAAAATATAATTCTTTACCCAACTTTGTTTTATTAACTTGACTACTGTGACAAATATACAGTACCTTAGTGATAAATCATAAACACAGCTAGTACCTGTGGATGTCCATGAGCTGCTTCTGCTAGTACTATTATATTACCAGGCAAGGAAGTTACCAATACATAGGAATTAGTGATCATAATGATTATTTGATATCAAACGTCTTGCCAGTAAAAATAAACGCACAGCTCTCGACCAATCGGATTGCAGGGATTTCTCGACCTGTTCTATAATAAACTTTCTGTACATCCGACAATAGCCACTGTACTGAAATGATATCCTTCTAATGCAGAGGCAGCGGAATGTTGATGCAGTTTATTCTAAAAAAAATTGAATAAAATATTGAACTAGAAAGGCCGTCAAAGGCGGCAGACCCACGCCTTAGCGGCGCTATTATTCTTGAAACTGCAGAAATTGATATATTTTTACTGGTTGGTTCCCCTGTCGTGTATTATAAAAAAAAAGTAAACCCAATATAGGTTTTGTTTTGCCATATAAATTTTGCCATATCCAGGTCATAGCTTTGTGTGTCCCCACCCTTGAAAAAATTCTTCTGAAAAAGATATTTTATTATTGAAACATCCCTCCCCTAAAAGTAATTGATTAGACATGTCAGAGAGGGTGGCGTGGTGAGAAAAAAAATGTTAGCAATTTGTATTCAGTGTTCAGTCCAAGGCCGTACGCAGAAATTTTTTCCTGGGGGGGCAAGATGATCGCTTTCAAAGGAACCCATAACTTGAAGTCTAAAACCCGATTAAAAAAAAGTATGATTTTGAAATTTGAAATTCCCCCCCCCCCCCCCCCCCCCCCCCCCCCCCCCCCCCCCCCCCCCCCCCCCCCGCTGCATACGGCCTTGGTTCAGTCATGTCAGTGTTAAAATGTATTCATGTTCTATCTTTACATTGCAATTGGGGTTGTTGTTTTTTTTCATCGGGCTTGGATAAAATAAATATGACGACAAAATAAGTTGGATCTCGACTTCAAAATGACATGCATGCGAGGCACAGAGTTTACTCACTCAGCTCAGTCACCACCCATCAACAAAGTCAAAGTGTATACTGGCGTACATTCGGCGAACCTCAGGCTCAGCCACCAAATTTTGCAAATCCACACGAATTTAAAAAAAAATACAGTTTTTGTATATATTTTACAACTACGAAATCCCCTCAAACAGACATAAATGAGTTATAAACTAACTCAAATCTCAAATGACAGGACCGTTATAACCCAAAGAAAAAAGTTCCATCCTACTACTACAGTCAGCCACAGGCACTTCGCGACAGCGCTGTGTATAGTTATGTACGTACAGCTACACAGCCCACTCACTCAGATCAACTCACGCGAACACTCGCGAGTGCGATAGACTCACTCACGTCGAACAAACTCACCAGATTTTCACCGAAAACAATTAAAATCACGTACTACACGTCCACCAGGATAAAATAAATCACAAAAACTTCCACAACAAAGTGGAAAGAACCGGGGAAAACAAACAGAAATGCACAGAAGATAAGAAATAGAGGAGAAATTAGACGTGCTAGGCCTAGGCCGTAGGGTAGCCTGAATCTAAATGAAGTTGTAGATAAAAAAAGGTATCGCGCGCGATAGCTATATAGCCTATACAGTACCTAGCCTAGCCGCTTTCGATTTCGCAGTAGTGTACAGTTCAAGCGTGCGAAAAATCCCTTGTTGCTGGGATACGTTGCTTTGAATATTCATTGCAGGCTCGTACGGATTTGAAGTGAAATGGCAAATAATGGGTCTAAAAGTCTTCTAAAATTCATAAACCTGAAATAGATTTTTGGTGAGACGAAGTAATGAGTGTTTTGATTGGCCAAAATATTTCTGCATCGGCAGGCGAAGTTTGGGGTCATCAAACTTTCTAGTTTCTTTCCTGTCACTATCTGAACTGAAGTTCCTATACTTTACTACAGGGTCAAAACTTCAAGGTCACACAGAATTTGCAGGGGTCAACCAATCATCACCAAAATCTAATCGATTCTTTCCTGTCACTTTCTGAACATTCCCTGAAAATTTGGTGCAAATCCGTTCACCTGTTCTCTCGTTATCTTGTACACAAACAAACAAACAAACAAACAAACACACAAACACACAAACACACAAACAAACTAGAAAGGCCGTCAAAGGCGGCAGACCCACGCCTTAACCCAATAGGTTTTGTTTTGTTGCGATTATTTTTGTAAGCAGTAGCCATTCAAAGGGGATAACAAGAGGCACATCTCCCCCCCCCCCCATAAATTTTGCCATATCCAGGTCATAGCTTTGTGTGTCCCCACCCTTGAAAAAATTCTTCTGAAAAAGATATTTTATTATTGAAACATCCCTTCCCTAAAAGTAATTGATTAGACATGTCAGAGAGCGTGGCGTGGTGAGAAAAAAAATGTTAGCAATTTGTATTCAGTGTTCAGTCCAAGGCCGTACGCAGAAATTTTTTTCCTGGGGGGGCAAGATGATCGCTTTCAAAGGAACCCATAACTTGAAGTGTAAAACCCGATTAAAAAAAAGTATGATTTTGAAATTTCTGGGGGGGGGGGGGGCAGGGGGGGGGCAACTGCCCCCCCCCCCTCCCCGCTGCGTACGGCCTTGGTTCAGTCATGTCAGTGTTAGTAAATGTATTCATGTTCTATCTTTACATTGCAATTCGGGTTGTTGTTTTTTTTTTCATCGGGCTTGGATAAAATAAATATGACGACAAAAGAAGTTGGATCTCGACTTGAAAATGACATGCATGCGAGGCACAGAGCTTACTCACTCAGTACTACAGTCAGCGGGCCCCAGGCACTTCGCGACAGTGCTGTGTATAGTTATGTACGTACACTACAGCTACTCAGCCACTCACTCAGATCAACACACGCGAACACTCGCGAGTGCGATAGACTCACTCACGTCGAACAAACGCACCAGATTTTCACCGAAAACAATTAAAATCACGTACTACACGTCCACCAGGATAAAATAAATCACAAAAACTTCCACAACAAAGTGGAAAGAACCGGGGAAAATAAACAGAAATGCACAGAAGATAAGAAATAGGAGAAATTAGACGTGCTAGGCTATACGTATACCGTATACCTAGCCGCTTTCGATTTCGCAACGAGAGTACAGTTCAAGCGCGAAAAATCCCTTGTTGCTGGGATACGTTGGCTTTGAATATTCATTGCAGGCTCGTGCGGATTTGAAGTGAAATAGCAAATAATGGGTCTAAAAGTCTTCTAAAATTCATAAACCTGAAATAGATTTTTGGTGAGACGAAGTAATGAGTGTTTTGATTGACCAAAATATTTCTGCATCGGCAGGCGAAGTTTGGGGTCATCAAACTTTCTAGTTTCTATCCTGTCACTCTCTGAACTGAAGTTCCTATACTTTACTACAGGGTCAAAAGTTCAAGGTCACACAGAATTTGCAGGGGTCAACCAATCATCACCAAAATCTAATCGATTCTTTCCTGTCACTTTCTGAACATTCCCTGAAAATTTGGTGCAAATCCGTTCACCCGTTCTCTTGTTATCTTGTACACAAACAAACAAACAAACAAACAACAAACAAACAAACAAAAAAAACAAACAAACAAACAAACATACGGAGCCCTTTACATAACCCTGCCGATTTCATCGGCGTGGGTAACAAACAAACAAACAAACAAACAAACAAACAAACAAAAACATACGGAGCCCTTTACATAACCCTGCCGATTTCATCGGCGTGGGTAATAAAAAGTTGACAGTATTTAGGTGAGGGTCAAGACTCTGACACTTATCCACCGTTCTATAAAACAGATGATGCACATGTGTTTTTGTGTGTCAGTAGGAATAGTGTGCATACGGTAACTATGGAAACTAGTCTAAACTCACTCAGGTGCACCTCGTGGGTTAAACATTTCATAGTTACATGTACCTCATGCACACAATTCCTACCAACACACTCAGACCTGTGCACCATTTGTATAATGACCCATGAGAAGATCTGAAAATAAACTTTCTCATGTACATAATTAGCAATTTTCGTATATTTAATGAGCTATGACCTACATACTCCGAAATCGAAGTTAGGCTGTATTTTGATACCATGTACCTTCATATCAAATTTCATTAAAATCCGTCAAATATTACTAAAGTTATCGAAAGGAAACCAGATTTGTTACGGACGGACAGACGGACGGTAGCGTTGCTAGTGCTACAATATATCCCCTCCGACTTTGTCGGCGAGGGGATAATTAGCAAGTGCATATTTTTATTTTACTGAGGAAGAAGACCTTGATATTGTTTGATACTGGTTTTAATGAAACCTTAATATATTTACAGTCACAGCAAGCTCTCATAGGTTCCATAACTTAAAAAGAATATCTTACATTTTTGGGCAAAATATTGTTGCATTTTGCACAAAAATATTTAAGCCTTCTGTCTCTCCAAGCTTGATTGATCTAATCATTACCATCATACTCAAGATATTAACTGAAAGGCAACACATATTCCAGTATGTTAATTTAATGTCCAATGCCAGGAAATTACATTTTAATGATGAAGTTAATTGAGCTCCCTCATCTAACACAATCTTCCATTTCATCCTGGGTACAGAAAGGCAACGTGGATAAAGTCTCATCATTTTTATGCACTGACCTTTAGGGAAATACATGCCATCCTTCTTTACAATGGGCAGAGCTTCTTGGGCAGCTTTAAGAGAGGCAACAGCTCCTGCAGACTTTGGCACCAGAGCCCTTGTCTCTGTTTTCTGCCTTGGTGAAACCTGCTTTGAGGGTTTCTTCTTGGTGGAAGGGGACACTGGTGGTAGCCTGGGCTTGTTACTCTTGCCATCTACATGTGAACCACTGGGTCCCATTTCCAGCTGCATGCCAGCTGGTGATCCTCTATCAAGGCCATGTGGTGTCACTCTGCCATAGATCCGAGGGGATGGTGATCTGTTGAGATGTGTTGGATTACCGGTTTGCAGGTCCAAGGATATCCTGGGAGACAACTCTTTGTTACCATGGTTACGAGGTGAGGAACCTTGTCTTGGACTCCTGTTGTTAGATGAAGGCCTACCTGAGAGTGTCTTTGATCTTACTCCTGACTGGGATGGAGCTCTTTCAGTTGACATCTTTTAAAGTCTCTCTTAGGCTGCAAATACAAATAAATCAAGAAAACTATATGTCTTCATATCAGGCAGGTCCGATACTACATAGAGAATGAAGCATATCATCTGTTAGGAGCCAGAAGGGCATTAACTCTGTGTTAAAACATATAAGTTAACGCCCTTCTGGCTCTCAATAGACGATATCTAAATAACCTTGCATATTAGTCGAGTGGTTTAAACACTTGACTGGAGATGCAAAGTTCCAGCACTTACACATACATGTATCTCCTTGAGCAAGGCATTTTATCTACATTGCTCCTCTCCACCCAGGTGTTATATCGGTACCCATAAATGAATTCATTTTGAGATTGAGAGTGGTTGTAAATCTTATATATCAAGCCACTTTCGATTGAAAAGGTCGAGGGAGAATAACAATGAGGGAATATAAGGGAGAGAGAGGTGCATACAAGCGCGCCAGCATGTCTGGAGTCGATTTTTAAAAAATTGATCGGTGTTTGTGATGCTCTTGACAGTGATTGATTACACATTCGACTTGTGCGGTGTGAATTTCAATGTTTTTCTTTGGAACTGTTCTGGCAATTTGATGGACTTTTTAATACAAATATCGACTTATACAGAGAATTAACATACGTAAGTCTATGGGGATAAATTGGGACTTTTTATTTTCATCGACTTATAAAGATATTTTTGGGTCGGTTTTTGTAAATTAAATGCCAATTTTGAGTGAATGTTGGTGACTTTTGTGCAGTGGTGTTTTAAAAAGTTGAGGTGTATGACACTTATAGCTACATTCCTATACTTCGTGTGTAGAATGTAGGCAGTCATACATCTCAACTTTTTAAAACTCCACTACACAAAGGTCACCAACATTCACTCAAAATCGGCAATTAATCTACAAAAACCGACCCCAAAATATCCAAGAAATACAATAAATTCAACTCACCGATGTTGGAAAAGATATTTCCAAAAATGAAATCCGTAATTTACTGTTGATTCTCGCGAAACGAGCTATCGGAGTCATTGCGTACATTTCCTGGTCGCCGCGGGCGCTGACATCTCCCCAAAAGATTTTTGTCCTTAAAAATTCGGTCCCTATGGCGTACACGGAAAAGTCCCGATTTTCCGTGTGCGCGATCGTAAAGATCGATGTGCGCTTGCGATCCCGAGTTTCTTCGTGGACAATAATTTTATCGGCCGATTTTAGTCTAAGACATCGGCAGTATGTAAACAACACGCGATCGCAAAACAAATCGGCGGGGATTTCTCCGGTATTGGACAAGATTTTGACTTTGGATTTTGCTGAAAATATCAAAAGTTCTTCCTAACAGCCATTTGAGGTAGGAGTGAGATTTTTAAGGGCTGAATTTGAGGGGTCATCCCTATAGCTAGAAGGTCCGATAGTTAGCGGGTCCGATAGACCAACACCCAATAGATAGAAGGTTCGATAGACCGAATGTGCGAGAGGGTCCAGTAGACAGAAGGTTCTATAGACCGAATTGGCAGGAGGGTCCGATAGTCCGAAGTTCTATAGATCGAATGATCAACGGGTCCGATAGTCAGAAGGTCCGATAGATAGAAGGTTTGATAGACCGAATGTACGAGAGGGTCCAATAGACAGAAGGTTCTATAGACCGAATCGGCAAAAGGGTCCGATAGTCCGAAGGTTTAGTAGGGGTCCGATAGTTAGAAGGTCCGATAGACCGACAATAAATACGTAAAAATGGTAAAATAGTGGATAAAATGATAAGTGGGTAAAAAATAAGTTGTTAAAATAGGATGGGGCGTTCCAACCAAAGAAAAAGCAAAAAAGGAAGAGGTTGAAAAGGAAAGAAGAAAAGAAAAGAAATGAAAAGAAGAGAAAAAGAAAAGAAAGCGGAAAGGAAAGAGAAGAAAGCAAAACTTCAAAAACTTTGCTCACTAGCATTATTAGGGTTATTTTCCAATGCCCATTATAGGCCTATTTTCACTATTGATATTAATTAGTTATTAATATAATCGCCATATTTATGTATATAAACCAATGCCAATTATATTAATAAGTCATATTCTTATGGTTATTTGGTTTGCATCTTGAATCTCTAGCTAATGTTATGCTATTTTTCTAATCAAAGAATGTTAGCAACATAACTGAAAAGAATCGAGCGGCAAATTGACCTAAAGGGGCTAAAGAGATGAATTTTCAGAAATAATGGCCTGTGACCAATAGTCTCTTCCCAATATGAGAACGGAAGATGCCGAAAACATGTTACACAGATTGTGAGAACGGAATAACAATACGATAGAACCTATTCGCAGGATACAAAATTCTTTTTTTTTTTCTCTCTTTCTCTCTCGTTCGCTCGCTTTGCTCGCTCATACAATCAAGAAACTAGGCCTAGATTGTTTATTGCAGCAAGCACCTCTTACGTCCTGCAGCAACAAGAAGCCCGAATATCATAATATTCGGGCAGTGAGGTATCCGACTATTCTCGAATTCCCCCACCCCCCCCCCAAAAAAAAAATGGTATAATTTACCCGACAGAGTCCACAGACTAAAATTTGCCAAAAGGTAGTAGTATGGATGTAGTCGGTGAACATTCAAAAAAGTATAAAAGTTGACATCATAGCTGGTAGGAAAATATCATCTGACAACCCTAAAAAAAAAAAATGGAAACGCCCCCCTCCCAAGAAGGTGGTAGTAGGGCCTAATTGAAACAATTTCATTTTTATCAGACAGGATCTTTTGTTGTCAGAAGCTTATCTTTTGTTACATTTAATGAAAATTCAACTATAAAGTGTGCCCCCATAAGATTTCTTTGTTTAAAAAATAACACTTGTTTTTGAAGGGGACGCCCTTTCTTCAGCTTGCTCCACTAGAAAAAATGCTTCGGGGCTTTAGTGTGCACCATATAATTAGATTTCCATGTTTCAAACAATGGTCAGCGTTCCCCAATGCCAATACATCGGCTTAGTGGCAAACTTAACACGGGGGGGGGGGCTGAGCTGCATGGGTGGACCACCCCCGCCCCATGGTGATGATAATGATGATGCTCTGATAAAAATACTTTTAACATGTTGAAAATGTATAACACAAAACTTTAAAGTAAGTTCCCCATTTTTTTTTTTTGAGGGGGGGGGGGGGAGGGTGGGCTTACAGACATAGTGCATCGGTTTATTACAATACGCATAGAAAAAGATAAGGCACCCTTTCCTTTTATGAGATAAAACTATTAAAAACATATTGTATTCACTTATTTTACCGTTTTTATGTTATTGCTTCGGGACGTTATTGCTTCGGGGCTTTAGTGTGCACCATATAATTAGATTTCCATGTTTCAAACAATGGTCAGCGTTCCCCAATGCCAATACATCGGTTTAGTGGCAAACTTAACACCGGGGGGGGGGGGGGGGGCTGAGCTGCATGGGTGGACCACCCCGCCCCATGGTGATGATAATGATGATGCTCTGATAAAAATACTTTTAACATGTTGAAAATGTATAACACAAAACTTTAAAGTAAGTTCCCCATTTTTTTTTTTTGAGGGGGGGGGGGGAGGGTGGGCTTACAGACATAGTGCATCGGTTTATTACAATACGCATAGAAAAAGATAAGGCACCCTTTTCCTTTTATGAGATAAAACTATTAAAAACATATTGTATTCACTTATTTTACCGTTTTTATGTTATTGCTTCGGGACGTTATTGCTTCGGGGCTTTAGTGTGCACCATATAATTAGATTTCCATGTTTCAAACAATGGTCAGCGTTCCCCAATGCCAATACATCGGTTTAGTGGCAAACTTAACACCGGGGGGGGGGGGGGGGCTGAGCTGCATGGGTGGACCACCCCCGCCCCACGGTGATGATAATGATGATGCTCTGATAAAAATACTTTTAACATGTTGAAAGAGGGTGGGCTTACAGACATAGTGCATCGGTTTATTACAATACGCATAGAAAAAGATAAGGCACCCTTTTCCTTTTATGAGATAAAACTATTAAAAACATATTGTATTCGCTTATTTTACCGTTTTTGCGTTATTGTCGGTCTATTGGACCTTCTAACTATCGGACCCAGACTGAACCTTCGGACTATCGGACCCTTTTGCCGATTCGGTCTATAGAACCTTCTGTCTATCGGACCTTCTGACTATCGGACCCCGTTGGACATTCGATCTATAGAACCTTCGGACTATCGGACCCTCCGCCGATTCGGTCTATAAAACCGTCCGTCTATTGGACCCTCTCGTACATTCGGTCTATTGAACCTTCTATCTATTGGGTGTCGGTCTATCGGACCCGCTAACTATCGGACCTTCTAGCTATAGGGCTGTAACCGAATTTGAAGTATTTAAAATATTTATCTTATTTTTCCCCCCATACCTTAGGCTTTAGTACATGCGACAGAAAATACCACATCAGCAAGCAATGGTCATATTGACCATTAGGATTATATACATGTGTGTATACTGGGTATTGGGGAAACAGATGTAATTTTGTTTCAAATGGAGGTTTTTGTGGGCAAACTGATACTTAGGTATCAGTCTGTATATATTAAGTTATAAGTTAGTTAAGATACAAAATGTAGAAAGTTACAAAAACTTACATTTACAGCCCTCTTTTTGGTTCTTGTTACAGCATCACTGACGATGTGACGACTGCTCTCGACGTGTTGCTTACTCTGAGGGCGCTGTACAGTATGCCGGATACGGACACAATATCCGGCGGACAAGAGATACGACGGCGGGCGGCTATTTTCTCTCACAGACTTAGTCTTAGCTTACGAGGCAGGAAATGGCAAGATATGCTTGTTGATACAGCCCCCATGCAAGAGAGTTTAGAACTTGATGGGCTATTCAGGCACTCATCACTCCGTATTATTTTGGGGTTGTTTTCTGCTCTATTAACTATGTTATTTTAATGTCATTTATTTTTATTTTTGATATTTATTAATGAGCTTCATGAGCGTCGCCAGGGGGTGCGGAGGTTGCGAACGCACCCCCTTTTTTTTTTTTTTTTTTTTTTTTTTTTTTTGCTTGTCAGGGAATTATGGAGGAAACTGGACCCCCCATAACTCCCCCACTGAGCGAATTTTGAACGTCTGGCGAATTTTTTTTTTTTTTAAACATAAATCATTATCATCAATGATCACTTTGAATGCTTGTACAATAAGAACAGAAATAAATATCATCTTTATAATTATGGACTGAAAATAAAACTTACGCACTACTAGTAAACCTATTCTACTTTAGACAGCATGCTCCTGCTATCCCGAATAATCTTCCACTAGAAATAAAGTCACTTAACTCAATCAAATACATTGTATCTTTAAAAGAAAACTAAAATTCCTACTTAATGAAGCGTTTGAAATTGTGAATTCTTGATTTTACTGCTTTGTATTGTCATGTGTTGGGGTTATGCGGTAATATATTTTTTTCGGTATGTCATATATATATATATATTCGTAATTGTTTATTCCTTTATTAGTAATCTATTATCTTTTCATTTTTTTTAATTATATTTAATTTTCAGTGCAACTTATTTCAACTTAGTCGTCTCAACAAATCCTTTTGGCCGCCCAATTCCAATAATGCTCTATCTTGTGTTGTTATCTCTTGTATTGTTTTATTGTCTTATTATATTACCTTATTCTGTACTCTTGATGGACTTATAATGACTTTGTTATTCTGTCAGGATTGCATTCCTTTGTTGTTTTTTTTTATTTTATAGACTGAATTGAATTAACTGTCTTATATCTTATATTTTGATGACGATACATTTCCAGTCTCAGAAAGTGCCAAGATTTATAAATTGGTAAGTTGATAAATATTAGGACGAACCCCGGTACTTAAGTTATGTACCATTATGTACTAAAAGCACCCTCAACCCAAGCTTTTGCCTAAATTAGAGGTATATCCTCTAAATACAAGTACATGTATTGAATAAATATTTTGCCATAATTTTGTTGAAAATAATTGGTTTTTTGGTTTTCTTACACTTATATTGAAACTTTGGAAGTAAATGTCATTAAAATGAAACTAAAAAAAAATGGAGAAATAAATTACTAGTCTCTATGATTTCAAATGGGTAACCCTTGGACCTGGCTTGTTATTGGTGAGGGGGTATAGCGTACATATTTTGGGAAGATAAAGCGAACTTTCAAACAGATTATTTCAAAGCTCTAAACTTTAGACAGATCAACTAGAGTCCTATAATCACATTTCATGTGTATAAGCACAGGTCCGAGGGATGAAGCAGATTTTTATTTGGGAACGACCCATACCGTACATTTAATTTTCGGAATTATAACCTCCCCCCCCCCTGAAGTGGTACATATGCGTGTCCAAACAAACAACATCGTCGAATATTAAAGGGTCAGAATTTGAAGACCCAAGGCGTCAATAACGTCTTGGGGAAAATGGGGTGTTTTCAGTCTTATATTCAACGGTTTAATAAAAATTATATTAGCTGGTTCTTTGCTGGTCCTTTCCCAACATTAAGACTGCAACATAGACAGCTTATTTCAAGTGTATGATTTCAAATATGTCATGCAATTTTATTATATACAGGAGTAGTACAGCATCTTTATCCATTGACACCATTTTGGGTACATTTTAACACTGTGCCATACCAATTACGCCATTAAGAGGTACATGTACGTTTACATTTTTTGTGTAATTTACATTGTCATCATACGCCATTTTCCATTTAGGGATATATTTTACATATCATACGTCATTTGTGCCTCTAGTATAATAGGGGTATACTTTACATAATCATACGCCATTTGCACCATTAGTAGGGGTATATATTTTACATAATTATGTTGCGCCATTTAGGGGTAGAATTTGACACCAAGCAGGCCCGTAGACAGAAAGGGGGGGGGGGGGGGGGGTCGGAGGGACGTCTAGTCGGACACACACACACACGCACCTTTAATTTTTTTAACAGAATTATCCACACGCTGTCAGTTGCCCAGCATCAAAGCTGGTGTAGTGAGTTGCAGCGTTGCCAACATTTTGGAAAACGGCCTATAAGTAGATTTTAAGAAGAGGTGACCATAGCTCAACACACACTCTAACAAATATTTTGTTTCTGCGACTTCAAAAATGTGTGTTCAAATCATCATTCACAACCCCTACAATCCCGCTCGGGAGTCCTTAAATTGCAGTAGAAAGCATCTAGATTTTAACATTTTCAGGGTTGAGCATGCCCCGGACCCCCCCCCCCCCCCCCCCCCCCCCGGCAAGGACCTGCAGGTCCGTATTGATTTTGACAAAAAGGTCCACTTTTGCCCAAAACGACCCACCCCCTTTAGAAACCCTCGCTACGGGCCTGCCAAGGATTACGCCATTTAGGTTCACAAATCAGTGAGGGTATAAATATGCTAATTCGCTCCCTGATCCATCCAGGAGACTGGTGACAATTTCACCCGTAAAAGAAAAAAAAGTTTGTCCGTTGTGTAAGTCTTTGAGGGTGCGATTATCATCACGCGTTGTAAGATTATCTTTACTGACCTTTTTAATGAAATGATGCATACGTTCCAAACATTAAGAATACTTAGTATTTATCTGTTGATAAAAATAATTCGCGGACCGCAAACTGTATTATTTATATATTTTTTAATTCATGATTGAATGGATCAAAATAAATAGTATAATAGAAATGTATGAGAATAGCACAGAGCTCTTGAAATACATCTAGCCCGCTACTAATGGGGGGGGGGGGGGGGGGGGGTGTGAAGTATACATTTGACCCCATGAAATCTAGTAAGCTGGCAACCCAAAAAAAATCTCACTACCCCCCCCCCCCCCCCCCCCCCCCCCCGAGCGACTTTTGGAGGGCTGGGAAAAAATGTCACACCCCCCCCCCCTCCGAGAGACTTTTGAAGGATTGGCGAGAAGAAAAGAAATACGGATCTTCCTCTCTTCCCTTCCTGATCATTTCCTTGTAAGTTTGGCCCCTCTTAATTGACGCCAAGGTCCAGTTACGCCACTGCATCTAACTACATATTGCCCTAAACAAACAAAAAATTACTTTGTATAAACAAGGAGGTACGAACAAGCGCTTGGTATAAACAGTGCCGGATCTAGGAGTTTGTGAGGGAAAGGCATATTCTGAAATTTTCTGATCAAGTACTGAGAACTGAGAAAAAAGGTTAGCAGCATTTTGGCGTGTCTTGTACCTCCGAATTCTCTGATAAGCGAAAAAAAAAAATCATTTTTTGGTGTCTTTTATTTCCAGGGGAGGGGGCTGGGCCCCATGGATCCGCGTTATGAGGGTGGGGGAGGTGATGACCTGGGCGAGGGAGCGAAGTCTAAGGATTATGGCGCCCGGGGCAAAAAGTGAAGTTACAGTGTCGGGGGTGGGGGAACTTTTCCATTTTTTTTATTTTTTATTTTTTTTTGGCGGGGTGGGGGGGTTAATATCCATGACCATGAAGCTACAATGTAGCTGAATGCTAAGACTAACTCATTAACAACCGCCAAAGCTGTGTTGACAACAGGTAAACAACGAGGTGGAGATCAAGGAAGCGATCGTGCCTTTACCATTACGAGCACTGAGGGCTCCCTTCATCATATCGTTAAAAAATAGAAAATGGAGGCACTGACCAGATGTCGATAGATTTCACCAGAAGTTCCACTAAATTTCAGGAAACCCACTCCAAAGGTCACAAAACAAACTGGTAAGTTTTAATCATCATTTATTTGACATATATCCATAGCATTACATATAATTTTATTTCCTATTTTGAACAAAACAGACACGAAAATGCACAGTGATGCATTATTAGTACCGCCTGCGTTCTGCCTGCGTTCCTACACAGTCGGCAATGGCGTATACCTATGTCTATGAGTGGAAAATACCAACTATTTTACACTTGTAATGTAGCCATGACATGAGTGGCTAAGTATGAGTGACCCTATTCTTACGACGGCGCAGAGTACGAAAATGGAGCGTGTGCGCGTGTCGTAAGAATAGCCGGAAAATTATTCTTACGACTCGTCGTAAGAATAGCCACTGCCTTGATGAAACGACCCCTGATTTTTCGGTCTACGGCGGAACAAACTCCATAAACAATCCTAGGCCTAGCCTACATGAATATCAACAAGTGGGACAACGCGAGGATCCATTTCGTAAATTAAATCAAATGCCCTAATAGTAATGCATAGTAAAGTGACAAGAAAATGAAGTCCATTACTAATTAGAGACGGTATGTTTAAAAAACACTGATAATACTTACACAATGAAATATGTTTATAATTCAGAGATAAAAAGCATTTTTCAGGTTTCTAGGTACGCCATGGCTCTCTGGCAACGCTCAATTCGTCGCTGACACTCCTCGGCCTCCGCCCTCTACGTTCTTGCTTGAAACTAACTGGCTTCTTCTTCTTCTTCATTCGTGTATAGGCAATTAGTCAAATTTGACTATTGTTGCCAATGACGTTATACATGTAATTCAAGTTCAGTATTTCTGACTCCTTCTCTCTTTTAATTTACATTTAGAATCAAGTAAACATTTAATACTGTATATGCATCTGTATTTAAAGCTTAATAAGAAAATAACAAAACACCACATGCTTCAGCTCAGTTCCAACTAGCGCTTGCCTAGCCCTTTCATAGATGCAATCTTACCGAGGCAAAGGTAGTCGAGGCAAAGGTCTGTAGTCGAGGCAAAGGTCTAGGTTACCCAGAGTGACGATCCTGTGGTGATTTATGCACTCATTTTTTCATCCCTCCATCCACGTAATGATTAACAATTTATAGTAACACATCCTTTAACAGGTAAGACTTTTCATTGATCTTACTAATTTTAATTATGCGCTATTGAAAGCTTATTATGATGTCTTCTGTCTCCTCTATATCTTCGGGAGAAGAGAATTATATTACGGCCGTTACGGAGAAATTTAGAGATGTAGGGGAGGTTATATCTTCTGACGGTACTACCGTCCCCGAAGACAGTGATGACATTGCTGATTGTTCATGGAAAACAGTACATAAGAGATCGGTGAAATCGAAAAAGAGGCCAAGAAATAGAAGCAATAGTGATGGGATGTTGCATGAAAAGAATAACAAAATACCCAAACTTTCCCTTTCGACTCCTACTCATTCAAGCAGGAAAGTAGTTATTGTAGGATTGGAAAATAAAAATTGTGCAGAGCCAACCCGGTAAAGGTTGTAAAACAAATTCATGATCTTGTTGGAAGAGTAGAAGGTATAGTGAAAGAAAGAAACCTGTTGATTGTGAGATGCGAGAATGAGAGCCAAGTGCCAAAACTGTTGGAATTGACACAACTGGCGGGCATTAATGTGAAAGTTACACGATACAACGGGAGCCAGGTGACTACTAAAGGAGTTATTCACAAAATTGATACGCAAATTAGTAACCAAGAAATAGAGGAAGTTTTGGAAGAACAGAATGTAGTGAACGCCAAAAGATTTCTGAAAAAGATCAAAGGAGAAATGGTAGCAACCCCCTCCGTACTTCTTACTTTCAAGGGTAAGAACCTACCCGAGACTGTAAATTTTCTGTATGAGGTAATAGAAGTAGATATCTATATACCCCCAGTGCCGCGATGCCATAAATGTCAGTTATTCGGACATATCAAGGCTAATTGCAAAGGCAATTTGCGGTGTGTTAGATGCGGGGGAGAACATGAGTTTGAAGATTGCCCCAATAAGGACAACCCCAAATGCCTCAGGTGTAGTAAAAATCACTCTGCAGCGTATCAAGGATGTAAATATTACGTCGAAGCAAAGTTGATTCAAAAAATAAAGTTGGAAGGAAATCTTACTTCAATGCACAAGCGGCCAGGGCCCATCGCGCACAGATAAACGCCGAAACTGACATGGCGGATAATCAGACAGCCATGGGTAGTAGTAACTCAAACAATCCTGTTACAAAACACATAATGATAGGTTCAAGGTCAGACAGTCAACCGAGTCAAGGCCGTACGCAGCGGGGGGGGGGGGGGGGGGGGGGGGGGGGGGGCAGTTGCCCCCCCCCCCCCCCAGAAATTTCAAAATCATACTTTTTTTTAATAGGGTTTTAGACTTCAAGTTATGGGTTCCTTTGAAAGCGATCATTTTGCCCCCCCAGGAAAAAAATTCTGCGTACGGCCTTGAACCGAGTGCTGAACCAAACTCTCAGTCCCATATCCCAGTACGGGAAAAAAAGGATGTAAGGGACAGGGCAAAACCCAGATCCCACTCACAGATCCCAATTCTAGTGCGAAAAAGAAAGGAGGAAAGAGACAGGGAAAAGCAGGACACTCCTATTAATGAAACTGTAAACTTAAGTCTAGTGAATGTGACATCTATTGACTTGATTTTGTTTATTCTGTCTGTGATACGACAATTGCCTAAGTCTAGTAATGATGATAATTTCTTGGAAGTGGTAATTAAAGCAGGTAAAGAATTTTTGAAAGCAGACGTTACCATGGAAATGGTAAAAAGTCGCCTCAAATGACAAAGTCCATATCAGACCTACAAATTGTACAATGGAACGCACAAGGCTTGACGGCTCATGGCGCAAACTTTTTATCTTCCCTCATTGACAACAATTTGTTAGGTATTCGCCTGGATATAATGTGCATTCAAGAAACTTGGTTCAATGATTTTAATGTTTTAGCCATACCCAATTACGTTTGTGTTTGTAAAAATAGGCCGGACGGCAGAAGAGGAGGTCTGGTGATGTATTTTAAAAATGACATCACTTTCCAGTTGATGGAAACACACAGGAACGCTGAATACCAGAGAGTTGATATTTTTGGTAAAAAAGGAGTTGTCTCAATTTTCAACTATTATAATCCTTGTAAAAAGATTGAATTGATAGATCTAAATAGTATGATAAGAAATGTGCCAGGGAAGATTATAATTCTGGGCGACTTTAATAGTCACAATCCTCTATAGGGGAGCAATAAATTAGATACAAACGGTAGAACTGTAGAGTCCTTTATGGAAAATAATGATTTGGTTTTATTAAATGATGGGTCCCCTACAAGGTTAGACCCTTATTACGGTACATACTCAAATTTGGATTTGTCTTTAGTATCGAAAGAATTAGCCTGTTATACAGATTGGAAGGTGCTATCCAACAACTTTGGCAGTGATCATAATCTGATTTGCATACATTTTAGACAACTGTACAATAGATCAAAAGACATAGATGATGCAAACGTGGGATATAGATGGTCTTTTAGAAAGGTTAATTGGGAAGATTATAGAAGAGAAATTAAAGAGGCATTGAAAAAAGAAGAGTATGGAAATCCTGATGTGAATATTCAAGGTCGATACAATGTGATTGTTAAGGTGATCAAGGAAGCGTCAAACAGGTGCATTCGACGAGTGCAGATTGGGAGAGAAAACAGAAGGAAAGTAAATCCCTGGTGGAACAATGCTTGCCAAAAAGCTGTTCAAGAGAGAAATCGTTTTAAAAACAGATTAAGGAGGTATTATGATTTAAATGACGTTAAGAAATACTTAGAAAAGAAAGCTGTTGCTCAGAAGGTGATCAGGAGAGCACGATATGATTACTGGTTAGAGTACTGTCGTAGAACGAATAGATTTACAGACATTGGGAAAGTCTGGGAACAGGTTAAAGGAATGCGGGACAGCACAATGAACAAGCACATTTTTCACAATTTAATTGTAGATGGAAACATTTTGAAAGAAGCTGAAGAGAAAGCGAATGCAATGGCAACCTATTTTAAGTCGGTTGATGAATCACTTTCTGTAATTGAAAATGAAAACGAAAATACCTCGTACAAGTATTCTTCAAATGATGAAACAAATGATGATTGTATCAACGATGACTTTAATATGAGTGAAATGAGGAATGTGTTAAAGGAGAGGAAAAACTCCTCACCAGGTAAGGATGATATTTATTTGATTATGATTACAAATTTGCCGAACAGGGCACTCGTGTATTTATTAAATTTGTATAATGACATTTGGAAAACTTCAAATTTTCCACACCAGTGGTATGAGGTTATTCAGATTCCAATTTTGAAATCAGGAAAAGATTCTACTCAAGTGACCTCTTATAGGCCGATATCGTTGATATCAACTCTTTTTAAAGTTATGGAAAAAATGATTAAAAATCGCCTCACGTGGTATTTAGACAAAAACGGACTATTAAATCCACTTCAGTCTGGCTTCCGCAGATATAGGAATGTTAAAGATCACTTAGTGAGATTGGAGACTGATGTACATGTATCTTTGAAAATGAAAAAACAAACTGTAGTGGTTCTTCTACACTTAGAAAAGGCATACGATGGGTTATGGAAAACTGGTCTTCTTAGAAAGATGTCTGTCTTAGGCATTGGTGGAAAAATGTTACTTTTTTCAAAGCATTTCTATTGAAGAGGATTTCTAATGTGAGGATAAATAACTGTATGTCT
Organism: Heliocidaris erythrogramma; assembly: GCA_025617745.1. Lineage (NCBI taxonomy): Eukaryota > Metazoa > Echinodermata > Echinoidea > Camarodonta > Echinometridae > Heliocidaris > Heliocidaris erythrogramma. The sequence goes on along the minus strand of CM046860.1, from coordinate 44,410,306 downwards.
CGCCATTACACGTTAGAAAACGGTATCCCGCAGGGTAGCTCATTAAGTCCTTTATTATTTACTTTAACGTTGAATGACTTGAAGATAAAGATAAGTGAAGTTAAATTATCTTGCTATGCTGATGACATCGCAATTTGGTATTCAAATAACAATTTGGAGCTGGCTCGCAGGAAATTACAAGAGGCCCTGCATGAGCTTGAGATATGGTGTTGGGAGTGGAAATTAAATGTTTCTCCTACTAAATCCGCGGTTCTAATCTTTACCAACAAACAAAAGAGAGATATTCTTTTAAAAATAAAAGGACGTAGTCTGCCAGTATACGAGCAGTATAAGTTCCTTGTATGTGGTTTTACTCTAAACTAACTTGGTCTGTCCATATAGAGTCTATCATTGATAAATGTAAGAAAAGATTAAACTTGCTACGTTGTATCTCAGGCACCCCTTGGGGAAGTAAGTATGAGATTTTGATGATGATTTATAAAGGACTTATCTTATCCGTTTTGGACTATGGAAGTAAAATGTATGATTCTGCTTGTATATCACTGAAGAAAAAACTTGACTCTATCCAATACAGAGCCTTAAAAATTATTACAGGTACAATACATAATGTGTCCTTGGAGGCTTTACAGGTTTTGACCGGGGAGCTGCCTCTGAGCCATCGTAGATGGTTGTTAAATGATAAATTTAGAGTTTATTTGCTGTCTAGTATCCCAAATCACCCGACAAAAGAAGTGTTAGGTGATGGTTGTGTTTTAAATAGCCTAGAATGGAGGGCCGGAGAAGGACCTCTTAAACGGCGATCTTTCAGAGACGAAATGGTGGTGGAGGGCCAAACAAACTTATTACCCAAAATCCCTGAATGGCGTTTAACACGACCTCATGTGTCCCTCGAACACCAGGGTAAAATACAGAAAAGGGAAATGCTTCAAGTTGAAATGAAATCGATTATTCTAGAAAGTATTAGAAATTCATGGAATGGATATTTACATGTTTATACAGATGGATCCAAACTGGAAGATGGGAGAACAGGAGCCGCATTTTATGTGCCTCATTACGACTTGGTGCAACATTTTAGATTATCCTGTGTTTGCATTATGAGAGCAGAATTAGTAGCCATACTCATGGCACTAGAGTGGATTAATACATTTATGGAAGCCTAATCGGTGGTAATATTTAGTGACTCTTTGTCAGCTTTACAAATGATCGATTCATACTTTATTAGATGTGCTATTGTGAATGAAATTTTATACATAATTAATATTTTGAAGTTGAAGGATGTTTGTGTTGCCTTTGAATGGATTCCATCACACTGCGATATTAACGGCAACGAGATCGTAGATCGGGCCGCCAAAAAACGAAAAAGTTTATAGACATAGATATCCCACACACGAGAGGTGAACTAGCAGCCTCTCGTTTGATCCATTATAACAAATTATGGCAAAGAGAATGGGACAATGCCTAGCATGCACGGTAGATTTCTATATGCCTTACATAGCGACGTTACTAAGCCCATACACAGACATGGCTTGTCTCGTAGACATGGTAGAGAAGAATGCTTGATACAACAACTAAGAGTAGGTAAATGCAGGTTAAATTATTACCTTTTTCAAATTAACCAGCATGATACTGGTCTCTGTGAAGTGTGTCAAGAATTTGAGTCGATTGAACATTTTATTTTATATTGTTCAAAATACGATAAAGAGAGACGTCTCTTAAAAGAAAGGATTAAATCGAAAAATCCTAATCTAAAAGAATTATTGATGTCTAACCCAATTTTCACTCGTGAATTATTGGGTTATATATATGATACCAATCGATTTAGATAGCCCGGTTTTTTTTATCATAGACATTGTTATGTATACGATGTTGAAGAAATTGGGTAAAGAGTAACAAAAAAATAAAACAAAGTGTGTGTATGTATGCGTATGTATATGTATATATTTATATGTATATGTGTATGCGTATAATTGTGTATAAATATGTATGTTTTATGTTTTCCATGAACAATTGGAATTTACTTCCCCCCGTCTCTCTCTTTTAATTCCGATTGATTGTTGGGGTATCTTGATATTATAGCGAATAATTACGAATAATCACGATCGACAGCTATCTAACTCTGGAGATGGGATATTAACTTTTTACTATACTAATGATGACCATTAATAACACCATTTTCACCACAAAAAAGTCACTCGTGGGCTCTCCGAAGCCTACGCCAAACCTACTATGACTGGCGCAAATAATCTGAGGAGATTGAAGAGCGCCATCATAAAGAAGAACCAACCAACCAACCAGCTTCTTCTTCTTCTTCTTTCGTGTATCGGCAATCAGTCAAATTTGACTTTGTTGCCAATGACGTTATACATGTAATTCAAGTTCAGTATTTCTGACTCCTTCTCTCTTTTAATTTACATTTAGAATCAAGTAAACATTTAATACTGTATATGCATCTGTATTTAAAGCTTAATGAGAAAATAACAAAACACCACATGCTTCAGCTCAGTTCCAATTAGCGCTTGCGTAGCCCTTTCATAGATGCAATCTTACCGATACGGAGCGGTACTTTGCGCCGTTTTTTCGGACATGCCTAGGTAACTCATGCATAGACATAGGGGCGCTGTTGTACCTGTACTTACTGATGGGTTGAACATGTATTTTGGATACTTTATTATCAATTAATGAGATGAAAACACTTGTGGGCTAAGTTAGTAGAAAATGGAGCTTCTAAAAGCACATAATTGTGTGCGTGCATCATTTATACATTAAGACATAACCGTTTTATAATATACACAAAGGAAGAAAATACATTTAGCATTGAAACTCAGACCTACATAAAATACAAAATACTAGTATCCCTCACTACGAACACGACAACAAAAGAGAGCGGACAAAATACACAGCCCCCACCGCACCCAACAACCGCTCCGGCACCCCTCACCGCCATTATGCAAAATAAGCAGAACAGGTGAAAATGCATGTGGCTCCTGTTCCACATAAAAAATTATATTCACATTACAGCAACGAAGGGACGCTCCCCCGTCCACCAGAGAAAATGCAGGAAGCACAGTGAGGAGCCGTATACCCCCGTCCGCTTCTTTGCCTGCCATGTTCATGTAGTGCCTAGTTCTTCTTTACTGAGAAAGGAGGGTTAAAGCCTACCTTCCCCGAAAAACGCTTCGTTCGCAGAACGAAACGTGTAATAGCCCTTTGTATTTGGGGATCATTACTTTTCAAATACTCAATTATTTTTCTTTCATTGGTTTCATTCAGTTCAGACAGGAGCATCGCTCTCTCGATAATATATTTTGGGCAATCTATAAGGTAATGGCCGACAGTTTCAACCTGTTGACATCTGTCACAGAAACCAGTTGGATGAATACCTAGTCTTAATAGATCATGGTTGAGACCTATCACTCCAACTCGAAGACGATGGAGTATAATTTCTTGTTGTCTACCTAGGTTGCAAGTGTAAGTGGATGTAATTGATGACTGCAGCTCTTTTAAACTGGAATTTGATTGATTCCATCTTTCTTGCCAGAGTACTTTGGAACTCTGAACTATAAGTTGTTCTATTTCTGAAAGTGTTATATATATTTCAATATTTTTGGATAGAGCAGCTTTTGCGCACGAGTCTACTATTTCATTGCCCGTGATTCCGCAGTGTCCTGGGATCCATTCCAAATATATATCTATTCCTTTGTACTTAAGCCTCGTACTAATCGTTAGAATTTCATTAATAGTTGGTTCATTATTTTGGTTTTGTATAGATAAAAGAGCACTAAGTGAATCACTAAATATAACAACACCCGTGTAAATGTCCATATTTTCTACCCATTCGAGGGCTAGAAGAATAGCAATCAATTCAGCCCTGTAAGACGAAGTGAAATTAGTCAATCTCTTCCCTCGATGTATTGAAAAGTATGGTATATAAAAAAGGCAGATGAACTTACTCCTTTATCAGGTGATTTGGATCCGTCAGTGTATATGTGCAATTGACTTATCCATTTGGTGTGTATTAATTCAAGGCTCTGTTGTTGTAATTGCATGGGATGGTCTGTTTTCTTTAATTGTAAGTTTAATTCAGTAGATATGATTGGTGGACAGAATAACCATGGGGGGAAAACAGAAGGACTAAGTTTTTCGATAATTTCTTGTCCCATCTTACTCTGTAACCTGTATCCAGAAGGTTTACAAACACATTTGCCTTTTAGGTATTCAAATTGCCAGCATGGTTCTATATGACTTACCAGTGGGTGATTAAAATTTCTCTCAATACTTTGTCTGTACTTGCTAGATAACAATTGTCTTCTTAGGTCTAGAGGTAGTTCCCCCATTTCAACCTGTAAAGAACTCAAAGAGGTTAACGGGAGACACCCCGCACATATCCTAAGAGCTTGATATTGCACAGAATCTAAGATCTTTTTGGTAGTTTCAGCTGCATTATCATAATGCTTGGCAACCGTAGTCCAGAAGAGATCTAATAAGTGCTCGATAAACAATTAGAAGGGATTTTGATGAACTTCCCCATTTTGTTCCTGTCAAACTACGTAATATGTTTAGTTTTCGTTTACATCTTGTAGCTACATTTTCTATATGAGAGTGCCAGGTCAATTTGCTATCAAATAAAATTACTAAAAAACGGTGAGACGGTTTATATGTTAAAATATTCCCTTCCAAGTTCAATACTGGTTGAGGAATGTTTGAACTTTTCGTGAATAATACAGGTACAGTTTTCTCATTTGAGAGTTTAAAACCCCAGTCTTTAAACCAAGAGGATAATCTATCCAAATAAGATTGGATTTTCAATCCAATTATATCAACATGTTTACTAGACGTCCATATTGCACAGTCGTCTGCATACATAGATATTGTTACGTCTGGGTCTGTTGGAATGTCCCTCATCATCACATTATAGAGGAGGGGGCTCAAAACACTACCTTGAGGTAAACCGTTATGCAGTTTGTATGTGCTTGATCCTGTATCTAAGATTCTTACTTGAAAAGTACGTTCTGTTAGGTATTCACGTAAATAATTGTACATCCTTCCTTGTATACCACAATGAAATAGTTTAAATAAAATTCCTTCGACCCACAGGCAATCGTAGGCCTTTTCAACATCCAAAAACACTACCAACGTATGCTCACAACAATTAATACTCTTTTGAATGTCATTCTCCAGGAGAACAATATTGTCAGTGGAACTACGCCCTTTTCTAAACCCACTCAAGAAATTAGGCAATAAATTATTCTTTTCTATGTACCATTGTAATCTGTCATTGATCATACGCTCAATAATTTTTGCAAAACATGACAGGAGAGATATCGGTCTGTAAGAAGTTAAATATTTAGAATCCTTACCAGTTTTAAGAATTGGAACCAATATGGAATGTTTTAGAGGACGTGGAATATTTCCAGTTTCCCATATTTCATTAATAATTTGTAACATAGTGTTTTTAGCTCTCTCGGGCATATTTCCATAGACAATATATACATCGAAAATTTTTCGTTAATCACATGGTCTCTTAAGAAAGGACAATTTTCCGTTCTTGTCAGGATTGTTTTAAGGGTTGCTTCTTTATTTCTCAGTCCCAAAGATTGGAAAAATTTACCCAGGGCTTCTGTTTTCTCTTGGGTTGATATAATGTCCTGTCCGTTTTCAACCAATATAGACATATTTTTAGATTCCTTTGTTGATACTCCATTTAAGCGTTTTATACAAGCCCAAATTTTTGACTCCGGCATATACCTGTCAAGTCTTTTGCAAAAAGCCTGCCAGTATTCCCTTTCCGCTAGACGGAGGACTCGCTGAGCTTCCGCTTTCTTCTTCTTAAACTCATCTATTGCTTCAAAAGTGAATTCTCTTTTCAATTTGTTACTGAGTCTATTTCTTTCTTTTATTTTATGAAAACATTCTTTGTTCCACCATGGAACTGGATTCCTTTCTATATTTCTTTTTTTTTGGAATCACTTCCCTAATACATATTTTCAAGTAGTTAATAAATGATTCATAAGATTTACTAACATCTGCCTCTGTAAGGATTGAACTTTCATCCAGGATATCATTGCATTTATCTGCGAACTTGGCCCAATTAAAATTCTAAAAAGAAAATCGTTCCTCATCTATATTTTTCACATTAATATTTTTATATGGTGCGTCTTTCTTTCCTGGTTGAATTTCAATATGTATGGGAAAATGATCACTACCATGCAAAGGAATTATTCAAAACTTTCCATGAAGCCCTACCTGCCAAGATTGGTGAGGAGATAGTTAAGTCTAAATGTGAAAGTTTACCAGAGTAAGGGGGTCCATCCTTGTACCTGTTTTATCATTTAACACAACCAGATTATATTTATTTAAAAATTGTTCCACTGCGTGGCCATTACTGTCCACTTTCTCGCTTCCCCACAATGGACTATGTGCATTAAAGTCCCCTGTGATTATTATCTTATCTCTTTCATTTACAAACTTTAATAATTCTTTTAAAATAAATTCATTTAATTTCTTACATGGATTGTAAAAATTGATTATAGATATTTTTTCGTTGCCTGCATAAACATTAACTTGTTGTACTTCTAAACTTGGATTGTCAAAAGGGCCTTCATAAGGTACCCCTTGATGTATATAAATGGCACATCCCCCTCTGCGTTGTCCATCTCTATTTTTTGAGACACAAGTATATTCGGGGATTATAAAAGAACTATATCATGAAACCCAAGTTTCCTGGATACATAGTAAATCATATTTTTCAATTTGATTCAGGTGATAAGAAAGCTCTTGGCCGTGCCCTAATAGCCCCTGTGCGTTCCATTGGAGTATGGAAAAAAGGGTCATTATGGCAAGGTTAGAGGCCATCTTCTTGTATTATTCGACATTTTTGTTGAAATCGCTCAAAAGCTGGCATAACGATGACCTTGATTGCTTCCGGGGTTTTCCCTGTGAATGACTGGATAAGTTCAAATATAAATTCCAGAATTTGTTCGTCATTAGCTAAAGAAAGGAAATGAAATTTGGGTCTCTTGTTTATTACTGCTTTGTTTCTGATTGGTTGGGTTGGGATATTAGTCGCCTGAGGAAGATCTGGGAGATCCCTTGAGGTGGTAGGTTCTGTATTTTGATCAGATGCCATATCGACTTCAATGTGTTGGGGGTGTTTTCCTTGCGTACTTTGACTAGGTATTTGGCTAGTATTTTGTATCTTAGGTTTTGGGTTGGGTTGTTTTGCTCTAGAATCTTCAATTACCGGTTTTTTACTTTGCTGTGTCATCCAAATTTGAGACGCCTCTGCATATGTCATTTTTTGGGTGATTTTAATCTCCTGAACTTGTTTTGCCCTGATTGCTTGTTCGCAACCTTGAAACGCACCAGAGTGGTCCCCTCCACAATTGGGACATTTGGGTGATTCTTTATTTGGGCATTCTGCAAAAGTGTGGTGCTCACCGCATCTAACGCATCTCATTTTTGATTTGCTTATGTCGGCCGTGTGCCCATATCGTTGACACTTAAAGCATCTCTTGATTTGGGGGACATACAGCTTAACCGGGAAGATCTGAAAACATAGAGGTATATTGTCAGGAAGGTCTTTCCTATTGAATGTCAGTATTACACTTCTCATTGGTATGTAGGTCGATTGACCTTCACCAACTTCCTCTACCTGACCAATATTCCTCTTGTCTTTTTTCATGATTCTCCTAACTGCTGTAACATTCTGGAATTTTAGTTCTTGCAGTAACTCTTCTTCTGTAATTTCAAGAGGGACTCCGTATATGACTCCCTTGATCCCTATCCTACTTTCAGTAACCTTAACAGGTATGTTGTCTATTAATTGGATCTGTAATATCACCCTCTTTTGTTTGACATTCATACATTTTACCAATAATCCTGAACTAATAGGTTTTACCAATTCTACCGGTTGATTGTTGCATGCTTCTCTAATAACTTTCGAAATTTTCAGTGGGTTGAGGTTTTTCAAATTCTTCTTCCTGTCTATGGGTGCTATAAATAGCTTATAATCAGTAGGCCTAGATCTATCCAATGCTTGTCTAGGAGTACGATAAACAGTACTAGCGTTGTCAGAGTCTGAACTTGAAGCCGAATCAATTTGACTAAGATTTTCTATCTGATATTCTAAGCTTTCTTGTCTTTTCCTGTTTTTCAGGCTGATGGTAAGTACCTTTTTTGCGGACGGATTTTTGTTTTACTACCCACTGATGTTCTTCCCCATCACTTACATTTGGCTCGGGTTCTGAGGCAGAACCCGGAGCCATGACTGGCTGTACTGGGCTGGCGGGAAATTGAATTACAGGTTGTGCTAGTAGGGACCGTGCAAACTACAAGTTGAGTGCTGGGTGCTTAAAAGCCCACAAAATGTCTTCTTACTCAAATAATGTTCCAATTTGGTCTGCAATTGATGCTTCCTAGAATCAAAAGGAAAATCCAGACTTGTAGAAACTGTAAAATTCTAGTAATTTCAAGTTAGATCCGAAGATTTCAGGAGCAGCTGTGTAACCCAGCGTGTATCTGTAACTGTCGTCAAAATCTCCAATCAAAAAGGAAAAAGAAAATTTTCCGGATCTCGGTTGGCGATAACGTCAATGGGAATGAAAGACTAGATTAGAAGGCTTTTAAAACTATGATATGATATTTTAACTAAATAATGACCTATATGAGATTAAAGCTGAATAGTTGCCCTTTACTCTCATATAGGTCACATGCCGAAACTTTTTGTCTGGGTTTTACTGTTTTAAAGTGAAATCAGGGCTCAAATCGTCATACCGGAGGTCTTATCCGCACAATATAGCGGAAATGTGCAGAATTCGTTTTTAATTTTAAAGCCTTTTAAAACTATCGTATGACATTTTAACTAAATAATGACCTATATGAAACCAAAGCTGAATAGTTGCTCTTTACTCTGAAATAGATGACATGCCGAAACCTTTTGTCTGGGTCTTACTGTTTTGAGTGAAATCAGGGCTCAAAACGTCATACCGGGGGTCTTATCCCCACATTGCACACGGAAATGGACGAAATTTTTATCCTTGAATGCTTTTTAAAGTATATGTTGCAATATATAGCCCTCGAGAAAATTCTTTGTCTTTACAGATCACTGTTATGATCCAGACATCTGTGTTTTGTTGAAGGCTGTCACTCTAAATAAGAACATTAAAAATACAAGTCCAACGAAGTGTCACAAGTCACGACTGCCAACTTGGAAACAAAAGGTAGCTTTCGGAGAGGACAACTTAATTCCAATTTGACAAAAATAAAGTCATTACAATTCTAATTCGACAAAAAAAAAATCGCCAGAACTCCAAAATTCGCCCAGTGGGGGGGGGGGGGGTATAGGGCCAGTTTCCCTCCATAATTCTCTGACAAGCAAAAAAAATAAGGTTTTCATTATGCCAAAGTTATTTGCACAGTTGCAGATACATCTATCTTTGATTACTATACATGTAAAACAAACAGCATAGTCATGGATATTAATGATTTTTTACCATGTAGGTTACTAAATTATAGAAATTACAAACATTGTCAAATGATATTTCATGGATGGTAAGGACCAACTTTAATTGAGATGATCCGGGAGCAGTGAATTCTGACGGTAAACAATAAGCACATCATATCGTATTCATCTGTTTCTTATAATATCGATTAGACATGCACACTCAAAATCTGCTGGATTTTATCTTGACACTCATATAGCGAATGGGCATGAATAATAATAATAAAAATAGAAATACAATGAAAGGATAATCTTGAGCCTGGCTTGTAAAAATACAAACGTTTCTTCAAAGTTAAAAAAAAACCAGTTGAATAAAAATTTATTCAAGCGGCGGCTAAGCAATGCGTCTACTCAGAAAGTGGGAGGAGGGCTACAGACTTACCCCCCCCCCCCCTCCCCGTTCCCCTGCCAATCTGATTAATCCACAATTTAAAAAAGTTCATCGATAAAGTCCTGACTTATATAAGGATTATCATCAAAGATAAAAAGAAACATGGCAGAGTATGTTGAACACATCCTTAATTCAAAAATCAATTAGGCATCACGGCCCCGACATATGGAACTCCTTACCTGGTTCGCTTAAGTTACGAACTTCACTTTTTTCTTTTAAAGCTATTGCAAAAAACACCTTCTTAATCAACAGTAATTAAAGTTACTATTTAATATTGTTAGAGAAAAAATAACGCATCAAATTAAATTTTAAATTAAGCGGAGGCTTTGTATACACATATTTGTTTCACATATTGCACGGCCACCTGCACTTTACCCTTCAATTCATATTCATCCTTCTTTCTCTTCTCTTTCTTTTATTTTTCTTCTTTCATTTCCTATCCCGAGGCCGTCATCATCTCAAGCTGATGCTTACGATGTCGGTCTCCTGCATCATTTCACTCTCCTTAGCATAGAATCGCCCCACTATTCTTGTTATTATATTTATATCTTATTTTGTTAAACGATCAAGTAGATTTTTATCTGTTTGTCAAAAGTAATATATGTTTATTACGTAGATTATATTATGCTATTATGATTCTGAATATACTTTACTTTGTACTTATGAAAAATGCAGAAATAAAGCAGTGCGAAAAAAAAACAAAGTTGTTGGCCTTTTTATATCAGATGACACTGTACAAAAAGCATAACGTTTTACAAGTCATGTACATGGTACCAAAAAAGCAAGTATATTTTTTGTTGCTTTTTCCGAGGGGGTGTCAAGAAGAATGAAGGTGAACAAACGAACTCGGGCTGCTTTCTTGAAAGGGAACTAACATGATAATAGTGATAGAAAAAACAACTGTTTGATATTATCTTGAATTTGAGAGAATACAATTTTAACTTTTGTGTCCGAAAGAGACCACCCCCCTAAAATGTACATGATATTAGTTGACGTTCAAAACTTCAAAATTTCAAGTGATGAAGGCACGAGGCCCTTTATTTCGATAAAGAAGATATAATATAAATAGGCATTGAGAAGCACACGGTCTGGTGGGTAGCACAGAACTCCAAAAGACGTCTTTAGGAGTTCTGTGGTGGGTAGTTGAAAAAATCGAGGACTTAGCAATGTGGCGGCGTGTGCACTCGAGCGAATCCTACACCGGGTATTACGGCGATACCGCGATCTGTGCGTTGTGAATGGGTACGAGCCTTCTACGTCTTTAGGAGTTCTGTGAGTTCATATAGCTTCATGGTTTTACGGACAAAATAATTAAAAACGTCCAGAACTATAGACTAAGTGACGGCAGGCTAGTGGTCTCTGTGGGCACTGCAGTGGGCCTTTGATATTGCACCTGGGTCCGTTTTTCGGGGGTGATTTTTATCGTGTTATGTATGCGTGCATGCATGTGTATATCTAACACAAAAAACAATAAAATAAAATAAAAAAGGAATGTGAGAAAGAGAGGTGAACAATAATAATGATGGTAATACCAATGGTGATACAAATGAGGACAGATGTTGGCTGATATGTTATGTACCCCTTTGCATTAATATTTCTATGAATTTGTAAACCTTATAATCTTGTAAGCCTATATAAAAATGTATTTATGCACATGTATATAGTATAGGTGAATGCAAATGTAATTATACAATTATGTGTATGTCGATTATCACTCACTGTCAGTAGTATGGTCCTCTTTTCTTTTCTTTTTTTTTTTTTGCCTTACCATAGCAATACCTAAAATTTTGTGTATATAATATAGATTAAAATAATATTGTACACTCTCATTTTCTTTTCTTTTTTTCTGTTCTAACCACCTTTCTACCTTTTCTCATCTAAAGCTCCACCCTGCAAGGGCTTGTCTTCCCCATGTAGGTAGGATTAAGGCGTCTTGTCCCCTGGAAAGATCAAGACTTCACCGACGTTGATGTTCTACATCAACGGGACAGACGTATATCCCCGCACTGCAGTACGGGTGCAGGACTGGAGCTCTTCCTTTCTTTTGCTTTCCCATTTTTCTTTTCCTTTTCTTTTTCTTTCCCTTAAGCTGATAGGAATTAGAGAAATACCTCTTGAACTTGTGAATCCAAGTAAAATAGATCTCCTAGCGTATAACCTTTTTTTTAATACCATCGGATAGAATAACTTATACGAGAATTTATTATGGCAAAAATAGTCAAATCTGACTGGTTGCCAGACAAAACCAATCACCGAACCCCGGCGAAAACCCTTTTTTTTTTGCTTGTCAGAGAATAATGGAGGAAATCATCCGATAACCCCCCTGAGCGACTTTTTGATGGCTGACGAAAAAAATGCTCGCCACTGCACCCCCCGGGACCGGGACTATGATCCAGGGGTGGTATTAGTGATTTTAGTGAAATATTTTAATGGTCATAAACCATTTCAAATTGCAAAATTTCATTGGTGTTTGCGCAGATGAATTCCGCGTACGCAGCCACTTTTGCGCAGGCATTAACCAATGATGCACCATTAAGTGTACATAAGCGTACATTTTGTTATGACAATTAAAATTATTTCACTAAAATCAAGATAAAATAAATCTCAGAATACCACCCCAGGAGCCAGTTCTCGCGCGCGCGTTCAGCATGTACACGTCATGGTACACGTTGTATACACACGTCATATAATAGTTATTAGGGGTATGTAACTCTATCACGTACACATCTTATACGCACGGTCAAAGGCTTTTAATAGTATCAAGACAGATTACTCTCACGTACTTGCGTAGTACGTTTTGTAGGCGTAAATTGCTGTGTTAAAAAACCTCGAAAAGATGTCTCTTTTTTTCTTGATATTTCATATCTTACTCTATCCTTTTCAGGTCTGATTTTTGCGCGAGAGAAAGGATGGATAGTTCAAAAAACATTTCTTGAATCTTTATTGTCAAATGCCGCTATAATCCCCGGGATCATGCCTGCTTTTTGACAGAGTCATCTGCCATAGGGTTAACACGTAAAAACAACTGGTCTAACATCATTCGGTCTAATATCAGTTTGTCTAATAACCATTTGGTCCAATCATCGTTTCGACTAATGGCCAACTGGGCTAATTTCTTGTTTGCCCTCTTATACGACTACGGACTACATTGCATTGAGGGAGATCATTAAACGGGTCCACGGAGAATGGCGGATGCTCATGAATATGAAATAGGGTTAGGATTGGGGTAGGGTTTCGGGTCACTCGCCCCCACCCCTTCCCCATAAAGCCAGTGCTCCCCGCCAGTGTCCCCCCGCCAGTGCCCCCAACAGCTGGACTATAGCTAAGTCACCGACTGTTGTTGTCCACATGTTCCATGCAATGTTTTTCAATTTAAAACAATTACCTGAACTGGAGAAAGGGGGAGGGGGGCAGACCCGTAACTGGGATTTTGGTACAAGGATACGTGCTGTACACCTGTAGGTATATTTATATGCTTACGAATGTTGCAGATACAGGCATTAATAATATGTAGACTGTCTTGTAATAAGTAGGAAACAATTAATTTTAGTCTGTAAATATTTTATGCCATTTTAAAGTAAATATACAACATTCCCATATTTACAGACAAACAATTGATTAATAATATTGTATATCGCTAGCAATACATGAAAGAAGATAATCTTTTAAGCGTTCTTTTTTTAATACACTTTGTTGGGCTTGAATATAAACTATATAGGTAGTGAATTCCAAATATCGGGTCCAGAGTGTCTTATAGATCTATGAGCCTGCCTGACGGCTGTTTTGGGATAATTGTTCAAATGCATATTAGTAGAAATGCAGGTAGGGTATTTATGTAGGACGAGTAATTGCATAAAGGCTGCCACGGTAACTGAAGTTTATGTAAACATATATCCACTGTTTCAAACAATGCGGAATATCATTCTGAATATTATCTCCAAGTTTCATTGCATCATGATAAGGAATTAAAAAGTAACAGCCTAAAAGGAAAAGGTTCAAGTGATCAATGTGCTAACAAATATTCAAAAATCTCAAATGTTAACAAAACCGAGGTTTTATAGTACTTTGCAGGGCACTCTGCTGATAAGCAACGAAGATGTCCATTATCAAAATGTTGTTTACATGCATCAAAGATAATTATTTACAATTTAAATTCACTGTCCAAATATTGTTTGAAACCCATATCAAACCTTAAATATAAAATAAACTTATCTAAAACGTGTCGGTTTGCATTGAACGGTTGTTATGAAAACAGTTTAGTGCATATAATTGGTCGGTATTACAATGTGCAGAATATGATTCTTAATACGATGACCAAGTTTCAATTAAATATAATAATAATAATAATACGTGGCATTTATAAAGCGCCTTACCAAAACTGGCTCAAAGCGCTATATAGATATATATTATTACCCCGGTCGTTGGATTCTGGCACATAATAGGCAAAGGCAAAGGGCATTAACTTTCGCCATCCTATACCGGGTACCCATTTAACACCTGCGTGGAGAGTGGTAAATGTAGATTAGCGTCTTGCCAAAGGACGCTAGTGCTGCGGTGGGATTCGAACCCCGGACCTCGTGGTTCACAGTCCGGGGACTTATCCACTGATCCACAACACCTCTATATACTATTCATAATGATACTTTAAGTTTCATGTGAACATGACTGTCAAAAATGTACAATAGAAACAGGTCTGTGTATCATGGTATAACTAATGTTTTACTAGAAATATCATTCATGAAATATTTTCTCCTTTAACACATATTTATTGTTAATCTATCACTAAAAAACGGCGTTGTTCCTAATAAAATGAAGATTGCAAAGGTCATGCCTATTCACTAAAGGTGACCAACAAGACAGAGATATATTACCGCCCTTTATCACCCCTAAAAAGATTCTCAAAAAATCTAGAAAAAAATCGTTTATTCTGGACGTTTTTAGATAATAATCATGTCCTCTCCGCGCCTCAACATTCACGCATGGGCTTTTAATATTCATAAATTTGCCAGAGCTATAGACAGTGGCACACACTGCAGGTATATTTTCTTGGACTCCTCCAAGGCCTTTGATACTATAAGTCATGATATATTGTTGTATAAGTGATCTCACTATGGTATCCAGGGAAATGCCTTGGAGTGGTACAGGAACTAACCTAGTGATAGAAAACAATATGTATACATGAATAGTTTTGAATCGACCCTTCAGTCAATTACTTGTGGTATCCCTCCAGGCTCTCTGTTAGGCCCGCTCCTGTTTATTTTATGTACACTAACGATCTACAAAATTCATCTGCAGTCTTGTCATAATCCTCTTTGCCGATGACTCCAATATTCTTTGCTCTCACCATAACCCTGTTACACTTCTGAACATTGGAAACACTAAATAAATTTGCGCTTTTGACTGGATGAAAGCTAACAAATAATATTATTGTCGCTCATCATAAATGAAACAAATTTCTTGCTATTTAGTAATTCTATATCATTCCGAGGCCAGGGGGGGGGGCGATCCCATCGCCCCCCCCCCCCCCAAAAAAAAAAAAAAAGCGAGAGCGAAAAAGCGGGGGGAAGTGAGAGAAAAAAGCCTAAAAAGTTGCTACGAGCCGTTATCTTTCTATCCAAATTTGCTAAAACGCAAAGTTTTCGCGCTTCGCACGGGAAGGGGGAAACTCCCCAGTCCCCCCCCCCCCCATGGGCGCCCACCGCTGTTAAATACATAATTGCGTCCAAATAATTGAAAAGCAGCCAGGTCATCGAACTAACTTTTCGCCTGAAAAAGGTGCAACACGAGCCGTCATCTTTCTTTCATATTTGTCAGAACGTCAAAGCTTTCGCGCTGATCGCGCTGGAAGGAAGAAACTCCCCCTCGATCCCTGTGCCCCCCCCCCCCCCCCGTTGTTATTATAGTGCAGTATTGCACCCAAATAATTGAAAAGCAGTCTGAGCGTCGAACTAACTATCCGCCCCCAAAAAAGTGCTATACGAGCCGTTATCTTTCTCTCGAATTTGCTCAAATGTCAAAGCTCCCCCTCCCTGCACCCACCCCCCTGGGTGGGGAAAAATTCCCCCCTCCCTGCACCCCCCGTTGTTAAATATAGTGCAGTATTTCACCCAAATAATTGAAAAACAGTCAGAGCGTCGATCTAACTTTCCGCCTTAAAAAAAGGTATACTACGGGCCGTCATCTTTCTCTCGAATTTGCTCAAATGTCAAAGCTCCCCCTCCCTGCTCCCCCTCCCTGCACCCACCCCCCTGGGGAGCACACTTCGCGTGCTCAACCGCACCCCCTAAAATGAAATCCTGGTTACGCGGCTGTCCGAGGCTGATTCTATCAGATTTGGGGGGTGTTTATATAAACAGTAAACTAACGCGGAATGTTCAAATTTATTGTTGATGTAAATTCATGTCATTCAGGTGTATATTGAACAAGGTCTTATTAAATTATATCTTAATTATTGTACTTGCATGGGGAAATAGCTCCATAACCCTCATGGACAAAATGTAAGAATTGTAAAGAATGTTGGATTTCGTGCACATACAAATGAGCGTTTCTATAACTTTTATATTCTTGAGATATCTGACTTGTACTTTCTTGGAATCTTGGTATATTTATATATACGAACTCTCGAAAAGTAATTTACCGCATGATTCCTTCCTATTTTCCAACCCAACATTATGCGGTACATTCCTACCCAACTAGATAGACAAACAATTTCCACCTCCCCCGAGCCCCAACCGTGTTTGCAAACAAAACAATCACATTTACTGGACCCAAATTCTGGAATAGACTGAAAAACGAACTGGTTGATAGCTCCTCCAACAATAATGCTGGCTCTTACAGGTGATGGTCACATAGCCTTTCTTCTTGTTACACTGTCCTGCATGCCTTTACAATTTTACTTTCGCTTCTTTCTTCTTCTTTTTCTTCTTTTCTTTAGTCTCTTATGAGCATTGCTGTCAGTGGCGGATCCAGGGGGCACGTCCCCCCCCCCCCCCGGGTTGTCCCGGCTCGCGAGACTCAAAAATACTGAGGACATTTTTTTTTTTTGCTCGTCAGATAATTTTGGAGTGAAAAGGAGACACACTAAAATGCTGAGGACCTTTTTTTTTTTTTTTTTTTTGCTTGTCAGAGAATTTTGGAGGGAAAAGCCTTTTTTGTGTGCCCCGCCCCCCCCCGTTTACTAAATCCTGGATCCGCCACTGGCTATCCTTGTTTGGGATCGTTTAGTAAATCTGATATTTATATTCCGTTTCGCTTTTTATTACATATTAATCACAATTACTTACAATATTAAGTACTCTAAACGGGAGCCTAATCATTTACAAGCTATATGTTTTTTATTTAAGCTCCTCTTCGTTTACAAATATCTTTTTTCCCCCATTCGTTCCTACATGTATATCTCTCTAAACTTTTCACATATTTACCGCACTTTATACTTGATTTGAGTTCTTTACTCGTACAACAATATGTCATATATACAAATATTATACTGTGTTAATATAAAACTCCTCTCTCCATTCGCACAAAAAAAATCACAGAAACTGGCCCCAAAATGGTCTACTATCTACTGTAGATAGTGTAATCAGTGAACCGGCCCAAATTTATAACGACAATACTTGGCAAAACGGAGTTTTTCCACTGCAGTCAAGAACTAATGTCAATTATAATTATAACATATTATAATCATTAACAATCACACAAACCATAATCCACATTGTTAAAAGGTATAGGAGTAAACACCTTACGTGCGTTAAATCAATCATATTTTGCTGGTTTTACAGCGTTTGTCTGACGTCTAGATATCCAATTTATATGTAAATAATTATAATATGCAAATATGTGCCACGTAGATCTCACAATATATAATCATGATAATTTCTGGCAGTATATGTGTAAGTCTAGACCAAGCTAATTTGTTTGTTTGTTTTTGTTTTTTTCTTTGTTCCCACGAACTTTCGTTTGCACAGGTCTGATCTCGCTCAAATATATATGTATATTAGTAACGTCTAACAGTCACTCTAGACCACCACTTAAATCGTCTGGCAGTAGTCATTTGTGTATCTTCGGACTATGGCGAATCTTTTGATATAGGTTTCTTAGGGTTTCCTTTCTAATTCTAGCTGATCTACGGCTGGCAGGCACTCTCCACCACTTAAATCGTCTGGCAGTGGTCATTTGTGTATCTTTAGACTATGGCGAATATTTTGATATAGGTTTCTAAGAGTTTCCTTTCCAGCTGATCTAGCTTTTTTTACCATTATGTGACCTCCCCCTGGCCACACCCACCACCTAGAACATGCCAGACGGTCAATTCGTTCTATTGGACTATGCGATCTTAACATTTATGCACATGAAAATTTGTTTCCTTTCCAGCTGATCTAGCTCAATATTGGGGGTTGGGGACCTTTAGGGGCGCCTGGCAAGCACTCCCCACCACTTAAAACGTCTGGTATTGTCCATTCATGTACCTTGGGAATATGGTGAATCTTTTGATATTGATTTCTAAGGGTTCGTTTCCAGCTGATATAGCTCAATTTTTGTACCCCCTTTGGGGGTGTCTGGCGGGCACCCCACCACTTAAAATGTATGGCATTGCTCATTCATGTACCTTGGGACTATGGCGAATCTTTTGATGTAGGTTTCTAAGGGTTTCCTTTCCAGCTGATCTAGCTCAATTTTTGGACACCCTTTGGGGGCGTCTGGCGGGCACGCCCCACCACTTAAAACATCTGGCATTGTCCATTTATGTACTTTGGGATTATGGCAAATTTTTTGATATAGGTTTCTAAGAGTTTCCTTTCCAGCTGATCTAGCTTTTTTTACCATTATGTGACCTCCCCCTGGCCACACCCACCACCTAGAACATGCCAGACGGTCAATTCGTTCTATTGGACTATGCGATCTTAACATTTATGCACATGAAAATTTGTTTCCTTTCCAGCTAGGTTGACCCCCTGGCTCCCGGTCCCGATAGACCGACAATGTAGCGGGAGGAGGCTTCTGAACCCTATGATGGATATGAGTCTGACACTGACATCCCATGACAGGGGCGGATGCAGGATGTAGTAAAAGGGTGGGGTGACACAAATGCAGGGCTGTCAACTTTGCGGAACTGCTTGAAGGGAGATTCGTATATTCGTGGCAAGAATTTTTTTTCTCGCCAGCCCTACAAAAGTCGGAGGGCTGGCGGGGGTGGGGTATCAAATTTTATGGGGTCCAGTATTCCTCCATAATTCTCTGACAATCAAAACAAAAGGTATCGGTTCTAAAAAGGGAGCACAAAAAAGGCCCCACTAAATCCGCCACTGATCCAGGCCCAGACTCTCACGTCAGTCTCGCGGGGTGGGCCTTTTTACAAGTTTTCTCAGAGGGTTAATAGGCCGACATTGTGAGCCTCGTGGGCTCCCAAACTGAATTTGGTGCTCGATCTGATTTTATTCTCATTTTATGCAAGAGCCCGTATGCCAATTGGGTTTCAAAAAGGGGGACGTGGCCGATTCGCCCCCCCCCCCCCTCGATCCGCCCCTGCTATTCTGTCATGGATGAGAAGAATATCACGTCTGACGAACAAAAAATCAGATGCATTCTATTTTGAAATAAGCCTTAATCTTGGACACGCCACTCATAATTTAATCTTTATATTTATATAAGGAATTGCTTGCACGCAATCTCATTTTATTAAAGCCTTTTCTGTCTTGACTTTTAACAGAATAAGGCCAATAAATATACATTATAGGTCTATAATCCCTATAATTTTCATAAGTCATTTTTTAAAATAACTTTTCTCGACATTCCCGTCAGATATCCCAGGGAACATGTTTGGACCACCCCCCCCCCCCCAATCACATAAATATTAATAGAAATTTAACTTTAAAAAAAAATACAAACATCTCCCCCTCCCAACTCTCTCCCACTCTCCTCCCTGGTGCAGTTAGAGTTGATTCCTATCTGTTTTGGGACATAAATTTGTATTTGAAGGGACAATATCAGGCCGGTAGCCAGGGGTGGGTCGTTTTTGGCAAAAGTGGACCTTTTTTTCTTCATAATCAATACGGACCTGCTAGGGGAGTCCGGGGGCATGCTCCCCCGGAAAATTTTTAAATCTAGATGCTTTCCGGCTGCAATTTAAGGACTCCCGAGGGGAAATTTAGGGGTTGTGAATGATGATTTTTACTTCTACGTATTTCCAAGAGGTGTTATTGTGTTGGCAATATTTTCTTCAAAAATGGCCCTATTAAAACGCACCAAATAGCATAAAATTTTTTCAAAATTTCAAAATATAAGAGATATATATCCTATGTATACGTTTATTTAACTGTTGACATATATTTATATTATTTATATATTTCTGGTATATATTTGTAACTGTAAAACTCAATCTTATATTTTCATTATGTTGTTATAAATGGAATTTCATATTGTCTGTGTAATGTAGAAGAAAAATGAATTAAAAAAAAAAAATTCCTGGGGGAGGACCTCTCCCCCGCTGCCGCTCCGCCGCTCCGGAGCTATGACCACCTCCTTTTAAAATCTACTTATTAATGTTTCCAAAATGTTGGCAACACTGCAACCCACTACACCAGCTTTGATGCTGTACAACTGACAGCGT
Organism: Heliocidaris erythrogramma; assembly: GCA_025617745.1. Taxonomy (NCBI): domain Eukaryota; kingdom Metazoa; phylum Echinodermata; class Echinoidea; order Camarodonta; family Echinometridae; genus Heliocidaris; species Heliocidaris erythrogramma. The sequence goes on along the minus strand of CM046860.1, from coordinate 44,389,810 downwards.
GTGGGTAATTCTCCCGGGCGGGGGGGGGGGGGTACTGAGATTATAATCGGACGGGGGTGTGCGGCTGAGAACTCCAGACCCATACCCACATCCAAGGGTCCTTTTTCTGTAAATAGGCACCCATATCTAAGGATTTTTTGTGAAAAAGGTAGACCCGTATGTTTTTTTGGGTCTCGCCAGCTTTTCAAAAAGTCGCTCAGTGGGGGGGGGGGGGGGGGGGGGGGGGGGGGGGGGGGAGGGGGGGAGGGGGGGAGGGGGAGGGGGGGTAGGGACAACATTTTTTGGGGGAAAATGGGACCCATGTCTAAGGATTTTTTTGGGGAAAATGGGACCCATGTCTAAGGATCTTTTTAATGAGAAGGGGACCCATGTCTAAGGATCTTTCTTCAAAAAGATCCTTCAAAAAAAACCCTTCCCAGCGGCACGTCCCCGTATACCCAATATACGTGAGTACCCCCCCCCCCCCCCCCCCCCCGGGGGTAATTCTGGTAACAAAGATTAAAGGTGTGTGTGTGTGTGTGTTTCTTTTTTTCATGAAAAAGCGGACCTCAGCCACAGAACTCCTAAAGACGTATTTAGGAGTTCTGTGACCTCAGCCCAAGAAGGGGGTCGTCCGACCCCTCCGACCCCGACACAGAACTCCTAGAAGTTCTGCGGTATCACAATATATACGCGTGCTTTATTGCGGGACTGAGCACTCAACGTATTTCAACTCTTTGGCCTGCGATGGCCTAGCCTAGATCTGCAAAAAAAGCCCTCGGCCTCGATCGCGCGCGCGCGCGCCTCGCATATAATACATACATGTACGGCGTTTGGCGAGAAAAAAGTGTAAACAGAAATATTTCATCAGGTTTTGAGCTATTATTCTCAGATTACGGAACTCTAGCCATATTTACTTGGTCAGGGTGTCGACGTGTCGAAATTAGCAGGTACGGTATGCTGATATTAGTGATAGATGTCATTTGTATTGTCAGCATAAATGTGTGTGTTTGAAATGGTACAAGTAACTACAAATACAATCATGACACTGAGCATGCTGAGACTAGTGAGAGTGAGACTGACTGACACTGACAGTGACAGTTTTATTTTTTGAGTTTATTATCAAACTAACTCTACTCTAGTCTAACTCTACTCTCTAGTCAATCTGAGTGAGACTGAGACTGAGAGTGAGACTGAGTGAGGCCTGAGCCTGAGGGATTAATTAACTGGCCCAATTGAATTAACTTTTTTAAAAAAATCAGCTCAAATGCCAGTCACTGCCAGTGCAGTGAATTGTGTGCAATCCTTTCATGCCTTTGCTCTAGTCTAAGTCTACAACAAGGATATGTGAAACTGAAAGTATGAGAGAAAATGGAACCTGTTTACTATCCTAAAATTAGTAAAAAATAGAAAATTGCGATTGATTATTACTATTACCTTATTACCGGATCTACTGGAAAAATGCAGTTACTTCTGCAGTCGTGTTTCCAGGTCTATCTTCTCTTTTCTATCTCTCTCTAGCTGTCTGTGTGCTGTGCCAATGGGGTGGAATATGTCACTATTCCCATGGGTGAGCATAATGCGATGCTGACCAAAACTTGTCTAACTTTGCCTTGAAGCTATTGACCGTTGAAGCCATGACTATGTCTGCAGGCAAAGAATTCCAGTCATTTACTACTCTGACACTAAAGGTGTTATGTCTCACATTAAGTCTGCTCCTTCTTACAAACAACTTGTAGGGATGGCCACGTGTTGTCTGAGTGGTAGCAGGCGTGAAGAACATGTCTTTGTCCAAATTGTCGATGCCGTGGATGATCTTGTAGGTCTGAATCATGTCACCTCTTCGTATTCTGTACTGGATGGAAGGTAGCTTCATGGCACGGAGTCTTCTGCCATAGTCCAGTCCTTTCAAAGATGGCACCAGTTTAGTGGCTCGTCGCTGGACTTTCTCAATAGACTTCAAGTCGGAAGCATATCTAGCTGTACGACTCGGCTCCTTGGCTTAATATCATTAAGACATTGTCAATCTGGGGGTGGTTGCGTCAAACCGTCATAACGACAAGATCAGCGACATCTCGACACTGTCACTCAACTTGTCCGCTAACAGCATCTGTGAATATTTACAAGTCTGCAAATAGGTTAGGCATTATTTTGTTCATCTGGATTACATGGCTACTAATGTTAACAAATTGATTGTTCTGATTCTAAAAGTTAAAGATAAAAAATAAATGAAAAAATAAATCTGTACTCACCTCTAAACTCTAAAGAAGAAATTAAGAGACAAGAATAGAGCTTTCTAAAGAACACTGAAGTCTCCAACTTGCTACAAAGCTCAATGAACAGAGCCACTCTGGGGTGTGGTATGTCTTGTTATGTAATGGCAACACTGACCACTTCAAAAGGTCATGAAAGTTCATTAAAGGACCAAACTCTTTGTTTTTACCCCTTAGTCACGCAGTAAAAGAATTCTATACCATATAGCCTGTGAAATACATATCACAATTTTATGTTGTTACTCGCGTTTACACCATCGTTACTCACGTTACATCGTTACGTTACAATTTTTGGGCCTCATTTATTGTAATACCATGACATGTATACAGCTCCTACACTTTTTTTTCATATTAGGTACAAGGAGTATGAAGAGAATTTCCATTAGCAAATTTTGAATGGAAGGGAATAGGCCCTATTAAATAAAACTTTTTCATTTTTTTCGTTACTCACGTTACATTGGTTTGAGCAGTTGGATGGCATGCTTTCTACCCATTCATGGGAATGGAGGTCATTTTTTTCTCTTTGGCAACTCAAAACTAATGTCCCATACATTCTAAAAATCAACTAAACAACTGCTTACCATTCTTTAATTATGTATGAATTGAAATGAAATCTTTAGGTACATATTTACTTTTTTTCTCAATAAAAGTGTAAGCTAAGTTCAAAGTTCAATATTTGCAATTCTTGATGCAAATTTTGGACAAATTTTACTGTTCCGTTTGCCCAGAAGTATACTGAACAAAATTAGGCGAGTGACAAGTTCCAAAATAAGAATTTATTTTTTCATCCCATGACACCCATCTCATGGAATTGCCCATTTTCTCTAAAAATTTTCAGTCTACGTTGGCTAGTACCACTACCAGCTCGTAAAGCTACATTTTACATAGAAGAAGAAGAAGAGGAGGAGCAGGAGAAGGAGGAGGAAGAAGAGGAAGAAGAAGACTTGTTTGAAATGTTAAATTCTTATAATTACACTTAAATGTTTAATCTTCCAAGAGAATATTTACAAGAATCAAGATAAAATACAAAAATCTACTGTACTGTCATGAGAGGGTCTGGTGAGAAATATAAATTTGGTACCCAAGGTGACGTGAACCACAACTATTTTCATGAGAGGTGCAGCCCCGACAGATATGATGATATCTATTTGTGTTAAATTATGTTGTTTCAGGAGTAGAGGTTTTCATTTGATGTCTTTCTCAAGATGGCTGCGTCAGATGATGCAGTTCAACGTGGAGGAAGATGGACACTGATTGATGAGGAAGGAAATGTCCAGGTTGGTTTGTTTAATACTATCGAACATTGAGATGATTTCATTTTTATTTACCATGTATTTCCAAAGTGTTCTATCCCACACTTTTGGACTGATATCCATTTGGTTATGCAAATTGCAATTTCTAGAAATGTGATTATTTCTTTGAAATTCAGAAATTGGCCAAACAACTTTTTGGTAGCCCTGCTTCATATTGTCTTTATTCACTCATACATGAAGTGTATATCATATGAGTGGCATCAAATGAAAGAAGAGGATCCAAGCTTTCCAAATATGTGTCATTTTACTCATTTATTAATCATAATTATGTTTAAGATATGATTAAACATCAATAAATCTTGATTTTGTTTTTTCTGGGATGCACTGTAAATGAAAGCCATTTATGTTGGTTATGAAAATGGAGCCCCATGATGAGAATCTGGATTCATTTTCTCATCCAACACAATGATTTTTAACTTTGCACAGAATATCTAAAACTTGGCTTGGGCAGGTCACGTCACAAAGGTGGTTAGAATGTCACTTTATGCATTAGGTGAAATCTTGTGCCATAATTCATTCTCTAATAAATGTGTATTTTTTCATTTCAAGACTGTAGATAAATTCCTGTTTCGTGAAGTCTGTTTTGCATTAATTAAAAATTATGAATCTCTGTGAGTGCTCTTCTCAAACTAAATATGGTCATGCTTGTGATCGCATCATTTCAGGGCTTAGACAGTGACATTGGCTCTGTATCATCATCAGACTGTGTCGCAGTGGAAGAGGATGTAGTCTCCTACCATGCTAAGAGGACTAATTGCCGGAGCAGCGCTGGTAACAGTGTGTCAGGCAGTCCTCCAAGGAACCAGATAGACCATTCCACAGACCAGGCACAGGTAGAGTAGTTTTCAGAGTCCATGCCAATATGACAATTAACATCGTTTTCCTTAAAGTGAAATCCAACCTCAATTTTATTCTATTGATATTATATGAAGCGTAACTTGCTGATTAATTTGATACCAAATTTACCAGAATTGGACAGCTATGAAGAAAGTTAGAGAATGTTTTAGATCCCCCCAAACACGTCTTTCGCCCGTCATCTGCTGCACGTGGGGGCCGTCAGTTGTAGTGGACCCCTGCAACGAATGACGTATCTGCGGACTACTAGTTAGTCTAGATTCTATCCGTTTTGAGCATTTTTTTGAGCAATGCTCATGAAATTCACCACACATTGGTCTTGGAATGAAGATGTGCAAGACATATTTTTTAATAGGTTGGAAATGCGTTGCCATGGTAACGGCATATTTTGGTAATAAATCAGGAAAATATTGCGCATGACTTTTTCGAGCAATGCTCATGAAATTAGTCTCACACATTTTTCTTGTGGTAAAGATGTGCAAGAAATATTGTTTCAATGTGTGGCAAATTGCATTGCCATAGTAACTACATATGGCAATAAAAACAGGAAAATATTGCAGATCAAACTACTTAATTTTTAGAGCAATGCTCAGGAAATTTGTCACGCACATTGATCTTCAAGTGTCGATGTGCATTTTTTTCAGTGTGCTCAAAACTTCTTTGCATGGTAGCTGTATTATTACTGTATCTTGCATGTTTTGTTATTAATTTGTTTTTGGCAATCGTATCTTATGACACCATTATCTGCTTCTTCATTGGTAGGAATCTTATGTTCTCACTCATTTTTAAGCAATGCTCAGGAAATTTACCACACACAGGGGCAGGGGTATTAATCACCTTCAGTGATTTTTTTTTTTTAATTTGGTTTATTCCCCTACACTGCTCTTTATCTGCACACATATCCTGCACAGAGCACGACTCAGTGCTGTAGCTCGGACCATTTTCCGGTCTTTGGTCTGGCGGACAAAGCATTCCGAGCCGGACTGCTTCTGGTCTGGACTGAGGCAAGTGTTGTGTCAACTCGGTAACAGAGACCGGTTGTAAAAAAAAGGTCATTAATCATCGCCTTTTATCATCATAAATCTTGCAAAGTTGCTTAAATCCACAGCTATTTTGACCTGCCGTACCGTTGCATTATGCATGGCATGTGGTAGGGTCCATGCTTACGTTATCCACACACTGCATACACACAAACGTTCGTAGGATTGCTGTTTTGCGCTGTGCACACAGCTTGCTGTAACAAGCTCAAGTTGTGAAACCTAGTGACCAATCAGGAGTGAGATGTTGAAATTAACATAAATGAAATTTTCGGCAAACTTTGGTGACCAGTGACCCAAGTGCCTGGCAGCTTTGTCCACTTGCATTGGTCCAATTAAAAAGCAACACCGATGATTTTGCGTGCTCGCGCACGCAATTTTGCGTGCTCGCGCACGCACCCAGTCGAGATATGATCGGAGCAGGGGGACTGGGAAAGGGTGAAAAGGGCGTTCAATTGATAAAGTTTGTTGACCTGTAAAACTGTCAACAATGCCCAGAAAGAAAGGCAACATGTTTGTATTATATTGATGATACAAAGGGTGTGTTTTGTCAGAAACTGATGAAAAATGTGTTGCTGATAAGTGTGAACAACCTGTGTTATGACTTTCTGAGCTAGTGATGAATGAGCATAGATACAGACATGTATACAGTAATTCCATAATTCCATCGCACAGAAAGGAAAAAGAAAAACGTTTTTTCTGCGTTGTGTGTGTTAGCGAACAGAAACGGAAAAAAGCATGGTCAAGTGACTGAACGTATGTATCGTTCTGAAAAGGCTGCATGTGTGTGTGTGTGTGTGTGTGTGTGTGTACCAACAGAGGTATACTTGTGTGACTAATTGGACAGTCAAACACAATAGATTCCTTTATTCCGTCAGGCTTGTGTGGCTTTTTTTGCTGCTTGTGTGGCTATTTGAACAATAGAGAGAACAAAGGGAAAGACACACAAGTATACCTGCGTGAGTGTGTGTGTGTGTGTGCGCTCCCATTTAAAACGATGACATAGGAATGAACTTTACATTTGAACCGATGACACACAGCGAACTGATGACGTCATCGGTTGGCAGACCTTGGCAGATTGTCCCAAATTATACGCTTTTGCATATAGGGGTAGGTCATCAGTTAGTGTTACTATAAGAAGTCGTCAGTTGTACATCAAAATTTCGGACGGCTCATCAGTTGACTGGTTTCCTACTATACCCACAGGTCATCGGTTATGCGGTAAAATTCTAGTTTGTAAAAAATGTCATCGGTTCATATGCGCGCACGGGTATGTGTGTGTGCGTGTGTGTCATTCACTGATTCATTGGAGATGAGGGGGAGCGGGGAGTGGTGGGGGGGGGGGGGACTGGCGAGGTTCGGAGTCGAGAGTGAGACAGCGTGGCAGTGATAAGAGAGTCTGGGAGACTGGGGTAAAAGTATAAGGTGATAGAAAAGGCCCAGAGAAAAAAATGAATAGACAAACCAGAAAGCGATAGACTCTGTGAGAAGGGTGACAGTGAGGTCAGTGAGAGAATCAGTTGAAGAGAGAGAGAGAGAGCATTTCGAATCGATAGATTATTATGGTGAAAAATGATTAAAAACATCAAACCTGTCGCACGTCATCTCCCTTTGAAACTATTCACGTAGTGATGCGTAGTAGTTGTTGTGGCTTTCTCATTTCTATCTTTACCAAAAACACCAGCTTCCAACATTTCTATTTTAGTTTCTTTACTATCTTTCTTTCAGTATCTCTTTCTCTTTCAACGTTTCTCATTTATTTTATTCCTGTTTTTACCATCTTTCTTTCTATTACTTAAAAAAAACCTTTTAAGCAGAAAAGAGAAATGTTGGGAGATGGAGAGACTGAAAGAAAGATCGTAAATAAAGAGGTTTTGGACACGAAAGAATGAACAAATTAATTCCTGTTGCACGTTTATCCCTTTAAAACGTTTCTTTCTTTCTTTATTCTCGTTCGCTATCCTGCCGAATTTTGTTTTCATGGAGAATCAAAACAATAGTATTCCTTATCAAAGCTTATGGGATTCATTTGAGCAAAGATTTCAGCTTGCCAGTCATGCCAGACAGCTGGCACCCAGCTGGGTGTCATGTTACACCGCGGTCTCTTTACACAGAGTGCGTGGCCTTAGCGACAAGCACATTCCACGATGTTATGCAAATAAATTTATGCTGGCTGGCCGCATTACTCCCTCCTCCATGGAGTCATGTGTGACTCCTTTTTTTAGCCAGGCAAATGGACCAATCGTATTATAACTGGACAGCGGTCTTGTTAACTAACAATTATCACCACTTGTTGGATCTTTCGGAAGAATTGGATGTGGCAGAAAAGTTAACAGAAAATTTCTGATGCACTTTTTCTTAACTTTTAAAACAAAAGATGGTAACTTCATTTTGCATTTTCTAAAACTAGAAGACATGGACTATATCACACAATGATAGACTGCATATTAGAATATTCTGAGCATTCATTACTTTAGACCTTCCATTGTTATCGGAAAATGTCACATCTGAAACATCAATTTGGACTGTGTCTTGCATAAAAGCAAAAGACATTAAAATGTTGTAAGTGGGATAGCAATTTTCTTTTATTCCTTCTCTTTTACCCAGGCATCAAAAACATTTGAATTTAGGGAAACTTCATTAAAAAAACTTCATCAAAAAAAATTAACTTTCAAAATATGCATGTATAAAATGTCTCAGCAAAAGTGGCCAATTTGGACTACATATTGGGCCACAAAATCTGAACAGATTAGTCATACATGTACAACTTTGTTATGCTACCCAAGGTAGCACAGGGTTCGACATTGACGATAGCCCGCTAGCCAATGGCTAGTAAAAATCACGGCGGACTAGCCAAAATCTTAAGTTTCTAGTCCGTATGGCTAGCCAAAATATCACTCTAGTGTCGCACAAAGCGATGCTCATTGTCGACACATCTGACAATGATTCAAATTCAAACAATAATCTTACTTTGTCTTTGGAGAGCTGAATGGAACATGTTTGTTCGATGCAAAAAAAACCAATACGAAATAAACTGTTTGTCGCTCATGACTTCATTCAGCTTCATTTCCAAGAAGTAATTGCCAATTTGATGAGAGTGTGATAAAAATATTGCGAAGTTGGAACACTCGTACTCATGCCCGTATTTATCATGTTCAATTATACAATCGTCAAATTGACAATGCAGAGAGAGTGCAAGAATATTATCGTAAACTTTAGTTCGTAACGACAAAACAATTTTTCCATAGAGAAAGCACAGGTAAAGCGCGACGTCCTCCGCGAGCAAAAGTTAGCCAACAGTTTGAAGTCGCCTTCACGTTCTCTGCTAGTATATACTGTACGTATTAACACATGTATTCACCATTTTCCTGATCAAAGTGCAACAATAATCTGAACCGTCACTCAGGGGATAATAAGTTAACAACATTTCCTTTTATTTTACTCTGTATAAAATACAATTTACATTAAACGATTTACAAAACGATACAAGAAAGATATCAATATTCAAAATAAATTACTGAGAGGGCATCAATTCAGCCAAAAGGATAACCCTTATAGGATGTTTGTGCCATACTTTTTTTTTGGGGGGGGGGGAGGGTTAGAGCGGCAAAGAAAAGATTGTTTATTGCCAACTGGATAGATTCCGTCTCAGTAAACAGTTATGCTTTGAAAAAAAATGAAGCTGGCGGACTAGTCAATTTTCATGGTGGCTAGTCAAAATTCTGGCGGACTACCCATAATTAGAGCTAACTAGTCCATCTGGCTAGTTTAAAAAAAGTTAAGGGCAAACCCGTAGCACCTTTAGAGGTCTTTCAAATGATATTGTAAAGGGGGTTATGTACTTTACTTCAGGTAATATTAGTTGAAAAGTAGCCATTTTGGAAGTTACACCATTGATCTGAACCAGAGCCATTTACATGTATGTATAGAAGAAAAGGGAAATATCGTCTGATTGGAGCCAGAAGGGTGTTAACTTGTATGCTTTAACACAGAGTTAACAACCTTCTGGCTCTGAACAGACGATATTTCCCTTTTCTTCTGGCTCTGAACAGACGATATGTTCATTTCAGTAAGAATTGATCATATTAATAGTCTAATAATAATAATACATAAGATTTCTATAGCACCATTATCCATTTTGATTAAATGGCACTTTACAACATAAATAAAATCATACAAACATAAGAGAATGCATAACAAGAAAAAATATCCTTCTTCAAAACGCAAGATTGAACAAATAGGATTTTAGGTTGCCCTTAAAGGAGTTGGAGTTCTTGAGCTCCTGTGGAGGTGAATTCCACGGGCTGGTCCGGCATGAGCAAAAGCTCGTCCCCCCCCCAAAAAAAAATTTCTTAGAAAGCGGAACATGTAAAAGACCAGAGGTGGAGGATCGTAGGGTTAGTGTGGGTTGATAATGGCGTAACAAAGACTTGTTATATACAGGTACTGTTCCGTTAAACATGTGATAGACCAAAAGAAGGATTTTAAAAATTATATGTTCTTTTTCGGGCAACCAATGGAGGTTTTGTAAGATAGGGGTAATGTGACTGCGTTTGCTTGACAGAGAAACAATGCGTGCAGCTGCGTTTGTAGCTTTTGTAATTGAGCAATTTGTGAATTTGGTATTAAAGTTGTAGAGTAGGCCGTTACCGAAATCAAGGCGTGAGGAAATGAATGAGTGGACAAATTTCTCTTTAGCAGAACGAGCGAGATATTTTCGGATGAAGCCAATATTGCGCAATTGATAGCAAACTGATTTGCAAATGCTAGTAATTGTTTTGACATAGACATTTGAGAATCAAGCATAACTCCAAGATTGCGACATGAGTTTGACAAATGAATGTCATTTAATACCAGAAATAGAAATGGATTCTATATCTAATTTGCTCAGTTGAGATTTAGAACCGAAAAGCATGAAATCTCATTTACTATGATTTAACAGCAGAGAATTTGATTTCATCCAAGCATCAATATCAGCGATGCAATTTTCTAAATTGCGCCAGGTTTGGAAAGCTTAAATTAAAACTATAGATTTCATAATGTTGGAGTAACTCTTTCAAAGAAACTCTATAGCATGGTTGTTGCCCATTAAAAGGGCAATCCAAACTTGGTAATAAGATGATTTGTGTGAAAGCAGAAAAATAATAAAAACTGGATGGTGAATGTTTGAAAAAATCCAACAAGGAATTTAAGAAAGTTATGGATGTTTGAAAAATGAGATCACTACATTTAGACGAATTTTATATTGGCAATTTGGTAAGTCGATTGTGACATACTTGCGAACAACTCTCACGTTTATCATACACAAATATATCATTAATTTTTCAGGTTTTCTCTGAAGCGCCTTTACCCACGGGGCAATACTCAAAATATATTGTAAATAGCATATTTATCGGTAGGTCCTCATGAAAGAAAAAGATCCTACTGAGTAATACATTTTGAACAAAATGACATTTTAGTCATTTTGTTGTGTTGGAGCAAATGGGGGAGTTGTCTGCAACTACATCACAGAGACGTTACCTATTCGGGCCCTTTGAATCCAATATACGTAGAGTGATTACAACTTTTAAAAATTCATAACTCTCTTAGTGCTTGTCCGATTTCGTTCAAACTTTCACCATTCTGCTTCTCTGATTTTTATGCCTCCGCCTACCGAAGGTGGTGCCAGAGGCATTACATTTTTTGGTTGTCCATCTGTCCGTCCCACCTTCTCGTTCTCGCGATAACTCAAGAACCATTTGAGGTATGAACTTCAAACTTAGTAATAGTATGTATCACCATAGGTAAACAATCTGATTAGATTTTGGGGTAGTAGATCAAAGGTCACAGGTCAATTTCTGAAATTTCAGATGTTGGCCTCATTCTCGCGATAACTCAAGAACCATTTGAGGTATGAACTGCAAACTTAGTACTAGTATGTATCACCATAGGTCAACAATCTGATTAGATTTTTGGGTACGTAGGTGAAAGGTCACAGGTCAATTTTATGAAATCTCGGGTCTTAGCCTCATTCTCACGATAGCAAGTACCATTTGAGTTATGAACTTCAAACTTGGTGCTAGTATGTATCACCATACTGTAAATGCAGAAATATTTGTGGTATATTAATTTTCGCGGATTTCACGCTTTTTATGCGGGCGCGAAAATTTTAGCCTGATTTCCTGCGTGTGTCCAATTCATTTTTGAGCGTGTGTGTGTAGTTGCGCATGTCGTATGCATTTGAATGGACTGCGTGTGTGTAAATTAATTAATGGAGTGGGTATACATGGTGAGCGTGTAATTGCGCAGCGCGAATTTAAGGACCCACGAATATGTTTTGGGGGTCGCTCAGCGCGAAAATTTAATCGCACGAAAATAACAGCGTTTACAGTAGTAGAAGATCTGATTAGATTTTGGCGTACATGGGGTAACATGAACCTTATAAAAACAATTTTTGTTGTATGTTATCATGGTAAACAATATTTTTAGTGCCGCTTTCATTGAAATTGTTATTTACTTGTGTTGTAGCTCATTCAGGTGAACCTGATGGAAAACTTTTTCTATTACAGTGCACAACTTATTTGAATTGAAAAATAAAAACTTTGAGAATGAGATTTAATGGAACATTTTAAAAGCAAGATTACTAATTCCATTCTATTCTATTCCCATGAAAGTATTTAATTATTGCTTATGAAATTCAGAATTTCAAGGACAATATCCTAAAATCCACATTTATCTCCTTCTTTAATATCGCTTTCAGTTTCATGCATGTATGCAATGTATGTTTCTTACATGATATCGTACATGTATTTCTATTTGATTTTGTCCTTGTTTAGAATGTGCCAACATCTTCATCGTGGTTAGATGGTTTTTGGACAAAGAACAGGTTTCCATCCAACTCAGATTCTAAGCTCAATGAATCTGTAGAGAATGAACCCTTGCCACCGGTGTTCCAGCAGGAGCAAGGTAGGCCAAAGAAAATTATTATTATCCCCTCACCGACAAAGTTGGGGGATATAGCGACGCCGACGCCGTCCGTCCGTCCGCCCTTCGTATAAACAAATCTGGTTTCTGTTCAATAACTTTAGAAATGTTAGACAGGTTTTAATGACACTTGATACGAAGGTACATGGTATCAAAATACAGCCGAAGTTTGATTTCGGAGTATGTAGGTCAAGGTCAAAGGTCATAGGTCAAATATGTGAAAGTCCGAAAATGTGGTTTCCGTTGGATAACGTAGTAATGTTACACGAATTGTATCCCCTGGCAGAATGCTGGAGGAACGCTACTGGATTCAGCAGCGTTCTGCCGCCGCCGCGTCATATTCTTTTGTGCGCTCTAGTGGTCACATTTTTTGTCAGATTTCTTTCAAATGTTGCATGGTGTAATCTAAAAGGGGAGGGGAGCTTTTGCTACCCTCTGGGAGTAGGTTGGCTAATATACAATGTACATGTACTTTATTTTGTGACAATTGTTGCCAGTACATATGTTCATTATTCCCAGTATGTATTCTTATGTTTTTGTTTTTGTTTGTATTTTTTCTTATGCCAAATTTTGCCGTTTTATTATAATCTGTTTGTATTTCTTCCATGCCCCCAGGAGGGGCTGTCAGAAATAAATATCATTGTCATTGTCATTGTCATTGGGGGGAGGTTCTTTGACCCTCCGAATCGCTGCCAGTGCCGGGGGATGCATTCGCAATGGATATTTCTAGTTTTAATGAAATGTGATATGAAGGTACATAGTATCAAAATACAGCCCAAGTTGATTTCGGAGTATGTAGGTCAAAGGTCATAGCTCATTAAATGTGCGAAAATCCGAAAATGTGGTTTCCGTTTCATAATTGTATCCCCCGGCAGTATGCCGGAGGATACTTTGGATTCAGCAGCGTTTCACCGCGGCCGCCGCGTCGCATTCTTGTGTGCGCTCTAGCGGTCACATTTCTCGACGAATTTCTTTCAGATTTCCTGTGGACGTGTATCTTGGTAAAATCTGGACCCCTATAGTTTCTGGTGATGGTGCCCCCAGTGTTCCGTCTTTTATAGGGTAAAAGGCCATATTTTGGGGGATAGTTTGTGTGCGCTCTAGCCGACACATTTCTCAACGGATTTTGTTCAAATTTTGTATGAAGGTGTCTCTTGGTAAAATCTGGAACCCTATAGATTTTGGTGATGCTGCCCCCAGTGTTCCGTCTTTTATAGGGTCAAAGGTCATATTTTGATAGATGTCTTGTGTGTACTCTTGTGTGCGCTCTGGCGGTCACATTTCTCAACGGATTTCATTCAAATTTTGCATGAAAGTGTCTCTTGGTGTAATTTAAAAACCTATCTATGTGTTTTGTGATGCTACCACCAGTGTTCCGTCTTTTATAGGGTCAAAGGTCATACTTCAGGGCATGGCGTGAGTGCTCTCTGCAGGCCACATTTCTCAACGGCTTTTGTTGTTTTGGTGATGCTGCCCTCATTGTTCCGTCCTTTATAGGGTCAAAGGTCATTTTTCCATTTTTTGCACTCTTCTGCATTTCTCGACGGATTTCGTTCAAATTTTGCATGAAGGTGTCCCTTGGTGTAATCTAAAAACCTGTACTTTTTGGTGATGCTGCCACCAGTGTGTCTTTTATAGGGTCAAAGGTCATACTTCAGGGCATGGCGTGAGTGCTCTCTGCAGGCCACATTTCTCAACGGATTTTGTTCAAATTTGGTATGGAGATGTATCTTGGTATAATCTGCACATGTTTAATTTTTGGTGATGCTGCCACCAGTGTCCCGTCTTTTATAGGGTCAAAGGTCATACTTCAAGAGATGGCGTGAGTTCACTCTGCAGGCCACATTTCTTGATGGATTTCTTTCAAATTTTGTATGGAGATGTATCTTGGTATAATCTACACATCTTTACTGTTTGGTGATGCTGCCCTCATTGTTCCGTCCTTTATAGGGTCAATGCTCATTTGTCCCTTTTGTGCACTCTTACTTCTGCATTTCTTGACGGATTTCATTCAAATTTTGTATGGAGATGTATCTTGGTATAATCTACACATATTTAATTTTTGGTGATGCTGCCCTCATTGTTCCGTCCTTTATAGGGTCAAAGTTCATTTTTCCATTTCTTGCACTCTTCTGCATTTCTTGACGGATTTCGTTCAAATTTTGCATGAAGGTGTCTCTTGGTGTAATCTAAAAACCTATAGTTTTTGGTGATGCTGCCACCAGTGTTCCGTCTTTTATAGGGTCAAAGGTCATACTTCAGGGCATGGCGTGAGTGCACTCTGCAGGCCACATTTCTGGATGGATTTCTTTCCAATTTTGTATGGAGATGTATCTTGGTATAATCTACACATATTTAATTTTTGGTGATGCTGCCCTCATTGTTCCTTCCTTTATAGGGTCAAAGGTCATTTTTCCATTTCTTGCACTCTTCTGCATTTCTTGACAGTTTTCGTTCAAATTTTGCATGAAGGTGTCTCTTGGTGTAATCTAAAAACCTATAGTTTTTGGTGATGCTGCCACCAGTGTTCCGTCTTTTATAGGGTCAAAGGTCATACTTCAGGGCATGGCGTGAGTGCACTCTGCAGGCCACATTTCTTGATGGATTTCTTTCAAATTTTGTATGGAGATGTACCTTGGTATATCTCTCAACACATTTCTTTCAAATTTTATATGAAGATGTGTCTTAGTGAAACCTACACATCTAAATTGTTTGCTGATGCTACCCCCACTGTACCACTTTCTATACAGTCAAATGTCATATTCAGGTTGTTGTTAGGGTCAAATGTCATATTTTCGTTGCATGCATTCTGGAGGACACATTTGTTAACTCATTTTTTTCAGATTTTGTATGTAGGTCCATTATAGATTACACCTCTACAGTTTTTGGTGATGCTGCCTCTAGTGTTCCGTCTTTCATAGGATCAAAGGTCATATTTTAGTGGATGGCTTATGTGCGCTCTGAGGTCATATTTCTTCCGAATTTTCTATAAAAATGCATTATACTCTAATCTGCACAAATCGTTTTGGTAATGCTGCTCCTAGTGTTGACAATATTCCGGGCCACTGGCGGCAATTTCTACACCATCCTTTTGTTTGAGGGAGGGGATGGGGGAGGGTCTTTGTCCCTCCTTCAAATCGCTGCCAGTGCCGGGGGATACATTTCGCATTGCGCGGCACCAGCAATGCACATTTCTAGTTTAAGTAATGTTTGACAGATTTTAATAAAATTTGGTAAGAAGGGACATGGTATCAAAATACAGCCCAAGTTGATTTCGAAGTATGTAGGTCAAAGGTCATAGCTCATTAAATATGCGAAAATCCGAAAATGTGGTTTCCGTTTGATAATTTAAGTAATGTTTGACAGATTTTAATAAAATTTGGTAAGAAGGGACATGGTATGAATATATAGCCTAAGGTCGATCTTTGAGTATATAGGTCAAAGTTCACAGTTCATTAAATATGCGAAAATGTGGTTTATGTAAGCAATGTTGTTGAGTATGTAAGTCAAAGGTTGAAGGTCACAGTTTATTAAATATGCAAAAATTGCTAATTATGTATGGGAAAATGTGGTTTCCTTGCGATAACTTAGTATGTTTGACGGATTGTAATGAAATTTTGTACGAAGGTACATGGAATCAAAACACAGCTTATTTTTATTTTGGAGTATGTAGGTGAAAGGTGATAGGTCATAGCTCATTAAATATGCGAAAATAGCTAATTACTGTATGTATCTGAAAATGTTATTTCTGTTCGACAGCTTTAGTAATTTTTAATTTGTAAACAAATCTTTCGGCATATTACTCCCAGTGTTAAAGATCGTATGCTCGATCTGTAGTGAAAAACACAAGTCAGAAAAAATTGGAACCAGCGGGATTCGAACCTGTCATCTACTGCTTGCCGGGCAGCGACTTAACCACCAGGCTATTCTGGTTCACGGCCAAGTCACGACGAACTAGAATCAAATACCCAAGATCCTCTTCTTTCTGACTCATTAATATTCAAACGGTCCGCCGTAGACAATGGTTAGTAAACGAAGAAGCTTGACTGGGGAGGAATTTTTTAATTTGTAAACATATAATATAACATAGTATGCCGAAAGATTTGTTTACAAATTAAAAATTCCTCCCCAGTCAAGCTTCTTCGTTTACTAACCATTGTCTACGGCGGACCGTTTGAATATTAATGAGTCAGAAAGAAGAGGATCTTGGGTATTTGATTCTAGTTCGTCGTGACTTGGCCGTGAACCAGAATAGCCTGGTGGTTAAGTCGCTGCCCGGCAAGCAGTAGATGACAGGTTCGAATCCCGCTGGTTCCAATTTTTTCTGACTTGTGTTTTTCACTACAGATCGAGCATACGATCTTTAACACTGGGAGTAATATGCCGAAAGATTTGTTTACAAATTAAAAATTCCTCACCAGTCAAGCTTCTTCGTTTACTAGCTTTAGTAATGTTAGACAGATGTTAGACAGTCAAAGTTTACAGTTCATTAAATATGCGAAATTGTGGTTTACGTAAGTAATGTTGAGTATGTAAGTCAAAAGTCAAAGGTCACAGCTTATTAAAAATGCAAAGATTGCTAGTTATGTACATGAGAAAGTTTATTTCAATTCTTCTCATGGGTCATTCCATAAAGTAGTAAACTTTCTGTATATCCAGTCCCCAGGTATTAGTAACTTCCTTGCCTAGTAATATAATAGTATAGTCTAATGGAGTTAACTTGTTCTGACATATATAGGCCATTTGTATCCGGTGAGGGGATGCTACGCTTTTCCCTGCATTTCCCTTGCTATACTCGAGAGTGCCTTCCATTTTGCATTCACTATACGATAAAAAATGTTTTAGATGTGTAGTTGTACATAAATCCTTGCTTTTACATTTCTTGAAAAGCACATATTATGCAAGATTAATGGGAAATGATTACCTTTATTTTTATTCTTTATTTTGTATTGTGTTTTAAGATATTAGGGGTAGGAAAAGAAAGTAATCAAAAGTTTTCTCTCTTTTTTAATATCAGATACCTTGGACACAAAATATCTTGAGATGGTAGAATGTTATCTTTGAAGAGGTGTTATGTTGCAGCTGTGTTTTGTTAGGTGGTTTACTGCATCATGAAAGGCTTTAGGGTTAGGAAAAGAAGTAATTAATTTTTTTTTTGTTTTGCTTATTTTTAGATACCTTAGACACCGAATCACTTGAGAGTATAGAGGTGTTATCAATGCCAAATGATAGTCATAGTGACTCGGACATACTTCCTGAGAATCAACATGAAGAGATTTGTGAGACCTTAGAGCATCTCGGAGCAGTAGGAACAGACCGGGATCGTCGTGACAATGTTGTCAAGCCAGTGGCCTCAACCAATGTAGTCTCCTCCATGGATGGTAATTTATTTTTTCTCTGGATATTGTTATTCATTTGATGATAAATAATAATTCAATATGTAATAGGAATATCATAGGAGCCTTGAGGGTAAGTTTATCTTAAATTGTCACTGGACGTTTTCCTTCAAGCAAAGATAAAATTATATATTCTGGTTTCATTTAGGACTTGGGCACAAGAGATAAAATATCACAAGCGTTCGAACGCGTTAGGTATGCTCCTATTGTTCTGCTAACCCCGTGACAAACGCGTCCGAACGCCTTCGAACACGCCCGAACGCACGGATTAACTCCTGACAAAGGGTCTATAGAAATTGCTTTTTTAGCTCACCTGAGCCTATGGCTCGAGTGAGCTATTGCGATGGAAATTTGTCCGTCGTCCGTCGTCCGTCGTCCGTCGTCCGTTAACTTTTTACATTTTCATCTTCTTCTCCAAAACCCATGATCGGAATTCAACCAAACTTGGTAGGAGTCATCCTTAGGGGTAGGGGACCCAAAGTTGCTAAAATGGTACATGTGGCCCCCAGGGGGGCCCAGGGGGAGGGCCCCCAATTGTAAAAGCTATGTAAATTTCAAACATCTTCTTCTCCAGAACCAGGCATAGCTCAGACTTGGTATTGTGTATGGAGATACCTCTATAGATGAAGAATGAATGTTGTTCATGAAATTTCTCTGAGTGGCCCTATAGGGGCCCTGTGGGGGTAACATACTGGAGGGGGGGGGGGGGCGCTGCCAGGCAAAATGTACATTCTGATCTTCTCCAAAACACATGATCGGAATTCAACCAAACTTGGTAGGAGTCATCCTTAGGGGTAGTTGCTAAAAGTTGCTAAAATGGTACATGTGGCCCCCAGGGGGGCCCCGGGGGAGGGCCCCCAATTGTAAAAGCTATGTAAATTTCAAACATCATCTTCTCCAGAACCAGGCATAGCTCAGACTTGGTATTGTGTATGGAGATACCTCTATAGATGAAGAATGAATGTTGTTCATGAAATTTCTCTGAGTGGCCCTATAGGGGCCCTGTGGGGGTAACATACTGGAGGGGGGGGGGCGCTGCCAGGCAAAATGTACATTCTGATCTTCTCCAAAACACATGATCGGAATTCAACCAAACTTGGTAGGAATCATCCTTAGGGGTAGGGGACCCAAAGTTGCTAAAATGGTACATGTGGCCCCCAATGGGGGCCCAGGGGGAGGGCCCCCAATTGTAAAAGCTATGTAAATTTCAAACATCATCTTCTCCAGAACCAGGCATAGCTCATACTTGGTATTGTGTATGGAGATACCTCTATAGATGAAGAATGAATGTTGTTCATGAAATTTCTCTGAGTGGCCCTATAGGGGCCCTGTGGGGGTAACATACTGGAGGGGGGGGGGGCGCTGCCAGGCAAAATGTACATTCTGATCTTCTCCAAAACACATGATCGGAATTCAACCAAACTTGGTAGGAGTCATCCTTAGGGGTAGTTGCTAAAAGTTGCTAAAATGGTACATGTGGCCCCCAGGGGGGCCCCGGGGGAGGGCCCCCAATTGTAAAAGCTATGTAAATTTCAAACATCATCTTCTCCAGAACCAGGCATAGCTCAGACTTGGTATTGTGTATGGAGATACCTCTATAGATGAAGAATGAATGTTGTTCATGAAATTTCTCTGAGTGGCCCTATAGGGGCCCTGTGGGGGTAACATACTGGAGGGGGGGGGGGGCGCTGCCAGGCAAAATGTACATTCTGATCTTCTCCAAAACACATGATCGGAATTCAACCAAACTTGGTAGGAATCATCCTTAGGGGTAGGGGACCCAAAGTTGCTAAAATGGTACATGTGGCCCCCAGTGGGGGCCCAGGGGGAGGGCCCCCAATTGTAAAAGCTATGTAAATTTCAAACATCATCTTCTCCAGAACCAGGCATAGCTCAGACTTGGTATTGTGTATGGAGATACCTCTATAGATGAAGAATGAATGTTGTTCATGAAATTTCTCTGAGTGGCCCTATAGGGGCCCTGTGGGGGTAACATACTGGAGGGGGGGGGGGCGCTGCCAGGCAAAATGTACATTCTGATCTTCTCAAAAACACATGATCGGAATTCAACCAAACTTGGTAGGAATCATCCTTAGGGGTAGGGGACCCAAAGTTGCTAAAATGGTACATGTGGCCCCCAGGGGGAGGGCCCCCAATTGTAAAAGCTATGTAAATTTCAAACATCTTCTTCTCCAGAACCAGGCATAGCTCAGACTTGGTATTGTGTATGGAGATACCTCTATAGATGAAGAATGAATGTTCATGAAATTTCTCTGAGTGGCCCTATAGGGGCCCTGTGGGGGTAACATACTGGAGGGGGGGGCGCTGCCAGGCAAAATGTACATTCTGATCTTCTCCAAAACACATGATCGGAATTCAACCAAACTTGGTAGGAGTCATCCTTAGGGGTAGTTGCTAAAAGTTGCTAAAATGGTACATGTGGCCCCCAGGGAGGCCCAGGGGGAGGGCCCCCAAGTGTAAAAGCTATGTAAATTTCAAACATCTTCTCCAGAACCATTAATAGCTCAGACTTGGTATTGTGTATGGAGATTTTTTTTCTGGGTGGCCCTATAGGGGGTCTGTGGGGGTAACATACTGGAGGGGGGGTGAGGGCAAGTTGTCCGCCATCCATAAACTTTTTACATTTTCAGCTTCTTCTCCAAAACCCATGATTGGAATTTAACCAAACTTGGTAGGAAGCTCAGACTTGGTATTGTGTATAGAGATACCTCTATAGATGAAGAATGAAAGTTGTTCATGTGCTAGAGAGAACATGCACCAGATGTGAATTGATCCACCTCAGGTGAGCGTCGTGCCCCCTGGGGCTCTTGTTTAGTTTAAGTACTGCATTCATTACTGCAATCGAACGGGGTGCGTTCGTTACTGCGTTCGAACAGGGAGCGTTCAAATGCTTGGATTATCTCCCTTATTTGCATACATGCTCGAATCGGCCAGCCGCCCAGAAAGGAGCGCTACCATTTTCAAAATTTTGACGTCTGCGCGTGCGGTTCCAGAGTTACGCAACATTTCGTAAGTGCATGTCAGACCAAAAATTGCTCAAAAACGTGATTTCGTGTACAAATCCAGTGCAAATTGTGTTTCCAGTTAAAATTCATAAATGTTTTGACTTTTACTGTTTAAAAGCAATTAATTTTATGTTGTTTATGATTAAAATCGTGTCGCCGACGAATTCCATCGAAAAAACAATAAAAAACAAAGTCGAAAACAAAGAAATACATAAGAAATTTAAAAAAACAATAAATTAAGAAAAAAAGGATTTTACCGAATTTTTTCGGGGGTTCATTTGATCAGGATCTGACAAATAGTCTCTATGCAAAAAAATTGCAGTTTTGGGGCTTTATTTAATTAATTAGAGCAAACCATTGATTTTGTGCATAAATTAGCATAATTAATGAGTTATGAAATTTTTTGGAAAAATTGACTATACAGTTTTGTAGATTACGTGGTCGGCGACGTCCGTGCCGAAACCGCGAAAACGCGTTGGACGGCCGAGATCTTGGGGGGCGGAATCAGCCCCCCTGGCTGTGAGATGGGTCTAAATAACCCGGCTCTATTAGGGTTAAACTTTAAATTTGTTCTATGAAGAGGAGGGTCCCATTCCGTCATTTGTTCAAAGAAATGTTGACTTCAAGTAAATAAGTATGTAAATGTCATGAAGTTCCTATTATTGATATAACAGTCTTTCATGAGTATTTGTGCAAATCCATAGAGTTATGTGGATAAATGCTAACAGTAATAACAATCAAATTTGCATTCCCTGAATGGGGGTACATAAGTGAGCATAAAGCAGTTACAAGAAAACTTGAAACTTGAAATATGAAATATAAACAAAGTGTTGAATAATGTTTTTTTATGTGCTATCCTTTTTTTCTTTGTTTTCTGGTAGGTTTATCCCCACCATCTCGAATAGAAGATTTGACCAGTTCTTCAAACTCATCTCAGTTAGATTTCTTGATAGTGGATCACCAAGGGCCAAAGAATGGTGAGTGGTCAAGAACATTTCAAAGCAATTGATATTTTTTTTTAATAATTGGATGAGAATTTCTGTTGTATGTGATATTGTAGTCATTAGTACGACTAGTGAAATTGCCAGTTAATGTGTGGACAAATCTTACACTCGGCAACTCTTGTGTCCCATGATAGTTGGGGTCTTCTTCTTTCGTGTGATTGCTAACTTCTGTCAAGATCACTCATACAGGAATGCAGGTTGAGAGTCAGTCTATAGTATCATCATCAAGTTCTTTAAAGCCTTCAGATCCATGGGGAGCCTGATGGATGCCGCAATTGGAGACCACATTCACAGGTGTCGGATGGCTCAGCTCCTATTTTGTGAAGGTAGTTCTTTGTGCGGCCGACACTTGATCTGAGTCTGTTCAAGTTAACCCAAGGCTTGCAGGGGAGATTACAGCCAGATGGTTTATTTGAAGGACTACTGATGTACTGTCGTTCTGATGTGGAAGAGTCTCACCGTACAGCCCATCGATCAGTAGGGCATGAGGGCTTGTAGGGGTGCTGGGAAGCCAGGGTTGAGATTTCAGTTGTGAAGTGCCTGCGGGAGATCCTCTGCTCAAGTGGGTTGGAAGGAGGCGGGATTAGGCTATGGTCCCCGGCTTTGCAGGACAGCTTCAACTTCGCAAAATCACAACGCAGGTCAGTAGGTGCTATCCCAGACAGGATTGGTCGGATGTCAAGAGGGGTGGCTGTGAGCGTGCCGCTGAAGTGTCATGGCAAAGGTGAGGACAACATAAATGTTCTTGGTGTGTGGGCTATGACTCCAGGCTGGTGCAGCATATTCTGCCGTGGAGTACGCCAGAGTTAAGGTCGAGGTGCGCAAGGTGTTATAGGAAGCGCCCCATCTGGTGCCAGCAAGTAGGTTGACGCGGGCCTCTGTCTTAGATGCGACAGACTTGGTGTGATGAGAGAAGGTAAGACTGCAGTCCAGGATGACCCCAAGATGCTTAGGGCTTGGGTCGAACTTAAGCCTTTCATTATTCAAGGAGATGTTCCACTGAACATCTCCTTGAATAATGAAAGGCTTAAGCACATATGTTTGCCAGATGGAAGATGGAAAGGGAAAGGTCACTAGTTGAAGGGAGAGAAGGAGTTAGATCCTTAATTTCAGCATTCACTTGGTAGGTGTGAGCCGCTGCCTCTGGTGTTTGGTCCTTCCACTTACCAATGTTGACCATCACAGAGGCAATGCCGTTTGGTGGGACAGGGCAAGGTTTGGCCGGGTTGCTTCTGCCGCTAATGCTGTTGATCGTGGACCAGGCTTTGCGGCTTGAATGGATGAAGTTAATTTGACCTACTTCCTCTTCCCATCTAGTGCGTCTCTTCTGGTCAAGCAGGTCTAGCAGTTCATTTCCTTTCTCAGCTCTCTCTTCATTGGTGTTGGCGTTGGTGTGTGACTTGTAAAGCCTGTGAGTCACAGTCCTTATCCCAACAAGGGGCGTAAGGGATTCTCCTTCCTCTGGTTATGGAGTGCTTAACCGCCTGATGAATCATGGCGCAGAAGGCTGAATATGCCTCGTTTACATTCGATGATGGGTCACAGAGATGAGTTGTCAGGCTGTTGCTAAGCTCGGTGAACTTTGCCAGTTTGCCTTCCTGAAGTTCCATCTCTTCTTGTTGAGGCTGGAGATTGAAGTCCTGGCAACGCTGGAGGTGATTATCGGCAGTGACCTGATCTGGGGATCCTAGGGAGAACTGTCCTTGAGCAGCCGTTGCATATGTTGGAGGACACAAAAGATGGGTCTGGGCAAGTCCAGGTGTTGTGCCTACCGGAGTAAAAAGTATGAGGATCTTTAGTACCATACAGTAGATTGAGGTCTTGTGCCTCAGCCCATCCATGGGCAAATGAGCCATTCCTATCGGTGTTTGAGTAGCCCCAAATTGTATTTCTACAATTTAAGTCACCGCACACCAAGGAGTTTCCTGCTATGGTTGGAAGGGAGGCGAAATCTAGGTCTGCAGGTGGGGGTTTGTAAATGTTGGAGAACCGAGTGCCACATGCTTCTGTGATAGTCCACTGGACACTTGAGTTTACTGGAGAACAAGCTAGTGTTCTAGCCTGGATTCCCTGCTTGGTATAGGTGGCAATGCCATGCTTCATGTGGGGGATGAAGCTAACAAGGTCGAAGCCTTCGATAAAGAGCTTTTCTTCAGACTTGCAATGAGTCTCTTATAGTAGGATGGTGTTGACTCCATGCTCTTTAGCGATGTGTTGGATTATGTCGCATTTTGCAGGAGTTACACCTTCAACGTTCAGCTGTAGTAGTCATAGTTAGTGGCTCGCACTGAAAAGGGCGCAGGTTCCCTTGGTCTGAAGGATGCAGGGGTAAAGATGTACTGTGTCTGACTTGGTTGGAGTTGGCTTCAAGAATGCTGCTTTAGTTATGCCAGGCAAATAACAGAGTCACCACGAGAAGGTAGCAGCACGACCCCATAGTTGGGGTAAGGAATTTATGAAAATTAATTTTACTTAATTCCAAGAGGTATTCTGAAATTGGTAGAGGGTGAGTGCATTATGTGGGACCCATCACTTGTGAAAGTGAAACATACTCTTAATGACTGATTCAGTATTAGGTAATTACCCAAATGGTGTCAAATATCCTGTGAGAACCCAATATAACCTGGCTTTAAACAATCCCTATAGTTTCATAATAATTTTCACTATCTCCATATGCATCCAATAGGTGCTGTTAATAATGATGAGGCAGCTGCTAATGAATTACCGAGAGGCACTGTGGGAGGTACTGCTACTGATGAGGAAGACCAGATGGAACGGTCTATAGGGATCGCTGGACCTCTCCCTGTGATGCCTCCAGGGCAGCTTCCGTTGTCTTCTGTCTCTGTGGACAACATCCCTAGAGGAGTGGAGGCTGGGGGATCCCCTAGGAGGGCTCAGTCAGAGGGCTGCATTACACAGCAGGTCTGTATAACACACAGTAATGGTAGTGAAAAGTAAATTGGAATGAAATATGGCAAATATAGTCTCATATTTCTAATTTTGTATCAAAAGATACATATATTATGCAAAATATTTTGATGTTCTGTCTGTCATTTCCTATGAATTTTAGTGTTAATATCCAAAAGGAATTCCTAATTGTGACTACAGAATGCTCTATGCTAGGATCTTTCTTACCTGGCAGCTCCCCTCTCAGCAATTCAAAGGTGCTCTTAGAAATCATAGATGCAAAGTCCACAGACAGCTGACCTATGTTTTACATGTGTTTGATGGACGTTGATAAACATCGTCTTAAGACTGACCTTTTTCATCTGTAATCCTGTTTTCCTTAAGTAGTGCAAATTTATTTTACTAAATCCAAAACTAAAATCTTACATGTATTTACATTTTAGCTTAATTTGTTATCACCCTATCGTCTCATTGGCTACCCATGTGGGGGCCTGGTGGCCTCGGGTGCAAGAGCTCGTGTGATGTATGAGCTGACTGGGCTTGTCCCTTGAATTGTCAGTGAATGGATAGCAAGAGGGTACCAGGCCTCACCGGGTGGAGCTGAGAGTCACAGTGTTGTGAATTTGTTTTAAGTCTTTAGTACTAATAATCTAATATAACATAAATTTGTAATATACCTTAGATTAAATTTAAAGAGAACTGTTGCTGGGCTAGCGCCATGAGCGTCCTTGGACGGTGTGTGCGCTCTATAGTTTTCATTATTATTATTATTAAATTTATCACAGATCATCAGTCACTGGCTGCCATAATAATACCACTGTAACATAACAGTGAGCTTGTACACATTGGAATTTTGATGAAAGTATTGATTTCTCTCCATTATCCCTATCTTTTGACAAATGTTCTCTACATTCTGTAGAATTCAATTCTTTACTTACCAATTATATGAACCTGTTGGGTACTAAGCCTGGGATAACGTTGCCTTGGGTCTATCTTCGATAAACCTGAATAATGTAGTAATGTATGTAATGCTTTATAAATGTATAAGGAAGATACATGTTTTTCCAAATTAAAATTGTTTTCTGTGAGTTAAAGGAAATGACAATATGTGACCCTCCACCACAAAACGAGCAATAAGTCGCAATGGGAATTTCTATTTTAAGTTTTTTGTATTTTCTGAAAGTTAATTTATTAATCTACCATCTGACAAAATTTCAGGGTAAAATACCATGCTGAAATATGTTTTTACTCTCATTCAAGATGACCATTTTTTCCTGGATATTCAAACTTTGAGAGTCAGCTTGCTGGGATCATACTTCACATCGCTTTTCTGGTATAGCTCAAAAACTATGCACTATCTGATTGACGTATAACATGTCATATGATATATAAATGCTAAAATAATATCCTTTGTTGTCAATAAATGAGAAAAAACAATAGATATACGAGCAATATGTGTAAAATGAATTTTCCCTCAAATTACCACGTACGTACCGCACACGGTAGACTGCTGTTCTTGACTTTTATAGTCTAAAAACGATGTCTAATCATGCTTTTGCTTCCTGTCAAAAAATTACAATAATAAGTTTATATTTTGAATAAAAGAGTGCAATCAAGTTTCATTCAATAAATATTTGCCTTTCGAATGGTTTAAAAGAAGTTTTAACCATTTTAGAGAACAGGCGATAGAAGGTGCTCGCTTGACTCGTCGAAAGTGCGAACGTCGACAATGGATCGCCGGTGGACGAGTTTTCACGCCGTTTTTTCAGCAGGACAATCACTCGTACATGAAATCTTTATTATTGATCCTTAAAAAAATAATAGTTGGGTAGTATTTTATTATTTTCACCTTCTAAAAAATATTGCTCCTTTAATATTTTTTTCGAAAGTTTTAACCCTTTAAATTCTTTTTTGATAGATATTTTTAAAAATAGAAATTAATATTGAAGTGTACGAGCCTGTGCTATTGCGCAATGGCGATCGATATCAATGCCGACCATGATACAAGTGCAGGGGATTGTGCAGGAGATTGCAGCCGGATGATGCGAAGATTACGTAAACGAACAATACCAGACTGCTTAATTCTTACTAAACAAGAAAATTATAACTAATTTTGTTATTTACTAGATAAATCTATGTATCTACCTATTTGCTAGTTTCCGCCCAGGAGGTAGAAACACTCATAATATCACGCGCTCTTGGAGGATTCTCAGACAGGAGAGCCTCCGAACCCGCAGCTTGGATAGCCTCGACAAACCAACGGGAGATAGTCTCCCGTGATGCTGGGGAATAAGGGTGACGGGAAATGAGAAAGAGCTGATCATCCTTACGAAAAACCTTAGTCCTATCCAAGTACCATTTGAGAGCCCTAACAGGGCACCAAGATTTATCCTTCTTGACAGAAGAGAATTCTGACAGAGGACTCAAGAACACTTCGATTGAGCCAGAAGAATCCGTCTGATTCTTCGCAATAAACGAAGGTCGAGGGACAAGACGTACACCTTGCCTTTCCCATCTGATATGCCCGGGCGCCGTAGAGAGAGCCTGAATAGTGCTTCTTCTCTGCCCAGAAGCAATAGCGACGAGAAAGGCGGTCTTAATCGAGAGATGGTGTAAAGACGCTTTGCACAACGGCTTAAAGGGCGGTTTGGCCAAGGCGTCCAAAACCAAAGGAAGGCTCCACGCAGGAGTCAACTGGCGATTTGCTGGTCGTTTCAAAAGAAAGACCTCAGCAAATGAGTCAAGAAGGGAGAGTTTGAAACTCCCGAACCATCAGAAAACCAAGGTGAACCGGAGCAATAGCGGACCGGTAACCACCAATGGTAGAGAGGGACCTGCCCTTATCGAAAAGGGCGATAAGGAAAAACTGCAATAGCACCCACCGGGGCAGAACGGTAAGCAAATCCCTTCTCCCCACACCAAGCATGGAAGGCTTCTAATTTCGAGTTGTAAACAGCTCGGGTAGAATCTCTTCTGCTCTGGACTATGAACTGGGAGGCTCTCTCTGAGAGTCCTGCCGTCCTCGCATCCTCCCCGATAGAGGCCAGGCGGTCAAATGTAGAGCCGCCGGGCGATGGTGGAGGATCCCCGACAGGGGCTGAGCTATGAGGTCTGCTCTCCGGCGAAGGGAGAGAGGCCGACCGTCCAGCAGAGACAGAAGAAGAGGAAACCAAGGTCTCCTCGGCCAGCAAGGTGCTATGAGCAGAACCCACGCCTGATCCTCCTGAATCTTCCCCAGGACCTGAGGAATTAAGGAGATCGGCGGAAAGGCGTAACCCCGGAAGTTCTTCCACTGAAGGGAGAATGCATCGAGGGCCCAAGCTTCCGGATCTCGCACTCGAGAGCAGTATCTCGGGAGGCGATGATTGAGAGCTGTCGCAAACAGGTCTATCTCCAGAGGGGCGCAGACTGAACTGAGGTAGTCGAAGACCTCTTGGTTCAGTGACCACTCGGAGGGGAGACACATGCCCCGGGACAGAAATTCTGCAATCAGGTTGTCCCGCCCGGGAACATAGGAGGCGATCGGAATCACTCGGTGAGACCGACACCACTTCCAAAGTTTGGCGGTTAGATCGTTCAGGGTAGTGGAACGAGTCCCGCCTTGCCTGTTGAAGCAGGCAGCCACAGTAGTGTTGTCCGTCAAAATCAGGACGGAGTGACCTACAATCATGTTCTCGAAAAGGCGGAGAGACATGAAGACCGAGGAGAGACTTGCCCTGAAGAAGGAACGACTCTTTCGACCAGGGGATAAGCAGGCGTTTGATATGAAGGTATTTATGACATTCATATTCAAGATCATTCTGAGCGCGACTTCGAGGCCTTCTGCTACCTCGAGGAGAAGGGTCCGCCCTGGCCCCCTGTGTGCGTGGGGCACTGGGCTGAACTTGCGGTGCACGAGAGGCTTGATAGCTGGAAGTGCCACCGCGCCTAGGAGGCGGAAAAATAGCCTGGGCCTGCGGCTTAGGAGCCGAGGACTTGAGGCGTTTCAGAAGTTCCGTCGCCTGCTTGCGTGAATCAACCTAAGTTGAATCACATCAGACACCTTACCTCCAAAGAGGTGTTGGTCGGAGTGCGGGACACTGGCCAGGAGGGCAGGTATGTCCGCATCCGCAATGCCCAGAGAGGAAAGAGCAAGTTTCCTCCTAGCATTAGTGGCTATTGCTGTCGAACAGACAGTCCTGACCACAACGAGCCTGTCAAGGACAAGAGGGCTTCGTCTAGGAACAGGATGTCCGAGCTGGACATCTCGAGTTCCTGGCTCCTAGCGCGAAAGGAAAGGAGCGTACCCAAGTAGGC
Source organism: Heliocidaris erythrogramma (assembly GCA_025617745.1). NCBI lineage: Eukaryota > Metazoa > Echinodermata > Echinoidea > Camarodonta > Echinometridae > Heliocidaris > Heliocidaris erythrogramma. The sequence continues at coordinate 44,360,761 of CM046860.1, read as the reverse complement.
AGTCAGCCTCAGGCCAGTCCTGGAATGAGCTTCCATTAAGGACGGGAACTTCTCCATTTGGCGTAAGGTGTACTCTTAAGGTTGACACCAAGCCTACCACCTACATGTAGGAGGTCACTGGAACAGGACTTTCTCGTAATAATCAAGAGTGTCCTGTTGAGAGAAGGTGAATTCCCTGGCCGAGGGGCGGACCCTACCAAGGATTGAAAGAGGCTGTGAGGCGAAGTCATTGTAGACTCGCTTGAAGTCCTCCGTAAGAGGGATGCCCTTCATCCATTTGATGGGCTCAATTGTTATCTTATATTGTCACTTGTCATTCAATCTACGAAGTAAAAAAAAAAAAAAAAAAAAAAAAAAGGGGGGTTTAAGTGGCTCTTTTAATGTTTCGTATCATTGTGGGTGTGGGTGTGTGTGCATGTGAGTGTAAGGTTTGGTGTAGGCTTGGATGTGCATATGTGTTTTATTAAAGAGACTAACTTTGCCTTTTATACCATTCACAAACAAATATAGTACACTATCACACCACTGTAGGTTTTCTTATACATTAGAAATAAAATAAGTGTTTTGAAAACGCAGAAGTACATATAATTTACATTTCATTAAAGTGTCGGGAAGATAATTCTCCAGCAGGTTTGAGTCTCTACCGCCAAGGACCGACTGGTCTGGGGTGTAATCTCAGCCTGTGAAGAGGCATCATCCTCCGAAAATCCAGACTGAGAAACCTGATCCCAAGAAGGGGGCGGTTTAGGCAGTCCCAGGCGGAGCACCAAGTGCCGCCGGAATGGGAGCAGCCCCGACCGGACGATCAAGGCTGAACGTGGTCGGGAGACGCCCGAAGTGGGGCGGCAAGACTCCTGTGTGTTGGAACCCAACACAATGAGCTGGATACCTGAGAGCAGGAACCGGATCCCAATCCACTGGTTGCAGTGGTGTAAAACAAGGGAAAGCCAGTGTTCCTAGCCGGATAACCGGATTCGGGACCCGGAAAAACCGGTATCCGAATCCGGTATCCGAACCGGACCTGGGTCGGGGCGGGTACAGGTATCCCCCCTTCCCCCTTGGGGGGAGGGGTTGGAGTCAGGCGTGGTGGGGGGTACGGACACAGAGTCTGACCAACCACTCCGCTCCACAATGATCTTGAGATAATTCAGAAGTTCATGGGAGACGCCCAACTCAGAAGAAGTAGTAGCCCCTTGGGGGCTAACCTTCTTCTTCTTGGCCCCCCCCCTGACACATGAGGTGAACACACAGTCGATGTCAAGGGGAGAGAGGAGAGAGTCCGCCCCGCCTGATGGCTGGGCAGTACTCTGGTGCTTACGTTTCTTGGGCAGGTGAGCATGTTTATCGCTCCCTTTATGCCCCCATCTCACGAGAAAGGCGATCATGGCGACCATGGCGATCTGTGAAAATTTTGCAAAGCGTGGCAGAATCGCCCTCCAACTCCATTTTTGGCCTGCGCGGCGATTGCGCTGCAGCGTCGCTGCGATCTACCTGCGCTGGAGACAATGGTAATACAATGATAGTGCGACGCTGCTGCCTTCTTGCCCCATTTCGAGGACGATGAGGGGCGCTGCTTCTGCGCTCAAGACGATGGTATTACGAGGCTCATACGCTTATTAAGACCTCGCTACAGTGCTTTTACGAGAGGGGCGACTGTGATACGCTCATGCTGGGCTCTTGCGACGATTTCAAGCGATCATCATATAAAGTGGGAAAGATGACATTTCTTCAGTCGATCTGTTGAGAATGTGATGAAGCGCCGCTATCGCCGCGGCCATTTATAGCAGCGTGGATGGTTGTTGCGCCATCTCAGCCTAATCGGTAGCAGCGCAGCGCGAACGCTGAAGAAGCGCAGCGCGTACGCCTTCAGCATGATGGGAGCGCGCTCCAAGCACCATTCAAATAATGTCGCGTCGCGGCGGAAGCGGTTTGAAGCGTGCCAAGCGCGAGTCCATCGTGTTGTTAACGTAAGCAGCGTGGTAGTATCGTCTTGGGAACGGGCCTGAAAGCACCGGCGAGAGGAGCCGCTTCCAATGCGCTTGAAGTACGCTTAAGGCGATGCTGATACGTTAGAGCTACGGACATGTCGCTTTTAATACGCTCTTGAGACGATTGTGGCGTGCTTTGCGACCTTGGCGCTCTCGCTACGGAAGTTTTGAACATGTTCAAAATTTGTGGCGACAAGGAAGATGGTGGCGATCATTGACGCTTCAGCAAGGCTCAAGATACGACGGAGAAGATTGAAGAAGCTCAAGCCACGATCCACCGCGCTTTGTCGATTTTTGATGATCGCAGCGGAATCGCCTTCTCGTGAGATGGGGGTATTACCCTTAGAAACGGGCACCGCCTCCGTAGTAGGCCCTGAGGGGGGTACTTTTGGAAGATCACGACTCTTTTTACTCTTTCCCGCCTTGCTTGTGTTAGAAGCGTGCGGAGAAACAAAAAGAGCCGACCCCTGAGCGAACATACCTATGGCTAGGGAGCGAGGAATGATGCTCGAGCGAGACAAACTGTGGGTAGGGATAACACCCACAGTTTTATCGGTGAGAGGTATTTGATATTTGATATTTGAATTTATTTTCATATTTCACAATTTACATAACATAAAAATACATATATAAACAATTTAACGGTAAATAAGTGAGTCATATGGCATGAACATTCGTATAATGATACATCAATGTAGTTGAAATTAAGCAAGACATTAAAATAATGTAGGTGAAATATGAAGGAACCTGCATAAAAAGCAAAGCTTGTTGAGTCTGCAGGTTCCTTGAAAAATATCGAGTCTTAGATGCTTGGAGGGGACACATTAAATGAATCGACTAGAAAAGAAATGCCAAGACAAACAAACAAAAAAGTGTCTGCCACACCGTGTAATGCTTGAAGGGGCATGAAGAAGTACAGTGCGGAAAGTGTGAGAAAGTTGCTCAGCGAGCGCGCATTGACAAAGTACACAAAATCCTGTACACACTACGCAAAAGGCTTGTACGAGTTCAATAACATCGTTTTCAATTTACATTTGAAAACATTAAGTGAGTTACAGTGTATTATATCGAGGGGAAGGTCATTCCAGAACCTGGGTCCTTCAAATGCAATTGTTCTTTGAGCAAAGAGTGTGCGAGTACGTAGAAGGTGATAGGAGTCACTTTGTCTAGTGGGATACGTATGAATTAGGTTATTTCTTCGGAACATATATGCAAAAATATCTGGCAATTCATTTTTTGAAAGCTGAAACATGAATATCCCAACTTGATATATATATAAATCAGCGATTTTCAATAATTTATTATTAAAAAATAGTGGATTTGTGTGGGAATAAAACCCAACTTGGTTAATCACCCTAACTGCCCGTTTTTGTACTTTGAATATTTTTTCAATTAAGGTTTTATTGCAATTTCCCCAGGCCAATATTCCATAATTCATATGAGATACGACGAGTGTAGAATATAATGTTTTCAAAATATAATCAGGAAAGAAATACTTTAGTTTATTTAAAATACCAATATTTCTTGAAGATAACTTGCAAATGTAATCAATTTGACATTTCCATGATAATTCGTGATCAATGTAAAGTCCAAGAAATTTCGTAGAATTTACTTGCAGTAAGTTAACGTTGTTTATAACTACATGGCCCGGCAATGATTTTAGAGAGTTACTAAAAAGCATAAAATGTGTTTTGTTTACATTGAGTGACAACTTATTTGCTCGGATCCAAGTCTGAACTGACTGCAATTCTCTGTTTATAAGACTGAGTAGTGAATTTGGGTTACGGTGCGACAAAAAAAGGTTAGAATCATCCGCGAATAGAATAAAGGACAGGTCATTTGATGAATTTTTAAAATCATTTATATAGAGTATAAATAGCAGCGGGCCTAAGAGTGACCCCTGCGGTACTCCGCAAGATATAGTTTTCATATCCGATTTATGACCTTCTATTGAAACAAACTGTTTTCTAGCAGTTAGGTAACTCCTGAACCACTCCAAGGCCTTTCCACGTACACCATAGTGGGATAACTTATATAGCAAAATGTCGTGATTGATCGTGTCAAAGGCCTTGGAGAGGTCCAGGAATACACCAACGGTATGCAGGGAATTATCAATAGCATTGGCTACCTTATCAACAAAAGAAAGTATAGCATGAACTGTTGAGTGTTTTTTTCTAAACCCAAATTGCGAGTCGCATAAAATATGACAATCAGTTAAGAATTTCATTACACGAGAGTAAATCAGCCTTTCAAGAATTTTAGATATTGAAGTCAGAAGTGAAATTGGGCGATAATTACTAACATCTCGTCTGTCACCCTTTTTAAATACTGGAACAACCTTAGCTATTTTCATTTCATGGGGAACTAGGCCATTAATTAAAGATTGGTTGCATATATAAGTCAAAGGGGATAAAATTTCATTAATAACATTTTTCAAGAGAAAATTCGTAAGTTCATCACTTCCAGGACTTTTCTTAGATTTCAAGTTTTTTACAATATCCTTGACTTCATATTCAAGAACTGGAGTTAGGAAAATAGTTCTAGGATTTGGGTTTTTTAAAAAGTACTGAAACCCTTTGACAGGTTCTGGAATATTACGAGAAAGAGTCGTACCAATATCTACAAAATACTCATTAAACACCTTAGCCATAGCTGCAGGATTATCAACTGTAACCCCATTGTGAAGAATTTCTTTAGTGAGCTCCTTTTTGTTCTTTGTATGTAAAACATTGTTGATCACCTTCCACGTACTCAAGACGTCATTTCTGTACTTATTGAATTGACCGGAGAAATACATTTTCTTAGCAGTACGCAACGAAGTCGTAAGAATATTGCGATAGCGGACATATTTACTTTTTTGGTTACTATTTCCAGGGTGATTTTTATATTTGCAAAACAAATTATTTTTACGGTTTATAGACTTAAGGAGAGATTTAGAAATCCAGGGAAGCCTGGGTATTTTTTTATAATTAGAACGAGAAAATTGCCTGAGCGGTATAATTTCATTATAAATCGACATGAATATATCCATAAACTTGTCAAAACAATTGTCTGTGTCATGTATACTATTAATTACACTCCAATCAACAGATGCTAATCTCTCCTTAAGTCTACAGATACTTTCTCCCGATAAATCTCTGAAAACATGTTTTACAGATTTATCATTATAAACTCTATCAGACACCATCTCAGCAAATATGGGAAAATGGTCGGACATGTCAGATACCAAAATACCAGATGAAATATGGGAAAAGTCGTTAACAAAGATATTATCAATTAAGGTTGATGACGTGTCTGAAATCCGTGTTGGTTTCGTTATTAGTGGAAAAAAAGAATTGGATAACATCAAGTCAGTAAATTCTTGACAAGAAATACTACGATTAAACAAATTCAAATTAAAGTCTCCCATGATAAAGACTTTTTTGGTATTCAAAACAGGCATGGATAAAAGACTTTGAACACAATCAGTAAATTCTTGGACACTGCCTTTAGGGGGTCTGTAGATTTCACCAACAATTATCTGTTTCTTATCAGGCATTTCAATCTGAATGAAAATACATTCAATATGACTAGACATCATATAAAGCTCGTTTAGTTCTCTGACTTTTAAGTTATTTGATGCAAAGAACCCAACCCCTCCCCCTCTTTTATGCTCCCTATTGTTTGTGTAAAAAGTAAAGCCATCAATGGCCACAAGGGAGGACTGCGGGTCACTCAACCATGTTTCAGAAAAACCGACAACATAGTAACCATAGCAAAGTTGCTCAATAAATGTCTGAAATTGATCAATCTTCTTATTAAGGCTTCTTACATTATGGTGCAGAAGAAATAGATTGTCATTAGAGTCACAAGAATTTTTGATAGCGTCATACTCTGAAAAATATTTGGTAAATATATTATGCATGGAATAGTCATCAGAATCAAAATCGAATTGAAGTTCAGGCATTTCCAGGTTTAAGTATCGTAGAAACTCGGTATTGTCATTCACATCAACATCTTGCTCACCCATAAGGAATTACGTAATGATCGTAGAAAATAGAGTGTGTTTTCTTATCTCCAAAAATTACCATATTCAAGAAGTTACAGGCATGTATACTAGGTGTAACGCATTGGAAACTCAATGAGTGGTTACATAATGTTGGTAAAAGAGAAGCATAGGTATGTACAACAAACATGTGAAAGAGATACAAATATTTCAAGACTGTAGTATACATAAAAAACAAGGCATTGGATATCGTTGTCAAGACGCGCTGGGTGAGCAAAGTTGGGTAAATCAAAAGACAAAATTGGAGTACAAAAGGATTGTGATTCAGTGTTGACACGGCAAGGTAAGGGCATGATTTCAAGGGCAAAAATGTAGCACGAGCCGCCACAGCTGTACTTATCATAATTGAACAATGACAATGCAAAATCAGAGAAACTTCAAATTTGTACAAATATACAGCATAGGGGTGTGGCAGATAAAAAAGTACATGTATGTAAGAAAAGTCAATTACAGAAATCGTGAAAGTAAAATGATACATGAAAATAACAATGGTAACAAAGTAAGCACAGATGTTGCTATCCAGCGCCTTGCTCATGTAATCATTGGCTACTTGCAACCACCTTAAGATATATCGGGTCACATAAATGCTTATAAAAGCAGTATTGAATTAATTAAAACAGGCATTCAGTAGAACATCTATGGGGAATATAACACTAATAACAGAAGTAGCATTATGCAAAGAAATGCAAGCAAAACAACACCATTTATTCTACTTTCTTTCCCCCTTCCTCCTCCCTCTCCTTCTCCCCTTTCCTTCCCTTCCTCTTTTTTTTTTTAGATTGTATAAAATTTTGTAAAGAATTCACTGTGCCTAGGGAACCATACAATCAATCTCTTAGTCAAGCGAAAAATTTGGGTATTTAGTAGAACATCATTTAGGAGAAAACAATTCTTTGAAAAACATTTTGTTATTCAATAAAAAGACCAAGTAAATGTATATAGCATGAATTTCAAAAAACTTTCACTGCATGTACATGGGCGGCCATATAAAAGATCTTATTAAAAGAAAACACTTGTTTGAAATATCCTTCGTTATTCGAGAAAATACCAACAAACAACACAAGATTAGGGTTGTTTTATTTTTGACAGAATGAATGTACATGTATTGTGGTAAATGAGAATTCACTGTGCATGGGTGACCATACGAACAAATCAGCTATTCTCTAGTACAGTAGAGCAAAAACATTCAGTAGAACATTATTAGGGGAAAACACTTCTTTGAAATAACATTTGCTGTTCAAGAAAATACAACAAAAGCAGCACAATGTTAGTGTTGTTTTTATTTTAGTGTATGTATATAAGTATAGTAAAAATTCACTGTACTTGGTAAAACCTACCATCACATCAGATAATCTCATTGTAGTTGAGCAAAAGAAAAAAAAAGAGAACATCAAGTTAGGACGAAACACTTCATAGAAATAACATTAGTTATTCACGAAATACCAAGCTGCAAAAACAGCAACAGTCTAGGGTAGTTTTGTTGAGTTTCTAGCAGTTATTTCTTTTCTCTTCTTTCCCCTTTCCTTTCTTTTCCTCTCCCTTCTTCTCCTTTTTCTTTTCTTTTTTGGTTGTTGTTGTTGCTAATATAAGTTTAAAAAATTCAATGGGCATGGGTAACCATACAATCAGATCAATTAATCTCTTATAGTTGAACCAAAAACTCAGATATTCAATAGTCAGTAGAACATCTTTTCAGAGAAAAACTCTTCTTTGGAAGAAACATTTGTTATTGAGGAGGATATACCAATGAAAGCAACATCAAGCAAGGGTTGTTTGCTTATTTTTATCTTATTTTAGAAAATGTACTGCATGAAGTCAAATATACTGTGTTTGGGTAATGAAGTAAACAACCAGATCATCTTTAGTATAGTTCAGCAAAAACTCAGGTATTCAGTAGAAACGTCTTATTTGAGAAAAAAAAAAAAATTCTTTGGAGTAACATTTGGAAATCAAGAAATTACCAATAAAAACAACCATCAAGTAAGGGTTGTTTAATTATTATTAATCTTTTTAATGTACTGCATGAAATAAACATTCACTGTGCAGGGTGACAATACAATCAAATCTCTTGTAGTTGGATTAAAACTCACTCTCTGGAGGTTATCCATTCTCTTGTATTCTTTTCCTTCCATTTCAAGATCACTTTGGTTCCTACTACGCTGATTTTCGTAGACAGGCCTTTCTCCTTCCTCATCTTGTATGCTGTCTTTGCTAGTTGACTTCTACGGGCTTTCATGTCAGGTGGTAGGTCAGTGCGAACCGTAAGCCTGTCCCACTGGGGACGCTGCGACGATGCATCACGGGGTAGAGGCGCTGCGTTATTTGACTGTCGCGAGCGATTTTCGTAGGCGGCTAGGATGCGATTACGATCGCGAGAGTAGACGAACTTGGCGATGATAGCCTTGGGTGGGGAAGAACGGGACTGATCAATGCTGGCATGGCGTGACTCGACTCCGCGGCGAGGCAGGCGATGTGCGTTGGCTAATGCAATGTTACCAGCTTCTTCAGCAGTGATTCCAAGGTAGTCAAACACGTCGCGAAGTAACTCAAATATGTTTTCATCGCGGCCTTCTGGGATCCCATAAAATAATAGGTTAGAGCGCCTATTGTAGATTTCCATTTCGACCAGCTTGTTCTTGAGCTGCACAATTTCTTGCGCCATTTTCCCCTCGATTTCTGGAATCTTGTTTTGTTCCAGATTGGTGATTTTGTCAGAATTCATGGTAACCGAAGCTTCGACATGATCAAGTTTGGTTTTAATTGTGGCAATTTCGGAGGTTAAAATTTCAAGCTTACCGCAAACATCAGCATTAGATTCCTTAACAGAGCGATAGACATCGGCTAGCGTTGGCTGTACAGGGGCCGATGCCACTGAGGTATCGCTGGGGTTTGGTTGCGTCCCTTCGGTACTAGCTGAGGCTCTGCAATTATCGATGGGTGCGGCCTTCCTTCTCGTGGCAGGGCCATGGCGAGACATGTTGGTAATGAGAAAAGGTGATCTTAGCTGAGAAAACTGTCCAGTGAGCACTGCAGAAATGTCCAAACGAAGTATATAACAATCATAAAGGTTAAAGCTTGAAGAGAGAAAAAAAAAAAATCAATATTAATCAAAATTGACCGTTCAAGATGACCATGTGTAAGAAGGAATTGGTGGCAGCAAGAGCCGCAGATTATGCGTCCGTCTCCGACGAGAACATTTCGTTTTGGCCTAAGGCCAAGTTATCATTTCGGAAGCAGGTGGGTGTGTTGCCGGCTTCTTCTTGGGGATCTTCTTGGCCTGAGGCACTCACTCCCACCGTTATACAAGTCTCTATCTTCGAGAGAGGTATTGGCCGTGTTCCAGCACTCACTCTCTCGGAACATCCCGCATGAGTTGGTCGTCAAAACAGACGACGAACTCATAACGGGGCGAGCCGTACACGAGGTAGGCCCTAACTTACCTTAGTCGAAGCTCCGGGGAAGATAACATTGGTGCGAGATGAAATCTCGCAGCCAACCTTCCAAGGCTAGGCGAGTCCCCTTATAAGTATTAAAATACTGGGGAACGCCAGCCATAGACGGAGACTTCGACATGGCTGAAAATAAAGACAAGCAAACAAATATAGAAAACTATATATGGTAATAAGATTATTATTATTACAAACAATATAGATCTATATAAAAGGTAACAACCAACTCACAATACGGAGTGGGAATAAACTCCTATTACGGAGTACACAATGTTTTGATAAGACCGCTTGTCTAAGCGCGTTGAATCAACCACCCACAGACACGGGGGAAGAGCCCGACACGGTGTACTAGTACACCGTCTGTGAATAAAGCCCCGTAAGGGGAAGGAAAAACGGTAAAATAATTTGATTAATTTACCGTGAAGGAGGTTGACTCAGGAAAAATCTGATACACCAAAATGTGTGTGAAAACTTGGTGAACGGGATTTTTAATGCGAATAGCAACCAAAAACGCTTTTGGAGGTAAAAATCTCGCAATTTAGGTTAAGACTTAGCTTCATAGATCTCACTTCTCTGACGGGGGAGAAAGGAAGAGGAAGAGTATGGCGGTGGCGCGATTGGATTGGTGGACGGGGAGTACGCGCGCGCAGGCAGGGGCTGCGCGTTTTAGACTTAGTTTTTCTCGAATGACGGCATAGTTTGGGAAACTAGCAAATAGGTAGATACGTCGATTTATTGCTGTAAATAAGACTTTTAATCTCTAATCTTCTTGGCCATTGTAGAATCTATTCACGACGTTTGAGAGTGTGACTGAGCTAGGACTCTGTAAACCCATCGCGGCTTTATTATGCCTATGGCAAAAACTACTTTTTGTGCATGAAGCTACGGCTCGACTCGATCTTGGTGGTGGCCGCTATACGCGGTCAGATATTGACCGAGGGATACCTAACGGGTGGCCGCTGGCCGCGTTAGGCAGGTGACCGCTATATGCAGGGTCTACAACACAGTAATTTCCTGCAGGGGATTTTGACTCAACCTTTTGTGCGACAAACAATAGGACACAGATTAGGCGCTCTTAAATAGTCACTCTTCTTTAGACCCTGTTTTCTCTATTGTTTCGTTCATTAGCCTGTCTGACACTCGGACATTCTCATTGTAATTTATAAGGGTTTGCTTAGTCTATACAAGACAAGTTATATATCATTTTAAAGCTAAGAATCTAAGCTTTCAAACTGATGGAATTAAAAAACCCAAATTTCCGACTTATTGGTTGTTTTGTGGTGGAGGGTCACATATTAAAATACATTAATAAAATACAATACAATACAATACAGGTACTTATATAGCGCTCTATACACATGTAATGGTTTCAGAGCGCTTTACAAAGTAATAAAGAATACATAATAGATAAATTAATGCTCTTGGTCAAACAGAGTTTTTATGACTCTATTAACAGCATGTATTATACATAAAATACTCCTTGAAATGGAATAAGGAAGAATTATCAATGACTTGTTTTTCTTGAATTTACGCTAATTTTTAAGTAGATATATTTGTTCAGTGTTCATTACTGACAACAATGACTATCAGCTTCATTTTTGACAATCTGCATATTGCTGTCATTTGTTTACTCAGTCGGAGAGGTCATCAGGTGTTGGTGTTCCCATCATGACACAACGATGGCCGACAGAGGATGGAGGTTTCTTACTGGTCCAGCAGTTCCGTGGTGATGGGGAGCCGGCCATGTCAAGGTCATCTAGCTTCTCTGATCTGTCTAGTAGCTTCTCATACCCCGGAGTGAGACGAAGTAAGTTGAACTTCACTCATGGATGTCTCCAAACGTCTTGTTCACACATGACACTGTAAAATAGCATAAAAAAACTAAAATAACTTAATCGTAGCGGGCATTAAATTTCTTTATCTTATCACTCCAAGATTAGGGGCTTGGTTGCCAGCAGCTACCTTATGTTCACCCCACTTGCCATTTACTTAAACTAAATTATTTTCTGTTGTTGCAGCGGTTGGTTCTGTAAGGTGATTTGCAACATCATGTGTGAACAAGTCTTTACTTTGGTCAGGTGCATATCACATCATATATTCCCAGAGAATTCCTTGTAAAGTAGGATACTTCATATCTGAAGGTCACTTTGTATTTTCAAAACGGAGATGTAGGGAAAGATGCACCTTTTGTTAAATCAAATTCATGAGTGAAGCCACTATTTTGAATTTCTTCAGGTTTCACTCTACTATTACCACCGTTTCTGAATAATGCTGAAAATAATATGTTAATCTAACGAACAAGGAGAAAGATCATCCACATAGGATTATTGCCACGTGGTCTAACATAATTCGGTCTAATATCAGTTGGTCTAATAACCAGTTGGTCTAATCATCATTTTGTCCAATTGCCATTTGGACTAATTGTCATTTTGTCTAATTACCATTTGGTCTATAGTCAATTGGTCTAATTGCCATTTCGTCTAATCATCAATGCTCTAAACCGATTTGGTCTACACATCATTTGGTCCACACATCATTTGGTCCATTTGTCAGTTGGTCTACACCCATAGTCTGATAAGCATTTGGTCTAATTGTCATCTGGTCTAATTACCATTTGGTCTAATCATCGTTTTGTCTGATTATTTCTTGTTTGCCCTCTTATACGACTACATTGCATTGAGGGAGATCATTAAACGGGTCCACGGAGAATGGGGGATGCTCATGAATATGAAATTGGGTTAGGATTGGGGTCACATTTCGTTGGCCCCCCCCCCCCCCCCCCCCTTCCCCATGGTGCCAGTGCCCCCAACAGCTGGACTATAGCTAAGTCACTGACTGTTGTCCATAATTCATAATTCTTTCACGGCCCATACAATGTATATATACATGTAACTGTGACGGGCTAACCTATTTGTCTGTATAGTATTAGACCAAATGGATATCAGACCAAGTGAACATTAGACCAAATGGTTATTAGACGAACTGAGAATTAGACCAAACTATGATTAGACGTAATGGTAATTAGACAAAGTGATGATTAGACGATGTGGGGTTTAGACAAAATGGCTATTAGATGAAATGATGATTCGACCATTTGGTTATTAGACCAACTGGTCATCTAGCCAAAATAGATATTGGACCAAGTGAACATTAGACGAACTGATAATTAGACCAAGTGATGTTTAGACCAAATGGCTTTAGACCAAATGGCTATTAGACCAAATGGGTTTTAGACGAATTGGCTATAGACGAATTGGTGATTAGACGAAGTGATTATTAGACCAAATGGTTATTAGACGAAATGTTGATAGACAAATTGGTGATGGACCAGGTGTTGTCAGACTGAATGATGTTAGACCAGTTGGCATTAGACCAAGTGGCAATTTACCTCCCCATATACGCAATGACCAGTGATGATCAGCAGATACATAACGGTGGTATTCTGACCATCCAGTGCTTTACTCTGGTGTTTATTTGGATGAAAACAATCTCTGTCAGTGTTTTCAGTCCATAAAACAGATAAGTGGTGAGGGTAATGCTTTGCCAGTAATAAATATTTTAAATTGTGCATTTGTAATTTTGTCTTTCATATAAAGATGGTTGTTACAATCTATCAAGTTAAATTTACATTAGAAAGGGAATACATTTTGAAGTGTAGAAGTTGTTATTCGACATTTGATAGAGTATTGATCCTTAAATGGGAAGATCCAGGGTTTGAATCCAAGTTCATGCACTAGTGACCTTAGGTACATTATTAATCCTCTATTAGCAATTCCCTTGGATAGAACTGAAAGCTATTGTTCCTTACCTATTAAGTTTGTACTTGCTATGTACCAGTTGTAAAATCAACATTAACATCAAATGTCATGAATAACAAAGACATTCCTGCTTTTTCCTCTTTGTTACCTTTAACTTTATGGGAATACCTACCAACTTTAGCTCAAGCCTTCAGCATCAGAGCAGTGAGACATTAACATCAGATGTCATGACTAACAGAGACATTCCTTCTATCTCCTCTAGTTCAAGTTCAAGTTCAAGTTTATTCAAAACCAAACAAACAAATATGAGAATGTAATATAAAAAACAATGGTATAAAGGACATGAATATGAGATTGAGTGGTTTAAGGACCCCATGAGAAGTTAAGCTTGTGGGTGGGGCCCCCTAACAACAAGGTAATAATACAGAATACTTAATGACAACACTAAATACAACATATATACATGTACAATGACTAATCTACAGAGTATAACATAATACAAGAATATATTGAACTACACACACACACACACACACACATGGTACGATGACTAATCTACAGAGTATAACATAATACAAGAATATATTTAACTACACACACACACACACACACACACACACACATGCACACAAACAGTAGGTCATATGGGTAAAAACATTTTTATACATGGTTTATACGAAAATAGGGAAATTCATCCCAATCTACCAAGTATGTACAATTTTGATAACCTTTTAAACATGTAAAGAGTTGTAGAGTTCTTAATATTATTAGGTAAGATATTCCACTCCTTAATACAGGATATATGGAAAGAAGTCAGAGTAACATTTGTTCTTGCAAAGGGCTGATGAATATGGTTTCTTTGACGTGTATTATAATTATGAAGTTGTGAGTTCTGCTGAAATAAATCTTTTAATGTACAATCAAGAGGCATTGATTGGAGCTTAAACATGAACAACAAGCAATTAAAAGTTACTAGTTCATCTAATGGTAGTATTTTCAATTTCAGAAACAATGGAAAACTTGGTTGTCTAAAATGAGAATTGGTGATAAACTGTATAACCTTTTTCTGCAATACTCTCGGCTTGTCAAGATAAGATTTGAAAGTATGCCCCCAGGCAACATTACAGTATGTCAAATATGGTAAAAATATGGTATTATACAGTGTTATTAATACTCTTTCTGGTAGAATGAATTTTAATCTAAAAATCACCCCAGCGCTTCTGGATAATTTTGTGCAAACACTACTTAAATGGCATTTCCATGATAAATTTTCATCAATAGTTAATCCTAAGAATTGAACATTTTCACTAAGTGCAACTTCATGGCCTCCAATATCAATAAAGGGTAATCTATCTGGAAGCTTTTTTTCCTTTTGACCGGAACATAACACACTTGGTCTTTTGGACGTTTAAAAATAATTTATGACAGCAAAACCAATTATAAAGCTGTTTAATTTCTTCATTTGCGATAAGTACTACATCCTTAGCATCTTGACCTGCCATAATTAGACTTGTATCATCTGCAAATAATGAATAGGAGAATAATTTTGATGAATGTACTATATCATTAATATAAATTAAGAATAGCATGGGGCCAAGCACGGAGCCCTGAGGTACACCATATTTAATAGAAGCAGGATTAGAATTGATACCATCCACCACGACAAACTGAGTCCTATTATTTAAATAACTACAAAACCAAGAGAGCGCTATACCACGTATTCCATAATATTCAAGTTTTTTTATTAGGATGTTGTGGTCGATGGTATCAAAAGCCTTAGATAAATCTAAGAAAATTCCAATACAATACTTATTGGCATTAATAGATTGAATAATATTACTTAATAAATTCAAAACACCTATTTGTGTGGAAAAATGCTTACGGAACCCACACTGTTGTGGTATTAAAATATTCTTTTTATCTAAAAAATCACTCAGGCGTTTATAAACTATTTTTACAAGAATTTTTGAAAAGATTGGGAGCAACGCTATCGGCCTATAATTAATAACACTTTTCCGATCGGACTTTTTATATACTGGCACGACTTTTGCAACTTTAAGCTTTTCAGGAACAACGCCTTGAGATAAGGACATATTAAAAACTTTACATAAAGGATCAATAAACAACTGGATACATTCTTTAACAATTCTTGGTGAAATATCATCTGAACCACTAGACTTTGAAGGTTTTAGTGCTAATACAATATCTATAATCTCAGTATTGGTAGTCGGTTTTAAAAACATAGACGAACTGTCATCACGAGGTTTCAAAAAATCATAAAATGACTGATCTACTCGAGGAATATCCATGTTAATTTTATCAGGTAACCCGATAAAATATTTATTAAAATATTCAGCCTTGTCTGATGCAGACGACACTTTAACTCCATTAAAATTCATCACTTGTGGAAGAGGTTGTCTACTAGATCGACCAAGCAGAACATTAATATGAGACCAGATTTTTCGAATATCACCTTTAACACTGTCAAACAACTCATTATAATAGTTTTGCTTAGCTTTGCGCAGAACACTAACCAATACATTTTTATAACCAGTATATTTTTTCTTACTTTCAGCTGTTGGTTTCTTAATATAATTTTTATAAAGAGTATTTTTATGATTTATCGATTTTAATAAGCCATTTGTTACCCACTGCTTTTTACATCTATGTTACCTTTAACTTAGTTACCTATGTTACCTTTAACTATGTTACCTTTAACAAAATGTGCATACACTGTGTGCGGGCGTGCCAGGATCCGATGACCAGGGTAATAATATATCTGTAAAGCGCTTAGAGACATCATTGATGTATTAGGCGCTATATAAAAACTGAATATTATTATTATTATTATTAACTTAGGAATCCCCACCAACTCTAGCTCAAGCCTTCAGCGTCAAAGCAGTGAGACGTCCTCCAGCGAGGCATCCCATTACAACAGCGACACTTCTAATGATGCCCTTCCTGCCAACATGACGGTCAGTGGGATCAAGCCGGGCATAAGGCAGTATCTCCATCAACGAGACGAGAGTCTGAACAGCAAGTTGACCATGGCGACTCTGATAGTAATAACTGCAGCCATGGCTCTAGTCCTGGGACACTACATAGGTATGTGTATACATGCTTAAACATATGTGCCCGTATTTTATTCCAATTTAACCCCTCGTGCTGGGTTGAAGCTAGGTTTTTGTCTCGCCCTGCGTAAGCAAAAAGCGAGACATAGGCGCCGCTTTTTTGATGGCGGTGGCGGCTTCAACAAGTTTGGAAATGCCCTTATTTCAAAACTACGTGTTCAATTTCCATGAAACTGGCACCCAAATTATCACAAATGTGGAACAAATTTCAGGTAAAAAGTGAAGGTCAAAGGTAAATTAAGGTCAATTTGTTCAAATTTGTTCCGAAAACTTGACCTGACGTTAAGTTTTTGAATTTTTACTTTATTTCAAAAGTATTTGTTCAAATTCTTTGAAATTTGGCATCATTCTTGGTTGGGATGGTCTTTATGTCACCCTCTTTCAAATGAATGATTTGTCTCTACATACAGTCGTCCTCAAAATTATTCATACCCCTTGGAAAATGGGAGGATTTTGCATTTTCGCAAAAATGAAAGGGGAACTGGATTTACTTGCACATCACTTGAATACATTTAGTTATCTACAAATGATTGTCGTTTCTAGTTTCAACTCATTTGCATAACAATAGAAAAAGTGAGTTATCCAAATTTGGTGCTGTTCAACAGCATGATCAGGTAACGATCACGGTGCCCTCTTGCGGCGTAAAACGTCCAGTCTGCGGTTGAGTATCCCTTTAAAGCTTGTTACCCTTCAGTATACTGTCACAATGCTTCTGGAGGTCTCTACTGAGATGACAGGCCAAATACCTGTTATCCAATGGATTAATTTCCTTGAGCATGTTGTCCAGAGATGCCTTCACCTTGGCTTCAGGGCATTCCTTGGATTTAAAGGAGATTTAATGTATAAAAGGGGTGTAGTTATTGACTCAGAGGTTACGGGATTATGATATTAATATTCATACCCCGCCAAACGAAGTTTGAAGGGGGTATATAGGAATCAGTCGACGTTTGGGCGGTCGGTTGGTCCGTTGGTCCGTTGCAAATCTTGCGGATCGAAATACTTTCTCAGTTTTCGATCAAAGCTCATGAAATTTGGTACACACAGTGGTCTTGGTGGGAAGATGTGCAAGACATATTTTTTTGATGTGTCGGAAGCTGCGTTGCCATGGTAACGGCATATTTATGGTAGAAAATCAAGGAAACACCTTGCGGATCGAACTACTTCCTAAGTTTTTGACTGAAAGTCAAGAAATTTGGGAAGATGTGCAAGACATATTTTTTGGATGTGTCGGAAGCTGCGTTGCCATGGAAACGGCATATCTATGGCAATAAATCAGGGAAAAATCTTGCGGATCAAACAACTTCCTCAGTTTTCGACCAAAAGGCAAGACATTTGGTACACACATTGGTCTTGGTGGGAAGATGTGCAAGACATATTTTTTGGATGTGTCGGAAGCTGCGTTGCCATGGAAACGGCATATCTATGGTAGAAAATCAAGGAAACACCTTGCGGATCGAACTACTTCCTAAGTTTTTGACCGAAAGTCAAGAAATTTGGGAAGATGTGCAAGACATATTTTTTGGATGTTTCGGAAGCTGCGTTGCCATGGAAACGGCATATTTACTGCAATAAATCATATATACCTACCTATTATGCCTGTAGTCTTGACTACGGGACCCCTTCGAGAATTTATCACACATGAGTCACAATATTGTGCGCACCCCCCGTAATCCTATTGTCCCCTTCGCCACTCACGCGCGTCAATACGCTACGGCCATCTTCCTCTTTCTTGCTCGCCCCCGACGAGATAGGAAGTATAGTCACAGCGCTCCTGAAATCAGGTCGTATAGTATCTTTTAGGTGCGCTTTTTCGCATAGTTAAAGCACTCTATACCTATATTCGTTTAGATTATAGTACTTTGTGTTTTAGTAGTCACTCTTGCCGATTGCAAGGGATTTTTTGATTCCCTTTCTTGGCACTTATTTTTCTCTTTCACGGTCAGCCCCACGTAGATATTTCTGTGTTTGCGGGTGTTTCCGTTTGTCACCGAGCCTTTGGGTTCGGTGTTTGTTCTTACGGTTTTTAGGCTGTGAAAATTTCTTTAGTGCGTATCTCCCAAATAAAATTTACCCTTATTTTACTGCATTCAGTTGAAGTATTTCTTATTTTGAAAAGTATACTTTATTGTCTGTTTTATTGCAGTGGTATGGATTCGGAAGAAGAAGCAGCTAGGTCAAGGAGACCTGCTTCTTCCGAAGAGTCGTCTAGCAAGACGACTCGGCCTTCCAGAACTCCCCCGAGTACGGCGGTACACGGGGGAGGGAGGAGGGCTAAGGGTAAGTTGCCTAGTGGTGTTTCCTTGCAGAGTTCACCTGAGTGCGTGACTACTAGTGCTCCCCTATTGCTGCTTTCGAGCGGTCCAATAGCGGGTTCACACGCCTTTAGTAGTCATCGGGCACATACCGAGTCATCTCGGTCTGCCCCCGCACTGGGAGCTTTTAGCTCCCAACCCATGGCTACTGCATCTTCTTGCTTAGCCAATATGGGTGATTTGGGCGATTCTCTAGGCTTACGCCATGAGCGCTCCAATCCCTTTATGGGAAGTGAACGTCCCTCCGCGGAGGGATCGGTTCGTGTTTCCGAAGAGGCTTCGGGGATCCGAACGAATCCGATTAAGCGTTCTAAGAAAAGTCGAGCCAGCCAAGAAAAAGGCCAAGAAGAAGGCAAAAAGTGGCAAGGCTTTGCCGGCCTCTTGCCCGTCTGGCCTGGCTAACCCAGCTAGCTCCTCTCAAGCTGACATGTTCAGTATGATGCGGGCTTTTGCTCAGAATCAGGGTTGGTCCTTTGTACCGGCTACTTCAACCCTGACTTCTGTCCCTATTCAGGGATCTCGCTTTGAGTCTAATCAGCCTTTTGTGATTGATTCCTCTTTGTCTGAGTCGGATTCGCATGTGCCTCCTATTCCCGCGGCCCTTGGGGCTCCGCCGGGCGAGGAGACTTTTGTTGAACCATGCGGGGCTCTGCCTGCGGAGGCCTTTGTTAGCGTTCCTTTGTCTCATTCCACTCGGGTGGAACCAGATTTGGATGTGGCCTCTCAAGCTTCGGTTCCCGAATCGCTTGGGCAGGCGGAGTCTCAATCGCTCGCTCTCTGTGGGGTGGAAGCGATTGCTTTGTTGTCCAAATATCTCCCTGAATTTCAGTCAACCCGCGCGCAGGGTTCGACTTCGCGTTGGAAATTTAAGCAGCAGGTTTCCTCTGAGGGTATTGCTCTTGAGGAGGATTTCAAGCTGGAGTATGACCGCATTGAGGCCGCGCTGTTGGTTAAGCGCCCTAATGCGGTCAAGGGTAAGGCTTTCGCCTTTTGTTCTCAGGACCAAGACAGCTTTTTCAAGGCTAAGACTCTGTCTCCTGAGATTTTAGAGGTTGGTCGTCGCTTGCGGGCGACTAATCCGCTTACCTCCGCTGCGTTCAAGGCGGAGGATAAGATTTGGTTTAATATTGAAAACCAGGTTAGGTCAGGGATGCGTTTGGCGGCTTTTCAAGGGTTTCTCTCCGACCTTAGGTCCAGGGCGGAGGAGTTGAATGTTACCGATGGTGACAAGCTGATTATTGACGACTTGCTGCATACTCTTTTTTGTCTGCAGTGGTCGCAGCTTTCCACCGCAGCTGCTTCGGCTACGTTCCGTCGCAGGACCTCGGCTCTCTCGGCACTGGGTGTTAGAGAGTCGGGCATTGCTCAACTTCTCCGAGATGTTCCGTCTCGGGGTCCTTCGCTTTTTGGTGGTAAATTCGCTACGGTTTTTCAGAGAGAGATCGATGCGCGAAAGCAGATCTCGGATATGACTAAGCAGTTTCACACTAGCTCTAAGCCAACGCGGGCCCCTGTTCAGCGTAGACCTGCTGGTCCCGTTTCGGGTCAACGCAGTCGCGTGTCTAGGGTCCCGCCTCCTGAGCCGCAGCCAGCTCCTTCTCGTGGGAGAGGGAGTCGTGGCAGGGGCATTTCGAGAGGTTCTCGTGGTAAGGCGATGGCTTCGCAGAAGGCCAAGCCTGGGTTTTGATGTTTTTCCCCGAGCGCTTGTTCGACCGAATGTGGTAGGTGGCCGACTTCATGCGTTTCTCCCCGCTTGGGAGGCCATCTCCGGGGACGTGTTTGTTCTCTCCGTCGTGCGAGACGGATTCTTCATAGATCTTTGCGCTTCGCTCCCCGGAAGGGCTATAAGAATTCGGTCACCTCCCATGTCTGCCCTGTCTCGATCTCATGCTTCAAAGGAGATCGAGTCTTTTTTGGAAAAGAGGGCTATAGAAAGGGTAAGAGACAGGCCGTCTCTTTCCCTTTCTCCAATTTTCGTTATTCCCAAGCGCTCGGGAAAACTTCGTTTGATACTGAACCTGAAAAGAATAAACAAATTCATTCCTCCGGTTCATTTTCGGATGGAGACTCTTGCCTCCATTCTTCCGTTGATCAAAAGGGAAGACTACGCGGTCTCGATAGATCTCAAGGACGCGTACTTTCACATTCCCATTCATCGCGCATCTCGCGATCTTCTGGGGTTCTCCTTCCTCTCGGAGACTTATCGTTTTCGTGCTCTTCCCTTCGGGCTGCGCCCGGCCCCTCTGGTTTTTACTCAAGTTGTAGCGGTGCTAGCGGCCTCTCTGAGGCGTCGCGGCCTGCGGTTGTTTTGTTACCTGGACGATTGGCTTCTCCTTGCGGAGTCGCGCGATCGTTTGTTGGACGAGACTCATTTGCTCGTCTCTCTTACTCAAGACTTAGGTTTCCTAATAAATTGGGAAAAGTCAGAGTTAGTTCCCACTCGCAGCCCAGTTTTTCTGGGGGCGGTGTTAGACATAAGGAATCAGTTGGCTCGGCCCAGTCGAGACAGGATTCTCACCATTGTCTCTGCGGCTCGCAAGCTCTTGCTGGCCAGAAGAGTCTCGGCCAGACAGTGGCTTCAGTTTCTAGGTTATCTAGCCAGTCTAGTCGATGTTTTAGAGGACTGCCGGCTCCTCATGAGACCCTTTCAGAGACATCTCCTCAGGTTCTTCAAGCCGGGAAAAGACTCTCTTTTGGTCTGGATTCCAGTACCAGTAAGGATCAAGTCTCTTCTCTCTTGTTGGACGAGCGAGGTGTTTCTCGCGCGAGGCAGGTCCTTCTCTGCCCCTCTCCCGTCAATATCGGTTTCGACGGACGCCTCTCGGTTGGGGTGGGGAGGACACTGCAACGGCAGCACGGTTGCGGGGGATTGGTCTCATCTTGGGACTCTTCCTCATATCAATGTCCTGGAGTTTATGGCAGTTCTGTTGACCTTGCTCCATTTCAGAAGTCGACTTCTCAGTCGTTCGGTTCTGATTCTCACGGACAATGTTACTGTGGCGGCATATATCAATCGGCAGGGAGGCACTCGTTCGGTTGCCCTGAATGCCCTAGCAGCTCAGCTGTGGAGGTGGTGTCGTCGCATGGCAATCACGCCCGTGGCCTCTTTCATCCCCGGTCGGGAAAACCTCATTGCGGATTTTCTGTCTCGGGGCAGGTATCTTCCATCGGAATGGACGCTCCATCCGGAGGTATTTTGCCGCATTCGCAGTCGCCTAGGTCCACTGGAAGTGGATCTATTTGCGTCGGTGCTAAATCACCAGCTGCCGAAGTATTGCTCCCGTGTTCGCGATCAGGGAGCATGGGCTCTCGATGCTTTCTCCCTCAGCTGGGAGAACCTTCAGGGATTCGCCTTTCCTCCCTTCCAACTGATTCCGCGTGTCTTGCGGAAAATCAGGGAAGATCGGGCGCGGGTGCTCGTAATAGCTCCCTTTTGGCCCAGGAGGAATTGGTTTCCAGAACTTATGAGCCTCCTAAGGGCTCAACCGTTCGTTCTCCCGTTAAGAGCGGATCTGGTGTTACAGCCCCTATCAGGGATTCTTCACCACAGTCCGGAGTCTCTTCATTTGACTGCTTGGCCCCTGTCAGGGAATCTGCAAGACAGTCGGGTCTCTCTGATAGAGCCGCGGACTTTTTAATGTCCAGTCGTAGGGTTTCTACTAGGGAAATTTACAATTCCCGTCTCTCAGTCTTTTTCCTTTGGTGCAAAGAGAGAAATCAAACCCCTTCTAAGGCTCCTATTGGTTCAATTGCGGATTTCTTAATCTCGTTATTTGACAAAGGGAGATCTATCTCTACTATCCGAGGCTATCGGGGCCATTCATTCGGGTTTCTCAGATGGTTCGGGGATTTCCAATTCCCCGCTACTAAGTGGTTTGATTCGTTCGTTCTTTCTGAAACGACCTTCTTTTTCTAAGTTAGTGCCGTCTTGGAGTCTGCCTAAGGTCCTGGAGGCCTTGGCGAAACCTCCTTTCGAACCGTTAGGTGAAGCTTCGCTTCATCATCTTACGGTTAAGACGCTCTTTTTGGTAGCTATTGCCTCTGGGCAGAGGCGCAGTACTCTTCATGCTCTCTGTCTTACTCCTGGTCATGTTCGCTGGGAGAGAAAAGGCGTTAGATTGATTCCTAGGGCTTCTTTTGTTGCCAAGAATCAGACAGCTGCCTCTGGTCCTGTTGAGATTTTTCTTTGTCCGCTTTCTAACTTTTCTTCGGTGCGTGAGGACAAAGTTTGGTGTCCTGTAAGGGCTCTCAAATGGTATATTGATAAGACTAAGTCTTATCGTAAGGATGATCAGTTGTTCCTGATCACTAGAGAGCCTTTTTCTCCTGCCTCTCTTGATTCCATCTCTAGATGGATCGTTGAAGCTATTAGGGCCGCTGGCACAGAGGCTCTTTTATCCGACAGTAAGCCTCGTGCTCATGATACTCGTAGTGTCGGCACTTCTTGGGCTCTGTTTCAAGGTGTGGCGCTTGTTGATATTTTGAAGGCTGCTTATTGGCGTTCGCCCAATTCCTTCATTTCTTGCTACCTTAGGGATGTTCCCGCAGGTGAAGCTTTGTTTGCGTCAGCCACCTTGAAGGCCGCTGTGTCTTCTTTGTAGTCTTTGGTGTAATCCTATTCCCTTCTGCTCGAAACATGCCTCCCGGTCTTTGAGTTGGCGCTGGTCTGGCATAATAGGTAGGTATATATGATTTATTGCAGTAAATTTGTAAAATCAGCACTGATTTTCTTATTTACTATATAAATCTATATACCTACCTATGACCCTCCCTCCTTCCCCGCACCTTGCAAGCAACATGTTTCTTCTTGGGGTTGCTCGCAAAAGAGGAAGATGGCCGTAGCGTATTGACGCGCGTGAGTGGCGAAGGGGACAATAGGATTACGGGGGGTGCGCACAATATTGTGACTCATGTGTGATAAATTCTCGAAGGGGTCCCGTAGTCAAGACTACAGGCATAATAGGTAGGTATATAGATTTATATAGTAAATAAGAAAATCAGTGCTGATTTTACAAATCTATGGCAATAAATCAGGGAAAAATCTTGCGGATCGAACTACTTCCTCAGTTTTCGACCAAAACTTAAGAAAGGATGTTGTTACAGGGCGGGGGTATTAATCATCATCTTCAGTGATATTTCTAGTTTCATTCAGTTTTTCATTTACGTTAATGAAAATTTTGCGCTTACGATGAAGTAAAACACTCTTCCTGGAGAGACCTTCCCTGGAGCCCTTTCCTGTTGCACTGTCTGAGAGGGGTTTGCCCTCATTCTGTGGTTCCATTCTCAATCACAGTGCCCCGGAAGGCCATGTTATGTTTAAGTCACTTCATGACCCTGATGCCAGGTCAACATTTATTACAGCATGTATCCTTTGAGTTTCTTACACATCCCAAATTGACTTTTACTGTGCCAATTTTCGTATTTTTGATACTATCCTTGGTATGGTGGGTACAAGCCTTGATATCACTGGGAACTAAATTTATACCATATTCCCTCAATGGTACCTGCTGCAGAGCACAAAATGCTACCAATTAGATGGCACACAGGAAATAAAGAAAATAGTTAGGCTTCACCAGAGTACCCACTTGTGAAGGACCTTATGGCAGGTGTCCAGATAAAGTGTGTCAGTTTGTGTAACTGAGCAAACTGATTAAAATGGCCCAACTAACATTTAGACATCTACCATGTCCTTCCTAAATATTCTTAATGAGAATGGAGCAAAATTATGAGGGTAACAGTGCAACAGGAAGGGGCTCCAGGGAAGGTCTCTCGAGAAGGAGTGGTTTACATCATCGTAAATGCAAAATTTTCATTAACTTAAATGAAAAACTGAATGAAAATATTAATATCATAGTCCCGTAACCATTAAGTCTTTGTATACATTAAATCTCCTATAAATCCAAGGGATGCTCTGAAGACCAGATGAAGGCCTCTCCGGACAACATCCTCAGCGAAATTAAGCAATTGGGTACCAAGTATTGGCCTGCTATCTCAGTAGATACTGTACCTCCAGAACTATTGGGACAGCGTGCTGAAGTGATAGCAAACTTTAATCACAAGGTTTTTGATTCGTAATAATCAGCAAAGTCAATGAATCACCAAGGCCATCTTCCTCTTTCTTGCTCGCCCCCGTCGAGTTAGGATGTCGAGTCACAGCGCCCCTGAAATCAGGTCTTTTCGTATCTTTTCAGCGGGCTTTCTCGCTCTTTAAAGCACTTTTCTGTACTTATTTTCGTCTAAGATTATAGTACTCTTGTGTTTTTATGTCACTCTTGCCAATTGCAAGGGATATTTTTGATTCCTTTCCAGGCAAGTCATTTTCCTTTTCACGGCCAGCCACACGTAGTTATATCTGTGTGTCTTGCTGGTGTTTCCTTTTGACCCGATCCGTTTTTGGTTCGGTGTTTGTTTTATACGGTTTTTGTCTGTGGAAATTTGTGCGTATCCCCAAATTTTAGGATTTATTATTACCTGCACTCCTTTAAAGTATTTCATATTTTTGTATACTTTATTGTCTGTTTTATTGCAGCATTATGAGTTCGGAAGAAGAAGCTGTTAGGTCTGAAGAGTCGTCTAGCAAGACTACTCTGCCTTCCAGAACTCTCCCGATCGGAGCATGCGGCTTTGGGGCGGCTGGTATTAGTTGAGCTTGGGACGTCAGCTCCAAAGCCCGTGGTTTCGGGGTGGGTGACGTCAAGCTCTAGTGGTTTGGATATCATAAATCCAATCCCCCGGTCGCTCAGACCAGAAGGGGGGACGTCTGTTTCCCGCACGGTAGCGATGACCTGCGTAAATCCGCTAGGGGAAACTCGTGCCACTACCGCAGGGCAGCTCACAGGCACCGCTCATGTTGGTCTGGGTTCTGAAACCCTAGCCCCCGGCCGATGCCAAGTGGGTGAGCGAGTACTCCCGGGGCTGTTGATCCAGCTGTTAACCGGAGACTCGAGCCAACAATTATGGGCGCTCTACGGAGCAACAGGTGCGGTCACCTGAGTGCGCGACTACTAGTGCTCTCCTATTGCCACCCACGTACTATTAGTAGCCGATGGGCGAATACTGGGACCTCGTCCCAGTCTGCCCTCGCACTTGCTCAGCCAGTATGGGTAATTTGTGCGCGACTACTAGTGCTCTCCTATGAAACAGTAGTGAGTTCACATACTATTAGTAGTCAGTGGGCGAATACTGGGACCTTGTCCCAGTCTGCCCTTGCACCTGGCTATTGAATAGCCCCGACCGATGCCGTATGGGGGAACGAGTGCTACCCGGGCTGTTGCTTTGCCAGCTGATGGGAAGACTCGAGCTAACAATTATGGGCGCTCTACGGAGCAACAGGAGTGGTCACCTGAGTGCACGACTACTAGTGCTCTCCTATTGTCGCCCATGGGCGGAACAATAGTGAGTTCACATAACATTAGTAGTCGGTGGGCGAATACTGGGACCTCGTCCCAGTCTGCCCTCGCACTGGGCGCCTCAAGCGCCCGGCCCATGGCTGTAGCATCTTCTTGCTCAGCCAGTATGGGTAGTTTGTGCGCGACTTTGGGTACATAACCTCAGCGCACTTCTCCCCTGGAGGGGGGCGGGCATCCCTCTGTTGAGGGTTTGGTTCATGTTTCCGAAGTCTGTCAGACGCCCTAAGAAGCGGGTCACAGCTTCGGCTCCTGTTGAGCCAGCTAAAAAGAAGCCTAAGAAGGGGTCTAAAAGAAGCAAGGGTTTGCCTGCTTCTTGCCCGTCTAACCCTTCTCAATCTGAGATGCTCAGCATGATGCGGGTTTTTGCCCAACGACAGGGTTGGTCCCTCTTACCAGATACCACAACCCCTGCTTCTATCCCTCTTCCGGGGTCTGACATTGAGACTAATCAGCCTTTTGTGCTCGATTCCTCATTGTCTGAGACGGGGTCTCTCACGCCTCCTATACCCGAAGCTCTCGGGGAGTGTCCGCCCGTTTCGGCTTTTGTTCGTGGACCATTGTCCCAATCAATTCAAGCGAAACCAGATTTGGATGTGGCTTCTCAAGCTTAGGTTTCTGAATCGACATTGTTGGAGCAGGCAGGGCCTCAATCGCTCTCCCTCTTTGTTGTCCAAATAACTCCCTGAATTTCAGTCAACCCGCGCGCAGGGTTCGACTTCGCGTTGGTTCAGGCACAAGGTTTTCTCTCCGACCTCGGGTCCAGAGCGGAGGAGTTGAATGTCACTGATGGTGATAAGCTGGTTATTGATGACCTGCCGCACACTTTGTTTGCAGTGGTCACAACTTTCCAGTGCGGCGGCTTCGGTTACGTACCGTCGCAGGGTTTTGGCCCTCTCTGCCCTTGGGGTTAAGGAGACTGACATCGCGCCACTTCTCCGGGATGTTCCGTCTCGGGGTCCTTCGCTCTTTGGTGGACAGTTTTCAGAGGGAGATTGATGCACGGAAGCAGATCACTGAGATGACTAAGCGGTTCCGCGCTACCTTTAAGCCGACGCGGGCCCCTGCCCAGCGGAGGCTCCCTGCGTGGCAAGGCGACGGCTTCGCGCAAGGCTAAGCCTAGTCTTTGACGGTCTTCCCCGAGTGCTTGTTCGGTCCGATATGGTAGGTGGCTGACTTCGTTCTTTTCTCCCGGCTTGGGAGGCCATCTCCGGGGACGCCTTCGTGCTTTCCATAGTGCGGGTTGGATTTTTCATAGATCTGTCCGCCTCGCTCTCCGGAGAGGCTTTAAGATCTCGTTCACCTCCCATGTCTGCCCTGGCTCATTGTCTCGCCTAAATGGAGATCAAATCTCTGTTGAACAAAAGGGCTATAGAAAGGGTGAGAGACCGGCCATCTCTTTCACTTTCTCTGATCTTTGTTTTTCCCAAGCGCTCGGGAAAAATTCGTTTGATACTGATTTTGAAATGAATAAACAAATTCATTCCTTCAGTGCATTTTCAGATGGAAACTCTCGCCTCCATTCTCCTGTTGATCAAGAGGAAGGTCTACGCGATCTTGATAGATCTCAATGATGCGTATTTCCATATCCCCATTCATCGCGCTTCGTGTGTTCTTCTGGGGTTTTTCCTTCCTCTCAGGGACTTTTCGCTTTCGCGTTCTTCCCTTCGGGCTGCGTCCAGCCCCTCGGGTGTTTACGCAGGTTGGCAGCCTCGCTGAGGCTATTTTGCTATTTGGACAACTGGCTCCTCTTAGCGGAGTAGCACGATCGTTTGTTAGACGAGGCAAGTTTGCTCGTCAAAGTTACTCAAGACTTTGGTTTCCTAATAAATTGGGAAATGTCAGAGTTGGTTCCTACTTGCAGCCCGGTTTTTCTGGGGGCTGTGTTAGACATTCGGAATCAATTAGCTCGGCCCAGTCGAGACAGGATTCTAACTATTGTCTCTGCGGCTCGCAAGCTCATTCTGGCCAGAAAGGTCAGGGCCAGACAGTGGCTTCAGTTATTAGGTTATCTAGCCAGTCTAGTCGACGTTCTAGAGAATTGCCGGCTCCTTAAGAGGCCTTTTCAGAGGCATCTCCTCAGGTTTTACATACCGTGCAAGGATTCTCTCTTGGTCTGGTTTCCAGTACCAGTAGAAATCAAGTCCATTCTCTCCAGTTGGACGAACGTGGAGTTTCTCACGCGAGGCAAGTCCTTCCCTACCCCCTTCTTTCGATCTCGGTTTCGACAGACGCCTCTCGGCTGGGGTGGGGCGGACATTACAACGGCAGCGCGGTTTCGGGGGATTGGTCTCATCTAGGGACTCTACCCCATTTCAATGTCCTGGAATTCATGGCAGTCTTTTAACCCTGCTTCACTTTAGAAGTCGACTTTTTAGTCGTTCAGTTCTGACCCTCGCGGACAATGTCACAGTGGCGGCTTATATCAATCGGCAGGGAGGCACTCATTCTGCCACCCTGAATGCCTTAGCAACGCAGATGTGGAGGTGGTGTCGTCACATGGCAATCATGCCTGTTGCCTCTTTCATCCCCGGTCAGGAAAACCTCATTGCGGATTTTCTATCCTGGAGCAGGTGTTTTCCATCAGAATGGAAGGTCCATCCAGAGGTCCTTTCCCATATTTGCAGTTGCCTGGGCCCACTGGAGGTGGGCCTGTTTGTGTCAGCCCTGAACCACCAGCTTCCGAAGTACTGCTCCCGTGTTAGTGTCCGGGAGGCTTGGGCTCTGGATGCTTTCTCTCTCAGTTGGGAGAATCTTTGAGGGTTTGCCTTTCCTCCCTTCCAACTGATCCTGCGAGTCTTGCAGAAGATCAGGGAAGATCGGGCTCGGGTGCTTGTAATAGCTCCCTTTTGGCCCAGGAGGATTTGGTTCCCGGAGTTAGTGAGCCTTCTGGTGGCTCAACCGTTCCTTCTTCCGCTCAGAGCGGATCTGGTGTCGCAGCCCCTCTCAGGGATTCTTCACCACAGTCTGGCGTCCCTTCATTTGACTGCTTGGCCCCTGTCGGGGAATCTGCAAGACAGTCAGGTCTCTCTGAAAGGGCCGCTGGCTTTTTAATGTCCAGTCGTAGAGTCTCTACTAGGGAAATTTATAATTCCCGTCTTTTTCCAGTGGTGTAAATTGCGGGATCAAACCCCGTCTAAGGCTCCTATTGGTTCAATCGCGGATTTTCTAATCTCGCTGTTTGACAAAGGGAAGTCAATCTCTACTATCCGAGGCTACTGGTCTGCAATCGGCGCCATTAATTCAGGGTTTTCGGATGGCTCAGGGATTTCTAATTCCCCGCTGTTGGGTGGATTGATTCGGTCTCTCTTTCTGAAACGTCCCAGTTGGTCCCGTCTTGGAGTTTGCCTCCGGTCCTAGAAGCCCTAGCCAAGCCTCCTTTCGAACCGTTAGGTGAAGCTTTGCTTCACCATCTTACGGAAAAGACGCTCTTCCTGATGGCCATTGCCTCTGGTCAGAGGCGCAGTACCATTCATGCCCTCTGTCTTACTCCTGGCCATGTTCATTGGGAGAGAAAAGGTGTTTAGATTGATTCTTAAGCTTCTTTCATTGAAGAATCAGATGGCTTCTTCTGGCCCTGTTGAGATTTTTCTTTGTCCGACTATCCGACTTGTCGTCAGTGCGATAGGACAAGGTTTGGTGTCCTGTTAGAGCTCTCAGATGGTATATTGATAAGACTAAGTCTTGTTGTAAAGATGATCAGTTGTTCCTGATCACTTGAGCCTTTTTTCCTGCTTCTCTTGATTCCATTTCTAGATGGATTGACGAGGCTATTCGGGCCGCCGGCACAGAGGCCCTCTTGTCAGATAGTAAGCCCCATGCTCATGACACACGTAGTGTCAGCTTCTCTTGGGCTCTGTTTCAAGGTGTGACGCTTAATGATGTTTTGAGGTCATATGTTAAAGACTCTCTTGTGACAGATAACTTTGCAACCATCACTCACTTTTCAACCAAACTTGGGTTGTAAATGCACTGAGGGGACCTGCATGTTATGGTGCCGTTGGAGGTCACATGATAAGGTCAAAGGTCATATGTTAATGTTTACCTGCAAGACTCTCTTATGACAGATAACTTTGCAACCATCACTCACTTTTCAACCAAACTTTGGTTTTAGAAGCACTTGGGGGACCTGCATGTTATGCTGCCATCAGAGGTTACATGGTAAGGTCAAAGGTCATTTCAGGTCAAACATTATAGTTTACCCGCAAGACTCTCTTATGACATAACTTTGTAAACGTCACTTTCCAAACATTAGTAATGTAGATATATGCAAGCATAACTATTGCAGATTTATGCACTTGGGGGACCTGTTGCTTTGCAACAGAGATCACGATATTTCTAGTTATCGCATGTGGGCGAGACACGTTTTCGCTAATGCCTTGTTAAATGGGTGTTAGTCTAGCGTAATAGGTAGGTATATATGATTTATTGCAGTAAATTTGTAAAATCAGCATTGATTTTCTAATTTACTATATAAATCTATATACCTATCTATGACCCTCCCTCCTTCCCCTCGCCTTGCAAGCAACATGTTTTTCAAGGTTGCTCGCAAAAGAGGAAGATGGCCGTTGCGTGTTGCCGCGCGTGAGTGGCGAAGGGGAGAACAATAGGATTACGGGGGGTGCGCACAATATTGTGACACTTTTGTGTTAAGTTCTCGAACGGGTTAGCGTAATCAAGTGACTAGCATAATAGGTAGGTATATAGATTTATATAGTAAATAAGAAAATCAATGCTGATTTTACAAATTTAAGTGATGTGCAAGTAAACCCAGTTCCCCTTTCATATTTGCGAAAAAGCCACTGTTCCAAGGGGTATGAATAATTTTGAGGAGGACTGTATGTATTGTACACATGCATTTGAATTCTTCGCAAAACTTTACTGGTTGTGGATTTCAACTCAAATTGGCAGGGATCATCTTAAGCAAGAAGGATAACAGATGGTGTACCTACCAATATTAAGGGGGGAAGTCTTTGGGGCACAACCCACAAGAGGCCCAATAATGGCAGTAATTAGATTCATTTTTGCTTCTTCTTCTTTAAGTCCTGGTGCAAGATTGTAAGCAAAGTTGGTAGGTATCATCCTTCCTCTAACAATTCCTTAAACAGGGTACCTTGCCCCATGGGGGCTCAGGGGCAGCAACCCCTAAAGTGCCGCTATTATGAAAATGAGAATTTTTAAATGCATGGCTGGGTTCTAACCAAACTAAGAATCGTACTTAAGGAAAAGAGGATCTAAATTAATGCTAATACGGTACATATCCCTTGGGGGGGGCTTTTGGCCCTCAACCCCCTCCCCCCAATAAAAAAAGCCTGTTGCACCAAATTGACATTTTTCCTTCTCTGAAAAAAACATATTGCTACTTATAGATTATAACGTGGAGAAGGTTTACGGTTCACCATGTGTGTTGGTAGGAGAAAAGGGAAAATAGGAAATTAGAAATGGATAGACGAGAAAGGATGACAAGAGAGAAAAGAAGAAATATTCTTTCGTGACAATGGGTGAAGTCCTGAAAAGGACTGTAAACCTATAGGAAGGTTTACTGGTTCACCAGGTGTGTGGATAGGTGATGGGTGATGGATGATGGATGATCTGTAAACCAGATGAGATGAGATGAGAAGACTTGATTGATGATCGATGGATGAATAGCGATGGATTGAGTAGCAAAGGTTTGAGTAGATGAGGCTTGAGTAGGAGGTTACTCGACGTTTCGGACAGGTTGACTGTCCGTCATCAGGAGACTTCAAAGATCATCTACTTATAGATTGTAATCAAACTAGGTAGGAATCATTCTGAGGGGAAGGAGACTTCAAGTTGTTCAATTATAGTGATCATTATCTTCAAGGGATCTGATGGAGGGGCAGCACCCTAAAAGTGTCCCAATGGCAATTATTTCATGTACACATATTCTGCTTCTTTAACCCTAACTAGGCCGGGGTATTTTGGGAGTTCTTATGGCCGGGGGGGGGGGGGGCCGCAGAGGCCCCCCCTAAGATCTCGGCAACGGTTGATTCTGCGCGCATGAAATTTGGCACAGATGTAGATTAACTTGTGTAGAACACAATCCCGGTGTAATTTTTTCAATATTCTTGTTCGTTTTTTTTTAATTAATTATTTTATTACATAATATGCAAATTTTTTTCTCAAAATGGTAAATTTTGCTATATGAAGATGAAAATGGATTGAATATTGGCTGTAACTGGACCTCTAAGACTCACAAATAGATAAAAAGAAAGAAAATTGGGTAAAACGGTGTTTTATTAAATTTGCATAACTCATTAATATGCAAATTAGCTGTGTCATGTGTATTACACGCCAATAATGTATATGTTTTTATTCTTATGTATTTCTTTGTTTTTAATCTTATGTATTTTTTTGTTTTTTAATTTTAATTTATTTTATTGTTTGCCAACCATAAAGCATATTTGTTAAATGAATATTGTGATAATAAACAAGAAATTGTAATGATTACTAGGAATGGTTACTTTTTTGCCATAGGCTAATACACACATGAATGGAGAATTTGATCATTTTGCTTGACATGTGATCAATAATTGTAATCTGACACCAGAACCGTATGACCGATCCACATAAATGAGGTATCAAAATGTGCGTGAAACATCAGGGAAAAAAGTCATGAAATTTGAGCACGAAAGATTCAGCCGTCGCGAGGCCACGTACAAAATTCGGGAGGAGGGGGGGCCTCCCAGACCCCCCCAGCCTAGTTAGGGTTAAAGCGCATAGCTTGATTTCAAAGGAACTTCACCATCCAATAAATGTTAGTTGAAGGGGATTTACATGTAAGTTATACA
Source organism: Heliocidaris erythrogramma (assembly GCA_025617745.1). Taxonomy (NCBI): domain Eukaryota; kingdom Metazoa; phylum Echinodermata; class Echinoidea; order Camarodonta; family Echinometridae; genus Heliocidaris; species Heliocidaris erythrogramma. Next base: position 44,327,860 of record CM046860.1, on the reverse strand, counting down.
AATGGGGTACCTGGCCCACATGGCTCAGGAGCAGCACCCCTTATGTGCCCCAACCTTTGACTTTTCACTAAGTAAAAATTTTGCCCCAATGATTGTGCAGTGCAAGCGAGACTGCCCTGGGCATTTCCCTTGTTAGTCAAGTTTAACAATAGAAGTTAGACTGAGGTCTTATTTTTCCTTTTGTGAAACATGACATAGACCTTGCATCGCTTTTAACTGAATAAATAGAATAGCAGCCTTGTAATGCAAAGAAGTAGAACTAGTTGGTATTCATTAGGTAATTGATTTTCAACTTTTTTTTCCGGGAAGTTGGACTTGCTGGGGCATATTTATGAATATCAAGATTTTTGCATATTTTGATAACTTGTGTGCAATATGATATTCATATTTTTATGCCTCCGCCCACCGTGGGTGGTGCCGGAGGCATTATGTTTTCGGGTCGTCCGTCCGTCCGTCCGCCCCCTTTTCGTTCTCGCGATAACTTCAAAACCGTTTGGCGGATCAGTCTGTAACTTGGCTCATGTATGCATATGGGAGGGACGATGAACTGATTAGATTTTGGTGTCTCAAGGTCAAAGGTCATAGAGGTCATTATATACATAAAAATGGTTCGTTCTCGCGATAACTTCAAAACCGTTTAGCGGATCAGTTTGTAACTTGGCTCATGTATGCATATGGGAGGAACGATGAACTGATTAGATTTTGGGGTCTCAAGGTTAAAGGTCAAAGGTCATAGGTCATAGAGGTCATTATATACATAAAAATGGTTCGTTCTCGCGATAACTTCAAAACCGTTTAGCGGATCAGTTTGTAACTTGGCCCATGTATGCATATGGGAGGGACGATGAACTGATTAGAATTTGGGGTCTCAAGGTCAAAGGTCATAGAGGTCATTATGTACATAAAAATGGTTCGTTCTTGCAATAACTTCAGTTGTTTGACAGATCAACCTCCAACTTGGCCCACGTATGCATATGTGAAGGACGATGAACTGATTAGATTTTAGGGGATCTCAAGGTCAAAGTTTAAAGGTCATAGAGGTCATTATATACATAAAAATGGTTCGTGATGTATGGAGTCTAGGCCTACCTATTTTAGAAATTTCAAGGGGTGTATTTGATGATTGTAAGTCATCAATGGTAATTAAGTTTTTTATTTGAAAATAAAATGAAATTTTCTGTCTCCTGTGCTTTTGAAGTGAAAAGATTTGTAATTTTGATGGACCAATCCTTTTTAAAGTGTACATGTATGCCATACATTGCCAATATGATGATGGCGGAGGCATAAATTCCGACCGTGCGTGGTCGGAGATTCATCTAGTTTATCTTGTTAACTGTGAGCCTGAAAAGTTGACACCATTCATTCTTACGACAAGTTTAAAAATCATAAATCCTATTCCACGATTAACATCTTTTCAAAATGAGATGAAATAATAAAATTTCCCAAGGTTAAAGTTCATAGCTGTTAATCTTGTTTTTTTATTTTGCATGGATGTAAATCTATGACTACTGCATGAACAATATAGGCTACATCACACCACCTTGATTCAAAGGTCACTATTTGTTGTTGTTGACCTGAATTTAAATCATCCCCTTTATTATTGTATCCCCCGGCAGAATGCCGGAGGATACTTTGGATTCAACAGCATTCCGCTGCTGCAGCGTCACATTCTTGTGTGCGCTCTAGCGGTCACATTTCATTGCACTCTTGACAGATTTCGTATGGAGGTGTGTCTAATGCCTCAGTCACAATAGGCTTCGATGCCATGTACAGGCCCCATCTGGTGAGTTTTTGGTCTAAAATCGGGCAGTCATCGGAGCATTCGTGCGGTGAAAGGCAGACAACCGGACGCTAATCGGGGTCATCGTTGTGTTTTTTGGGCATCGTTGGAAGCATCGTCAACTTTTAGCGCGGAGTTAAAAGCTAGCGATGGATTTCAGACATCGGCAGTGTCAACACAAGTGTAAACAAACCAAAAGGCGCTTAAACAATCAAATTCGGCCGATAATCATCGGTCACTCGTCGGGAACACTAACGGTTACCCCCCGGCCTCTCGCCAGGACACCGCAGGGCCACCTCCAGATGATCGCACGATGACCTACTATCGGCAGATGACCTACTATCGGCAGATGGCTGCAAGGTGACCGTCCTGCTTCCCTGCGGTCTCCTGCCGGCACCTGGAAGATATCCTGCCGATCTCCGTCTGATCCGTCAGTTTTTCTCTCATAAGTGTGGGCCGGCATGCGTCCGGTGACTGCACGGGGAGCAATTTCTTGTGACTGCTAGACCGACGTCTTCCAAACATTGGCAAAACTCGCCGGTGACCCAACGATTTTGAAAATCGGGCGGTGACCTCCAGAGGCCATTATCGGACAGCCGCCGGCCCCAATTGTGACTGAGGCATAAGTGAAATCTACACATCTTTAGTGCTGATGCTGCCCCCACTGTTCCGCTTTTTATAGGGTCAAATGTCATATTTTTGTAGTTGCATGCATTCTGGAGGACAAATTTGTTGAATGATTTCTTTCAGATTTTGTATGGAGGTCCATCATAGATTACTCTCGAGCTCTACAGGTTTTGGTGATACTGCCCCCAGTTTTCCATTTTTCATAGGGTCAAAGGTCATATTTTAGTGGATATCTTTTGTGCGCTCTGAGGTCACATTTATTTTTTTTTATTAGAGATGCATTATACTCTAATCTACACACATTGTTTGGGGGATGCTGCTCCTAGTGTTGACAGTAGTCCGGGCCACTGGCGGCAATCTCGGCGGCAATGGACATTTCTAGTTACTATGTAGGATCTGTGCAGGCCACATCACATCACCTTGATTCAAAGGTCACTTCTGTTGTTGTTGACACGGATGTAAACCATCCCCTCTATTTTTCTTATGCAGGATCTATGCAGGCCACATCACACCACCTTGGGATTGAAGCTGGTCAGGTGTGGAGACTACGTTCCCTCCAGGACCAACTGGTTACCTGCCTGGACAAGACCAAGACCTTGCTAAGAGGAGCCAAGGGATCCACTGGAATCTCCCAAGCCAAAGTGACCGGTCATCCAGGTTAGTTCATACTGTTAGTTCATACTGTAGTTAGGGTGATATTCTTTAAATTGTTTCTTTTATTTTAATGATGGGATGGAACTCTGAAATTTATTATCTTTTATTTGGGAGGGATTTTGATTTTATAACAAATCTACATTGCTACTTTTCATTGGTGTTTGTGCAAATGTTGCTTGCAGACTCAGACATCTACACTGATGGGTCATATTTTAGATTTGTTACGTACCTGTCCCTAAAATATAAGATAAAATAGTTTTTAGAATACCACCCAAGGTCTTGACACTAATAGGGCTCCAAGGGAAAATAACCTTGAAAAATTCACTTTGACCTTCACGTTAAAACAGATTAATTACGAGATATGGTATATCCCATTTGCTTTGACAGTTATCTAAATATCCCCGAACTATAAGACTATTGTGGAGCCCTGTCTGTAAATATAACAAGAGAAGACACAATATATTCTTGACCAAGTTGGAAAAGAACTCTTTCTGCTTTAATGCATATACATGTGGTTCATTTCTGTCAGACAATTATAATATGTTTTGAAGTTTTATTGTATGGACCATGGATCATCACATTGAAGCACTTGATGAAAGTATTACAAATCAGTAACAGAGGCAATATTACTTTTTTTCAGCATCTGTGGGAAATACATGCATAATGAGGAAATATAGCTTCTGTAGCAAGCACATAAATCATACATTCATTTGAAGCAAGTCAGTTGGTAAAATATGCATTTAAAAATGTCATTCTCTTGTACAGAATGGAAAGCAAATAAACTGTATATGCGTATACTTATTGTTTTTTTTTATGGATTTAACAGATCCCGCACCCTCTGCAAAGTTACCAGACCTACCAGTTGATGTGATCCAACAGTCTAGTCAGGGTGGTAGTGTCTCTTGCTCAAGCTGTACAAATGGGGAAAAGCCACAAGTTCGATACTCAAAATTCTGCAACATCCAGTGCAAGCAGAACAATGATGGCAGAGATCTTCAAGAGCCTTTATCTAATGGCAATGCTGTGTCGGATAATGTGCTAATGTTGAATCTTATCGAAAGTTCTCTTGCTATTAATCATATTGGTAGTAGGGTGACAGGCAGATCTATGCCAGATGTCCATACTGCTACTCAAGCACAAGGTGAACCGGAGGCACAAGTGGCTGATACAGTGATCAAGTCACCCACTGATGATGAAGGCTATACAGAGGCAGCTATAGATATGCTGCCTCTGTCTGGCATAGAACCAGTCCTTAATAATGGATCTGATGATGGATTGGTTGTAGAGGAGAAATCATTGTTGGAACAAAAAAATGCTGTAGAGTGTACTAGTAAAGAGATACCAGGAGAACCCAAACCAAGATATAAAAATGCACCTGCTACTGAAGTGGATTCTTCATTATTTTTTAAGCAAAAAAATGCAGTAGAAGGTAAAGGAGATGTAAGAGGGGCAGAAAATGTTCCAGAGATACCAAGAGAACCTGAACCAAGCTATGAAGATGCACCTGCTGCTGAAGTGGATTTCCAAAGAAACAAAGAAGAGAAATTCCTTAATAAAGAAGCAGAGTTTTCTGATTCATCAAGCAGTTTATCAGAGGATGATGATGTTGGCTCACAGGAAGGAACATCTGACCCACCAGATGATGGAGATTTTATGGGAAAGTTTTCTTCCAAGCTTAGTAACTCTTGGTTCATTCTCAGAAATTTCACCACTGACCTGGTGGGCTCTGCCGCAAATCTCTCAGTGAACAACGTAACGACCCAACTCAAGGAGAACGTAGAGACCTTGAGGCACCAAATCAAGGATGCAGTATCAAATCTTCAAAAATCAAACATCTCCTCTCACTTAAAGGATAATGTTAACAGCATTGGAGAGCATTTGAAGGATGCAGTGTCTAAAATCAAGGAGGGAAATTTCAGCCGTACAGTTAAGGATACGATGCAGGATCTTGGTGAGAAGGTCAGGGAAGCTGTCTCTGGAATCAAGGAATCAAACATCACCTCCCAGATCAAGGAAGGTTTGCATGGCTTAGGAGCAAAGATTCAAGGAGCTGTTTCTAGTGTCAAGGAGAGTGGCAGTCAGCTGAAGAAACCATTCAAGAAGACAATGAAAGCTGTGAAGAACCTCATGAAAGGTAAACCAGTCAACAGTGGGAAAGAGAGTAATGAAGAGCAGTCGGTGCAGGAAGACCCTATTGAATCAAAAAAGAAGATTTCTGCTAACAAGAAAAAAGGAAGATCAAATAGAAGTAAGTCATCAGATCAAGTTGTAAAGCAGAAATCAGAAAAGAAATTGGCAGCTAAGAATACAAGAAAAGAAAGTACTTCTCAAAATGAAAAACACAAGGGTGAAAGAAAGACTAATAGAAGGAAAAAGAAAGATAGAGACCAAACCAAGAATCAACAAAGAAAGACTAAGAAGGAGAAATCTCACAATCATACAGATTTTAAAATGAAAGGCAAAGTAAACAATCATCAAAAGAAACCTCAGCTTAGCCAGGTAAACCAACATGCAGGAAAAGACAACCAACGGAAGAAAATAAAGAGCAATAATAAAGAAATGTTTAATGACAATAAAAACGGCACAAGAAGCAAGTCACAGGAGGCTCATGAAAATGACAAGGACCCCAAACACAGACAGGAACATTCAAGAAATAAGAGTGTTCCTTCAAGGAAGAGGCATGGAGATATTAGCATTGAAAGAATGATGGGAGTGGAAGAAACTGCTGATTTGAAACTCCAGCCAGATAATCCAAAGGATGGAGAAGAGCCTCCTACTTACAAAGAGAGAGGGTATCACAAGGATGATCTATCACAGAAGGAGAAGCAGTTTAATGCGAAAAAACATCAGGAAGAGAGAAAACATGAATCTAAAAAGAGCACACATCAGGACCATCAGAGGAAACATACCCACTACCAAGAAAGAAATGATGGCCATAGTCACAGACATGAAGAAAGCAAACCTGGAAAAGAACACCAAGACAAGGAAGATGATGCTAGGCTCAGATTTGAGGACATAGAGTGGGAAGATATCTTTGAGAGCTTTGATGTACGTTGCTTTGGTGTCCGTGACTGCCTGAGGAAGCAGCGAGAGGCTGCTGTCAAGTTGTACGAGGAGCTTCTGGACTATCAGGACTGGTTGACAAAGCGCTGCTACAAGAAACATCTAGAGGAACTGAAAGACTTTATGGAAGAGCTGGAAGAATTTTTGGCAGAACCATTTTTGACAGATGCAGACCTGGAAGAGCTCATGGAAGACTTTGAGGACATGGCTGAAGACATTGAGGAAGAAACCACCAAGAACTTTTGGAAGTTCATGAAATCATGGACACCTCGCACTAAAGGAGGCGACAAGTCGGACTCCATGGACAACTCCAGACGAGGCTCAAATAAGAAGAAACCAAAAGAAGAGGATAAGGAGAAAACTTTGACCATAACGCTCGACATGAAGCAGACATTCAACTTTTCAGAAATTGTCGGTGATGATGCTTCTGAATCAAAAGACCACAGGAGACATGCAGGATATGGTTACCAAAGCAATGATGACTGGTTCATTCGCCGTATGCAGGACAGAGAGAACAGCAGAAGCAAGGAGCGACGTGAAGCTCCAGAGGATCATCAAAACGTACCTAATAGCAACTGGTATGATCACTGGATGCAAGGAAGGGAAGAGGGCCGTAAAGGAATGACTGTTTGGGACCTTTATCAATGGTTCTCAAAGAGACAAGCATTGAGACATGAATGGAGACTCCATGAAATGGATGACCAGTCAAACTGGTTTTTAAGGAGGCCCTAAAAACACTGAGTAAATGTAATGCAAGTATGTTATCATTGTTTCTTTGTCTCAATACGTCATTCAGTTGGTTTTCTTAAGGAAATAAAAGAGCCTTGCACTACTGCTCAAAAGAAATTGATCGCTTAGGGAGAAATTTCCCTTACCGCTTACCTATGTTCGGTTAAGGGAACAAAAAAAATTTCCCCAAGATCGTGAGTTTCTTCCCGGCATGCGCCCCTTGACCGAAAATGGCTTCGTTGTTTACACTAGCCCTGGTGACATGTATGCGACTTACGTATTGCACAAAGAACACTGTCACAGCACAAATGAAACAGAATTGGGTTTTGCTCAATTCATGCCAAATATGAAAAATACGCAACAAGGAGGCACACAATTCCGTGAAAAAATACAGTTACACCATGTAAAATGTAATAACACTGAAGACAGAAGGGTAAAGAACGGTATGCACGCTACAGGCCGCACCGCTAGCTTGAAAGGTTACACTTCCTGCTTCCTGCTGCTTTGTTTCGGTGCACACTAATTGGGCCTCCCGTTTCCCTAACCGAAGAGCAATTTCTTTTAAGCAGTAGTGTATAATACAAGATTAAATCAGCCATAATTTCACCTTATTAACATCATAATATAAATGTGCTTATATTCAAAGATGTAATATATTCCTTCTTGTTGTCCTACGTAGTTTTGCATTAAAATATACGAGATGGGTATAAATCAAGATTTTCTCAGCAAGATTTATCATCTGCTAGCGATACCCAGGGGCTGCCATTTTCTTGATGTGTACATTAAGATATTTTTAATCCGAATGCAAAATTGTCTTTCTTCCTGATACAAAATCCCATTTGAGATTTAAAATATTTAACAGATATACCGGTATTCATATATTCTCAAAACGAAAATGTGCTTTATATTTCTTTGAAATTTACGATTTTATTAAATATAAATCTATTCTCTTGATACTATGACATACGCAACGGAGCAAATTAATTCAAATTTATGCCTGATGACTTTCCCGAGCATCAATAGTGACAAACTATGCATTCACCTGCTTTGAGATAAAGGTGAAATTGTGCGTTGTATAAATTATGTTCTGCTCTGCCAGGCAAGCCCAAGAAAACGATTTCTAATTAGCAAAACTAGAGAATTTTAAAAGAAATCTATAATTTCAAATTTTAGAATATATGTATACACCTGTTATGTATTTTCCATCATATATGGGGATTTTTTTATAATGAAGAGAAGCAATTTAGCTCGAGGATTAAAAATATCTTCCTGACCGGAACAGTTTCCAATGGTTCATGTACAATTCCATGTCATCAAGAAAATGGCAGCCCCCATGTAAAGTGTTAGCAGATGATACCATGATCTAAAATGTCTTGATTTAAACCCTTTTCTGATATTTTTAGCTCACCTGAGCCTAAGGCTTAGGGGTAGGGGACCCAAAGTTGCTAAAATGGTACATGTGGCCCCCCAGGGGGGCCCAGGGGGAGGGCCCCCAATTGTAAAAGCTATGTAAATTTCAAACATCTTCTTCTCCAGAACCAGGCATAGCTCAGACTTGGTATTGTGTATGGAGATACCTCTATAGATGAAGAATGAATGTTGTTCATGAAATTTCTCTGAGTGGCCCTATAGGGGCCCTGTGGGGGTAACATATAGGAGGGGGGGGGGGGGGCGTGCCAGGCAAAATGTACATTCTGATCTTCTTCTCCAAAACACATAATCGGAATTCAACCAAACTTGGTAGGAATCATCCTTAGGGGTAGGGGATCCAAAGTTGCTAAAATGGTACATGTGGCCCCCAGGGGGGCCCAGGGGGAGGGCCCCCAAGTGTAAAAGCTATGTAAATTTCAAACATCTTCTTCTCCAGAACCAGGAATAGCTCAGACTTGGTATTGTGTATGGAGATACCTCTATAGACGAAAAATGAAAGTTGTTCATGAATTTTTTCTTGGTGGCCCTATAGGGGGTCTGTGGGGGTAACATACTGGAGGGGGGGGGGGGGTGGGGCAAGTTATCCACCATCCATAAACTTTTTACATTTACAGCTTCTTCTCCAAAACCCACGATTGGAATTTAACTGAACTTGGTAGGAAGCTCAGACTTGGTATTGTGTATAGAGATACCTCTATAGATGAAGAATGAAAGTTGTTCATGTGCTAGAGAGAACATGCACCAGATGTGAATTGATCCACCTCAGGTGAGCGTCGTGCCCCCCGGGGCTCTTGTATTTCTAAAGTGATACAGGTCAATGATTAAGAATATATTACACCTTTGAACATAAGTACACTGTACATTTATATTCTAGTGTTAATTCTCCTTTAATAAGGTATACAGTGTATGGACAAATATTTTTCCAAAATGAGAAACATTTCAATTGAAAATATTGTGTATTTTTAAAGACATATTCTTTCTGTAAATTTGATTCAAATTTTTTTTGTGACAAATGATGAAATATTAATCTTGCATTTTGTTGGACATCAGTTTGATGAAAAATCTTTAAAATAATCTCAACTTTCATATTGCCTTTGTGTACAGTAAGCACGTTGATTGTCCTGGGAATAGATGTTTTTATGTAGAAAGCATGTTCTACATCAAAGTTCAAAAGTTCAAAATACAATGTGCAAATGTATCTTCTGTGAAAAAAATTGTTTGTGTGCTTTTGCATGTGTTATCATGCTTATACACTGCTTATCATATTTTGCGCTTCTAGCTTTAATGGGTTAATTAATTGCCCATTTTTCGTAGGAAGGAGTCATTAGGAGCCAAAAAATATCTATCACACACTTTTTTATGCATTCAGTCGTATTTCATAATCTGATTTACACAGTCATAAGCCGCCCCCCCTAAAAAAAAACCATCGAAACGACATCGTGATCACATGATCTGTGACGTACGAAAAGTGAAAGAAAATATTCCACCCACCTGTATACCGTACATGCCTGCAGGCCTGGCAGGCCCAGCCCGGTACGGTGCCGAGCGCGAGCATGATATTCACCGCATCGACCATTTGCATTGTATATCTTTGTGTTTAATTCCTCACAATAAAGTTGATTTGGCGACACAGTTTCATCAATTATGCTGAATCGGTGTATAGTTGTGGGCTGTAGCAAGACCCCTAAAGATGATGTAAGCCTACATCTTTTTCCTAAAGATGAAAATCTACGGAAATTGTGGGTCGCAAAGGTAAAGTTCACACGGGCAGAGTGGCAAGGGCCGGCCAAGTGAGTGGAGTACAATCTGCAGTGATCAATTTGCCGAAGATGATTTTGAGGTTCTTGGCCTGTATATTCCGAATTTGGCATGAAGAAAAGGATAAGCTAGCTAAAAGATTCAGCTATTCCAACGATCAGACTTGGAGTTAAGTCTTCCAATCTGTTTTTCAACGACAGCTATTAGTGAAGAGCTAACGAACGAGACACAGAATTTCAGTCTAGTCTTACCCGTAACTCCAGGGAGCTCCAACGCGTTGGTGCTCCCTGGAGTTACTTCATCCATGGCCCCTTCACCAGGCCCCGGCGCATATTCTGCGAGGGGTTCAAACATATAATATGGTCGAATTCCCCTTGCCACTCGAGCTTCTTTGCCTTTGGGATCTGATAAATCATCTGATAAATCAGAGTTTGTATCTGCATGGCTCAAAAAAGTCCTCCAACTCGGAATCGCGGTCACTTTTCATCTCTCTATATAAGTTACTCAAATTCAGCCAAAATCTAAGTCAGTACTACCGTACTATGTAAAGCGAAGTAAAAAAAAAAGTGAAATAAACAAAAAGCATTCACCAGTCGCTATGTACGATGGGAACATAGTACCTGCCGTACTAAAGATGTGTAGTACATTGTACAGACGCGTAAAACGGCTGTGCACGCGTTTAAGACCAATGCAGGACTTTCGTTCGGCAAGCTCAGATGGATGAGAATATTGTTTAAAAAAAGTTTAAAAACAATACAAGAGCTATATATTTGGGCAAAAGTGTTTGCTGATCTTGTAAAAAATATATTGATAATGATTATTCACTCCTAAGATTATATTGATTAATTTCCTTTTCCTTTTTTCATAAATTGTCTGTTGAACAGAGGGGTAAAATACCGCTTTGTGTGTACAATGTTATATGCTGCAGCCTGCAGATCTTGTGCCTCTTACTCTTCGTACGTCACTTGGGGGTGTGACATCAATTAGCCAGTCAGCTCACGAGTTTTAAGGAACGGTCCCAAAACCTACTTTTCCCCTTTTTTCGCAAAACGGGATATAATTTGGACAATCCATTGCCAGATTCGTGATTAGAAGGCAAAAATACATGGAAACAGCACCCATTTTCTCTCTAATTTAGTCAACCTTTAATGCCATAGGAATTACCTTCTTATTCACCGATTGGTGTTCATATATTGTGGTTAACATGTACATTGTCCTTTAAAATGGTAGTAAATCGTTTGTTTTGACATTAGCTTGATAATGTTGGCTTGCTGTCAATATTGGTGGAGGAATATATGTATATGCAATGTTGAGTGAATTGTGATCTAATGCCCACCGCACACTACACAATCAACTACGATCCGATTTTGGTAAATCCAGTAGTATTTATAATTATGGACATTTGATCAAATAAAATCTACTTTTACCTGATTCAGGTTTTGAACAATGATATGAATACTAAACAAAGGGTTTTGGTGCGCTGTCGGCCTAGTACCCGGAATAAGAGCAGAATAAGTTAACTATCTTTATGACTACTCAGAACCTCAATCAAAAAAATATCTCATGTGTTGAAATGTTTATATTGAATACAACAGTATTACATTTTCTTCCGAAATCGGATCGCAGACCGATGGTATAGTGTGCGGTGGCCTGTACACGTTCATGTTCTTCTTTTGTTGAGGAGTGTATATGATACAGTTTTTGTAGAGCTTATGTATTAAAATCATATTTTGACAGATAAGATTTGCATTTATATGTGTACATAAAATGCATTGCAAGTGATGCACATATGGTACATTGTACTTTACACTACTTATTTCCAATATGTTCATACTATAGGTAAACTTTGCTTCTACATTTCAGTTCAGTATTTTCTTTATAAAAAATTAAAAATAAGAATACATGTATTCTTATGCCATACAGGCATTTATCATGCTCGTAATACCGGTAGGTCACATTCATTTTTGTTTTACTCTGGATGTGGTAAATAGAATAAAACTAAAGAAAATGTAATCTACATTATTTTACAATGAAATATATATATATATATTTATCGAGGTTGAGTTAAAATATTTGTGCAATCTTTTAGTAGTGGAATATAATTTCACATCAAAATATGTCTAGTAGCTGTATTAAATGTAACCAATTGCCAGTCTGTAAAGAATGCATGTTATACCAAAATCAAACTACATCCAAAAGTTTAAAGCATTATTGATGTTTTTATCATATTTTTTCAAAAGAGAAAAGTAGGATAATATTTCAATAACTATAATATCATGAAATTAAAATTTTGCATGATTCAAGGGTAGTTTTTATGCCTCCGCCAACCAAAGGTGGGTGCCGGAGGCATTATTACTTATAGATTAAAGAAAGATACATATTTGTATGTTATTCTGCATGTTTCTGCTTCATGATTAGTAATGTGTACAAGGTTAAAATCAACCTTTTTAAGTCTGTTCATTTGAAAGCTTGCCCATCGTTCTATATAGTGGAACCTTGTTATAACAAACTCCTTGGGACCATAGGAATTATATTATATCGAAACCTTGTTATATCAGGGCTAAAAAAGAAAAGAATCCAAAGAAGTCGGATCAGTAATATGACCTTGTTATGATGAGGTTCCACAGTGCACTTTTTTTTCTGTTTAACTAAGGAAAGGAAGGGGAGCTTTTCCTTTGTAAAGGTCATTTAAGCATTTTCAGAATATTGAAATCGTTACAGAACATTTAAAATGGTGATTTCTTTATTGCACATGAGAGAATTGATAGCATATAACGCAACTTGTATATTTCAACCATGTAGGTTTCTGCTTCATCTTTAATTACATTACATTACATTCAATTTTGAAATCTGTCTTTAAATGGATTAAAAGTTCTAACAAAGATCTCAACATAAATTTCCACTTTAAAGGGGAATAAAAGGCAACAAACATGAGCCTATAATCATGTAGATAATTGTCAACCTATTACAAATTACTCCTGTTTGATTATTTAAGGAGAACAGTGTCTCCAAAAGTTGCAGTTTCCTTGCTTGACATTATCCCATGGGGGCTGCCATTTTCTTTAAAAGTAATGTCAGAGCAGTTCTATTTGTGAGATACCCACTGACCTATACACTAGCTAGCGTGACACTCATGATCAGCTGTCGAATGCAAGACACTGGATTTTCTCATAATAAACCATTTTTGTAGTCATGTACATTCAAATGAAGATACTTTTATCCTGTCATATAACCTATTTGCGTCAGGATATTTGGTTCTGCTGTTTCTTTTGTTAAGTAGGATTTGGCATGCACTTGTAAGTTGTTTGGTCTGACAAATGTTAATTCTTCAAAGAAGTGAGAAAGATCTACAACTGATCTTAGATATCACCTGTGCGAGACAATGGGGGTACCAAGATGGCTGCCATTTTGCATTGGCTTTAGTTGTACAATAGCTATTTATTACACATCGTATCCATTGTGTACAGGTAAATGGACATGTACTGCAATGACATCACAAATAATATCTAGCAAGAAATCTGCAAACTTTAGAGAGACTGTTCTCCTTTATACTGAGTAATCAAATTTTCAAGATATTTTGAACAGGCTGACAATTTTCCACATGATTACCAGCTATTTGAGTTTCATTCTCCTTTAAGGGGATTTTTAATTTATGTCATACATATTTAAATTTTCTGGGTTCATTTCATTTGTATGCTTAAAATGTTCATTAATTGTCTTAAGGTCAGTCTTTAAATTTTAGTATTTAATTTTTTCTTTTTAATTTTGACCCCTTATCTTTCAGCATTCTATTTAAGTCAGTATATCCTTAAAGTAGAACGTTAATGATTTTAAATATTGGCTTAATACTTATTATTGCATAGATGGCATAAATTAAACAAGGTTATCCAAATTCAACGCTTGGAAACATTTGAAGTAATGATTATTATCAATTATAAAACGGTAAAATACAGCCCCCGATATAGCAGCTGAAGAGCTCCTCGAACGCTGCTGAGATATGTGACGACACACCCTGGACCAGTCCTGTCTAAGCAGACGATGTCCCATAACATCTTACACATTTTCAGAGCCTATTTTGTCATCTCCTCTTCACTTATTTCTCTTCCTTGACTAGCGTCAGTCTTAATGTTAGTCTGTTGCCTCACTCTTAACTTCGTGTATGGTATTATTTTGATGAAAAATGCAGCGTTAAAAAAATAAAGGAATCAGTCACTTGTAAACAAAATAAGACGCCATTGTATTTTCAGCTGCTTGCACCGCGGCATGTTCGGCGTTTCAAGAGGGAACGAATACCATCCTGCTATTATTCGGAGGGCTTTTCAATTTGAAAGTGGGGTTTATTTCATTGATCATTGACCCTTCTATGTATTTACAATCAAACGGTTTTAGCTATCAGAATCAGTTTCACTTTCCCTTTATAATGGTGTGAAATAAGGTCATGTTTAAATACACCAAACTCTTTAGAATTTGATAAATAATTGCATTGCAATTACGTTCATTCATTATAGGACGTCGTCTGCTTAAGCAGGATCGATCCCGAGTGTGACGACATCAAAACATCGCTATATTTCTGGCGAATCCTCGGATATTCCAGATGCTGAGAAGAGCTTTTATTTGTGTTGTTTTTATAATCACCAGATACGCAGTTGACATAAAACTTATACGATTGCCATCTGTAAGCTTCCCAGTTTCTAGTGATACATTAATTGCCATATTTGTGATTTTCTTTGAATATCTACTTTAACATTCCACCATGTTTTCTCCAAGAGATTATCTACTTGTCATTGTCATCAATGTCCTGTAATATTACATTTCACTATCCCCTTCTAATGCATGTTTTGAAGAATTCACCCCTTTATGAATATATTTTATATGTTCAGCTGCATGTTGAAAGTGATGTTGGTGGTACATGTAGGTGCTATAAATAATAAATGCTTTTATGCAATTAGCTTTCTTCACACCAAACAAAGTTTGCTACTCATCTTTCTGTATTGTATAATTGAGTTTTAATACAAGTATTCATGCATTCCTTCTGTTTAGAGCTAGAAGGGTGATATATACGGTTAACCCTAACTTCTAAATCTGAGCAGATGATTTGTAGGCCATTGTAGATAGAAATTTGTTTGCAAGTTAAACCAGTGTTGAAGCACAAATTTGTTACAAATTTGTTATGTTTTTTCACTTAATTTTTTTTACAAATTAAACTTGACTATTAAATGTAACTACATATATAATACTGAACATTCAGTGTAGCACTGGCGTAGACAGGGGGCCATGCCCCCTCCCCCTATTTTGCCACAAAAAAAAAATGTGAGAGCGAAAAAGCAGGGGAAGTGAGAGAAAATGGCACTACAAGCCATTATCTTTCTCTAAAAAGGTAGCCTCTAATCGAGGCGATGTGCTGCTCTTTTGATCTCCTTTTCGATCCTCGTAACCCGCGGAATCATCTTGATTATTGCGCGGGAAGTCTTGCTCAGCACATAGCCTCCACGCACCCATCAACGTTACTTGTTGTTTTCTTATGTTTAACTTTGAAATCTTTCATGAATTTTCTACGAAATTCAGTTCCTGGTAGAGAAATTGAACCAATCAATAGCTTCTGTGACCTGGCATGTAGAGACCGCTCAATTGATTCCAAACATGGGTAAAGTAAAAATTTGTTGTCGCAAATTGGACATAATTTCCACATATATAAGATAAGTATGACTGTTGACCATTTTCTTTTTGAAAAATGAACAAAAATCTATATTTTAGTTTTTATCAAGAGAAAAGAAAAGTATACATAATTTCAGCTTTATCCCGCTATCTGCCCTTTTTGGTCCACACTGAATAATGGCAGAGCTCAATCTTTTCCGTTAATACGGTTCCTTTAATTTGATTGGTTACACACGCTGAACAATAGAGTTCAGTCAATGGTTTACGTTTAAATCTAGCAGTGTGCTTATATGGGAAGGTTGTCGAATGATGCATGCAGTCTCAGTCGTCTTGAATGTATGAATATTGATGACGTTGACGGTGATTAAAAAAAGCTGCACGCTTGTGTCAACTTCCCGCACAGAGGACTATTCAGAACGTTTCGAGGATCGACCAGGAGATCGACAGAGCAGCACAGCCGCCTTGATTGAAGGCTAGCGGGAAGGGGAAAATAAATCTCCCTGCACCAACCTGTCACATACAGTGCAGTATTGCGTCCAAATAACTGAAAAGCAGTCAGGGCGTCGAGCTATCGGGCTTCGCGCAGGAAGGGGGAAACTCCCCCTCCCTGCAGCCACCCGTTACATACAGTGAAATGTTGCGTCCAAATAACAGAAAAGCAGTCCTGGCGTCAAACTATAACTTTCCGCCTAAAAAATTGTTTCCTACAAACCGCTATCTTTCTCTCAAATTTGCTAAAATGTCGCGAGGGAAGGGGGAACCCCCCCCCCCCCCGCACCCATCCCCGTTACAATGCAGTATTACGTCCAAATAACTGAAAAGCAGTCTGGACATCAAATAATTTTCCACCTAAAAAAGGGTGCTACGAGCAGTTATCTTTCAAATTTGCTCTAAAACATCTTAGCTTTCGCGCGAAAGGGGGAAAACTTCCCCCTACCTGCACCCACCCCCCGGGAGCACGCTTTGCGTGCTCATCACCAATTTCATACTCTTCGCGTGGTCACAACTGCCCCCTAGTGTAAACACAACCTGGGGTCAGTACCTGATAGCTCCAGCCTGCCTACACTCCCTTATCAATGGCCCTATTCACATTATTAAACCTCACGTTAGGATCTGTCATGAATCTAGTTTCTCTAGCTATATACAATACATGTGCAATACAATATAATCAAAATGTTTAAACCACAGTAACTACAATTTTACAAGTATTAATAAGCAGTCTCGATTCAACGATGATTCATAATGCTTGGTTGGCTATAGATTGCTTGGTAACACATACCGGTATTTAAATATGAATTTGTAGGAAATACTATTACTGGTTGTCTCAATTTAGTCCTAAACAGGCCTAGCAGTCATAAAGCATTAGTTCTATCACATCAAAACATATATGATAGTAATCCAGTATAATACAACAAAATTAATATATATCAGTATGTCTGAAATGTTCCCTAACTATATCTAGGTTCATTCCATTACCCCATTTTATGTTGACCCTCTTGAGAACTTAAATGTACATGTACATGTAGTAGGAACATGTAAATGTAGTAGGGTGACAAGCATCCCTTTGTTTCCTAAACTCCCAGTGAGGATGTACAAATAAACTATCAGAGGGTCGTTATGTCGTTATCATGGCAACGCAGTTTCCCCACACACGCCGAAACAATACGTCTTCCACATCTTTACCACAAGACCAATGTGTGTGCCGAATTTCATGAGTATTGCCAGAAAATGAGTATTGCCAGATGAAGTAGTTCGATCCTGAAGATTTCCCACTGATTTATTCCCATACTATGTCGTTACCATGGCAACGCAGTTTTCAACACATTAAAAAAATATGTACTGCACATCTTGTGTGTGGCGAATTTCACGAGCATTGCTCGAAAAATGAGGAAGTAGTTTGATGCGCAAGATTTGCAATGGACCGACCAACCAACCGCCCGACCGTAAGCTGAATCCGATATATTCCCTTCAAGCTTCGTTTGGCAGGGGTATAATAAGTTATTATTTTCAAATCAACCATATTCAATACATAATAGGAACATGCAAACACCATATTGAAATTTTCACTTCATCATGTTGTACATGATACACCAGCTTACACATTTTAACCAATTTTGTGCATACTGATGCTTAATAACAGACCGGCGGGCGGGGGTTTCATAAAGCTGTTCATAAGTTACGCACGACTGGTGATCAGTTCTTGTGCTAAATGATTGAGAATCTGATTAGTATAACATTCGGAACTTTACGAATAGCGTTATGAAACCCCTGGGGGGTGTTTCACGAAGAGTTAAGTTTGACTTAAAGTGGGATTTAAATTCTTAGTTGCGTGTGGTATATGACATATCACCGCATTGGTCAGATCATGCTCAGGGGATGCGAGCTATTGGGTAATCTACCAACGAGATTATGCGTTTGTAGAGTAACTGAAAATATTGAGTTGCTTCTACTTACAATTAATGATGAAGGTCCTGAAGCGATGGTGGAGATTCCACGGAGCAGTGACTGATTCCGAAGGCTATTCACAAGTTATTTATGTTCACAAATTATAAATCCAAATGAAATGATCCCAGCGAAAATGAAAGTAATGAAGAATCGCTAACGAAGAAAATAACGATGTCACAATACAATATCCTGAATATAAATCCAAGTGAATGGGTACTGTAGGTATGTGTGTAAAATTGACTATCTCCTATAAAACGCGACACGGTCTTATCACAACTGTGTCCTAGAAGAAAGTGATGATAAAATGATCTCGAAGAGCTCGTGAAAGTTGGTAATCACGCCCACAATAAATCTCATTGGCTGAGCGAGTGCGCGTGTGTAATAACACGGAAATCCGATTGGTTAAACGAAAAGATGAGCTCTGATTGGAGCAGCGTGAAGAATGTGGGTAGCGATGTAAATGTTATACTTTGATGCGCGTGGAAGATAAAAAATAGGTCAAGAAAGTACACACACGCGTAAACAAAGGAAAGTACATGTAGGTCGTCTGCTAACCTTGTAAATGGCAGACCGATGAAAATACACAAAACTATGACGAAATATTCATCAAAATATGTTTGGCTACTACATCTACCCCCTCCCTAGAGGGTAGCGAAATGGAACGTAGCAACAATCGATGAACAATAACAGTGTCAATTATATACAGCATCCAAAAGTTAATGTAGAAGAAAACAGCTCAAAACACAATGAAGATAAATCCTTACAAGGGATTGGAAATATAAATGAAGATCCAAAACGTAGAATGTGAGTCCCGTCATCCAATATCATAAAAGTCCACGTATTTGGCCGGCCACCTAACATGGCGACCCGATCGAGTCCGTTGAACCTCGGGGCGGTCGTTAGCGGGTGACGACGGCGCGATCGTGGCTTTCGATGATGATGATGATGGCTCAGTACGATTTAGGTGATCCTCCAAAAATGCAGGCTTGATGCGATCCACACTGACATTCTCATGCTTACCATTAACGTCAATGGTGAAAAACTTGTCATTGCGGCGTATCACTGCAAAAGGGCCTCGGTAGGGCGGTTGCAAAGGTCTGCTCACGGCGTCATGACGGAGAAACACATGGCTAGATGCATGCAATTCCGGGTGTATCCGTGAGGCAGGTTGCTGTTTACGGGTGGGGGTGGGGCTCAAATCCTGCATGAGTTGCTTCAAACGGTGAACATAGTTCGCAGGATCGATGAAGTCGTCGGGCTTTGTTGGTGCAACAAATTGGGCTGGCAACTTCAGTGCCATACCAAAAACCAACTCAGCACAGGAACATCGGATATCCGTCTTGATTGCTGTGCGGATGCCAAGTAAGACCAGCGGTAACACTTCTGTCCATCGAGTGTTGTTATGAGTCTTGATGGCGGCCTTAAGTTGACGGTGCAGGCGTTCAACTAAGCCGTTTGAAGCAGGGTGGTACGAAGTCGTGCGTATGCGATTCGTCCCCAGCAAGTTTGTGAGTTCATTAAAAAGTGATGACTCAAACTGTCGTCCTCGATCGGTGGTGATCGTGGTTGGCGCACCAAATATCGCCACCCATCTGGCCACAAAAGTCCTTGCAACCGTCTCGGCAGTAATATCCGGGATCGGTATTGCTTCTGGCCATCTCGAATAGCGATCAACACATGTCAAAAGATAGCTGTTACCTTCAGAAGGAGGAAGGGGCCCAACAATGTCAATGTGGACGTGCGAAAATCGTGCGTCTGGTAGTGTGAACGTTCCCATTGGTGCTTTGTTGTGTCTGTGCACTTTACACTTCTGGCACTCGAGGCAAGTGCGAGTCCAGCCTCTGACATCACGATTGATCCCAGGCCAAACGAATCTGAAAGGGCGTTGATGTCCAGTAGAGTCATCGCACCAAATATAGCCGTCATCCGCTGGCAACGGAACACGCTTGAACGAGAGAGAGGGCGATTGGCGAACGTCGTCCCAGTCCTCGTCATCCTCTTGATCGATGGCGAGTTGATGGAAATCGACAGTGGAGGGAGTAAGCCGATCCAGTGCATCTACATGTAGGCGAGAGAGAGCATCGGCTACAGTGTTGTCCACTCCTTTTACATGTTGAATATCAGAAGTGAACTGTGAAATGTAGTCCAGATGTCTTATCTCGCGAGGGGAGTGCTTGTCTGGCTTGGAACAGAGAGCATACGTTAAAGGTTTGTGGTCAGTGTAGAGTGTGAACGCACGTCCTTCCAACAAATAGCGAAAATGCCGTATACCTAGGTAAGCTGCAAGTAGCTCCCTACCAAACGTGCTGTATCGCGTCTCTGGTGGTTTCAAGCGTTGGGAGAAAAAGGCTATGGGCCTCCAAATTCCGTCTGACTGTTGTTGAAGGACGCCCCCTACTGCCGAGTCTGAAGCATCCACCATGAGGCTAGTGGGAAGATGGGAGGAAGGGTGAACTAACATGGCTGCATCAGCAAGGCCTTGCTTAACGCTAGTAAAAGCTGCAGCTCGTTCATCCGTCCAGGCAATGGGTTTCGCGGACCGTTGCGGTATATCCCTTAACGCATCAGTCAATGGAGTGAGAATATCGGCGGCCTTTGGGATGAAACGCCGGTAGAAGTTAACCAGTCCCAGAAACCTGCGAAGCTGTCTGGCTGAAGTAGGGCGAGGAAATTCACGAATTTCCTTGACTTTGTCGTCGAGGGGGCGAATACCGCGCTCATCAACATGGTGGCCGAGAAAATCGAGGCCGCTCACACCAAAGACGCACTTCCTGGGATTGATGACAACCCCGTACTCCGAGAGGCGTGTGAACAGGGCGCGAAGATGGTGCTCATGCTCCTCAGGCGTTTCACTAGCAACCAGCAGATCGTCAATATAAGTATAGACGAAAGGAAGACATCTGGTAACCTCGTCCATGAAACGCTGGAAGCTCTGGGCAGCGTTTCGTAGGCCGAACGGCATCCGAACAAACTCAAAAAGTCCGAAAGGGGTAGTGATGGCCGTTTTGTGCACGTCATCTGGGTGGACAGGTATCTGATGATAAGCCCGAACCAAATCTACTTTGCTGAAAACGTGCTTACCTTCAAGTCGAGAAGTGAAGTCATGCAGATGAGGAATGGGGTAACGATCAGGCACAGTCCGTGCATTGAGAGCTCTATAATCCCCACAAGGCCTCCAGTCACCCGGTGTCTTCTTAGGCACCATGTGAAGAGGTGAAGACCAATTGCTGCTGGACTGCCTTATGATGCCTAAATCCAACATGTGTTCAAATTCCTGCTTGGCAATGTTGAAACGTTCCTCAGCGAGACGGCGAGGGCGAGCTGCGACTGGCGGACCACGCGTGGTGATGTGATGTGTAACAGAATGCTTCACAGCTGCGTGGTTGTGATCTGGACGCGTTATCTCAGGAAACTGTAGGAGAATAGCATCATATGGCGAACTGCTATCCAAACGTGAAATCACTGGAGTGGAGGGGGGTGTATCTGAACGCACACAAATTCCATGGACACTCAAACTCGTGGTAGCATCAAGAAGCTTGCGATGCTTAACGTCCACTAGCAGGTGAAAGTGATCCAAAAAATCTGCACCAATGATGGGCTTACTGATATTAGCAATAATGAAAACCCACCGAAATGTCCGGCGTAAGCCTAAGTCCAAAGTGATAGAACGCTCCCCATAAGTAGTGATGGGTGATTGATTCACAGCTTGCAATGTGACAGAAGCCCTGGAACCACTATATTTGTCCGAAGTTGTGGGTGGTATAATGCTAACTTCTGCACCTGAATCGACGAGAAAACGACTACCGGAAAGTTTGTCAGTGACATAAAACAAGCGACTAATTGGCTGCCCGCCGGCTGTACTCGTCGCTGCTAGTTGCCGGCTGGCTGGTTTCCCGACGAGGAAGGGTGATTGCCACGCCAGGAACAAGGAGAGGTGCACCTCTTGGCCTTATCGCCGAAACTCCAGTGGTACCAGCACTCACTGTTTGCATGCCGCTGGCGACTCGGGCTACGGCTGGGCTTACGGGAACGCGACGAACTGCGACCGCGGCCCCGTTGGCGTTGACCGTCATCCGTCCTGGCAGTGAGAGCCTGAACCTGCGCCGTGAGCTGGGCGACCTGTGCGGTGAGGCGCTGCATCGCATCGGTGGCGTCCGCCGCACACACGTGCGAGGCCCGCGGCTGTGTGTGCTGGTGTGTGTGCTGGGGTGGATGCGGTTGCTGCGTTTCCACGGCAGCGACGGAGGGTGGCGACGCTACCTCCACGATGCGGTCGGCGAGGGCAGCCACATCATTGATGTCCATCGTCTGGCTGTTCGATGCAAGGATGAGTTGCACGTTCATGGGGAGCCGCTGCATGAAAAGATGTTTCAGCATGCTCGACTCCAGCTCCTTATCCCCGAGGTGTTGCTGCATCCTACGGAGGAGCTGTGAAGGCGTACGATCCCCGAGTTCCTCACCGATTAGTAGCTTGTCCAGCCGCTTCTGCTCCGAAACCGACATGCGGCGAATGAGCTCAGTTTTCAGCCTGGAATAGGGGTTATCCGCCGGGGGAGTGACAATAAGGTCCCTGATCTCCATCGCCACCTCAGGCTGAAGGGATGAGATAACATAAGAGAACCTAGTCTTCTCCCTGTAAATCCTCTTGGTGTCAAAGATGGCTTCAACTTGAGCGAACCAGATGGCGGGATCGCTAGCCCAAAAGGGGGGCAACTTGAGAAGCCCACCGACCGCTGCTCCGCCCGTGTCGACGTCTGCTCCGGTGGCGGGGTCAGCAGCCGCTGTCGGCGACGGCTCACCGGCTCCTTCCTTCATGTCCGATTTATCGTTCATGATGAAATCGAAGGTGCGCGAAAATCGTGGGTCACCAATGTAGAGTAACTGAAAATATTGAGTTGCTTCTACTTACAATTAATGATGAAGGTCCTGAAGCGATGGTGGAGATTCCACGGAGCAGTGACTGATTCCGAAGGCTATTCACAAGTTATTTATGTTCACAAATTATAAATCCAAATGAAATGATCCCAGCGAAAATGAAAGTAATGAAGAATCGCTAACGAAGAAAATAACGATGTCACAATACAATATCCTGAATATAAATCCAAGTGAATGGGTACTGTAGGTATGTGTGTAAAATTGACTATCTCCTATAAAACGCGACACGGTCTTATCACAACTGTGTCCTAGAAGAAAGTGATGATAAAATGATCTCGAAGAGCTCGTGAAAGTTGGTAATCACGCCCACAATAAATCTCATTGGCTGAGCGAGTGCGCGTGGTGTAATAACACGGAAATCCTATTGGTTAAACGAAAAGATGAGCTCTGATTGGAGCAGCGTAAAGAATGTGGGTAGCGATGTAAATGTTATACTTTGATGCGCGTGGAAGATAAAAAAATAGGTCAAGAAAGTACACACACGCGTAAACAAAGGAAAGTACATGTAGGTCGTCTGCTAACCTTGTAAATGGCAGACCGATGAAAATACACAAAACTATGACGAAATATTCATCAAAATATGTTTGGCTACTACACGTTTAATACAGTATGCGCATTGGCACTTACACATGACTTTTAAGTCAAACTTAACTCTTTGTGAAACACCCCCCAGTTCACAAACTGTTAAACATGGCTCTACGACAATGGTTATAGGAAATGACCCTAATGCTTGGCAAAGTCTTGCCTAACATAGCATAGTATCAACCCGCATACGATAACTTGCAGTAGATGAATGCAATACTTTCTCATCTTTAAGGTACATTTGTGAACTAGTTAATACAGTTAACACTGCTCAGACCACTATAAAGCTTGCCAGACTCTTGGTCAAAACAGTAATTACAGAGTAACCTCATTATAAAGAACACTGTTCCAACAAACTCTAGTTAAAACAAGGTTTGTTTTAACGAGGTTCCATTGTATCTTAAAGGATCACAACTTACAAGTTAATTTCATCCAAACATAAATAAAAGGACCATTTTTTATAATGCATTAAAAGTCATTCAAATTTGTCACACATTCACTTGTTACTAAATTGCAATAATCAGAATGCACACCTGTTCTTAGGTTAGACAAACGTAATGATTCCTATGACCCAAGGACACCAAATGTACACATTTTGCATACTACTGAAACTAGAAATGTCCATTTCCGCGCAATGCGAATGTATCCCCCGGCACTGGCAGCGATTTGAAGGAGGGTCAAAGAATCCCCACCCCTCCCCTCCCTCAAACAAAAGGATGGTGTAGAGATTGCCACCAGTGGCCCACACTATTGTCAACACTAGGAGCAGCATCATCAAAACAATGTGTTTACATTAGAGTATAATGCATCACTATAGAAAATTTGAAAGAAATCTGTCAAGAAATATGACATTTGACCCTATGAAAGACGGAACACTGGGGCAGCATCACCAAAAACTGTAGAGGTCGAGAGTAATCTATGATGGACCTCCATACAAAATCTGAAAGAAATCAGTCAACAAATGTGTCCTCCAGTATGCATGCAACTAAAATATGACATTTGACCAGCTATAAAAAGCGGAACACTGGGGGCAGCATCAGCAAACACTAAAGATGTGTAGATTTCACTAAGACACACCTCCATATAAAATGTGAAAGAAATCCGTCAAGAAGTGTGGAAGTTAGAGCGCACAAAAGACATATGACCTTTGCAGACCTGCCAACCCTACAGCCCAAGAAATAGGGACAAATGACAAGGCAAAAGCTGAAAATAGGGACATTTCTGAGTTTCCTATACATTACCACAGACAGATTTTTGCAAAAATAGGGACACAGTGGTAGAAGTGGCTCTTTCTTTTACCAAAAATCGGGATTGTCCCTGTTAAATAGGGACAGTTGGCAGGTATGCCTTTGACACTATAAAGGACGGAACAATGAGGGCAGCATCACCAAAAACTACAGGTGCGTAGATATATACTTACATCTTACATTACACTTACATCTCCATACAAAATTTGAAAGAAATCCATCAAGAAATGTGGCCTGCAGAGTGCACTCACGCCATCCCCTGAAGTATGACCTTTGACCCTATAAAAGATGGGACACTGGTGGCAGCATCACCAAAAACTAGAGGTTTTTTAGATTACACCAAGAGACACCTTCATGCAAAATTTGAACAAAATCCGTTGAGAAATGTGACCGCCAGAGCGCACACAAATGTGTGCACACAAGACATCTATCAAAATATGACCTTTGACCCTATAAAAGACGGAACACTGGAGGCAGCATCACTAAAATCTAAAATCCGTTGAGAAATGGGACCACTAGAGTGCACACAATCTATCCCAAAAAATATGGCCTTTTACCCTATAAATGACGGAACACTGGGGGCAGCAATTATAGGTGTCCAGATTTTACCAAGATACACCTCCATACAAAGTCTGAAAGAAATCTGTTGAGAAATGTGACCGCTAGAGCGCACACAAGAATGTGACGCTGCGGCGGCGGCGGCCGCAGAACGCTGCTGAATTCAAAGTATCCTCCAGTATTCTGCCGGGGGATACAACAAATTATATAAATGTACAATACTCAGGAGAATAGGAGCTCATCAATAGGTGCTTGGCAAAGAAGTAATTATTAAACAAGGTGAATGTGACAGCATCTCCTATATCTCCTATATG